>VCRD01000003.1:1089312-1256420 GCA_006783055.1 Trinorchestia longiramus | reverse complement strand
TCGCGTGAAGGTATAGCTCCGGTGGCCGAGTGGGTAAGGGATTGGAACTACAGTTGCGGTAATGGGTAGGTCATACGTTCGAAGCACGCTGCGCCCGTGAGTTTTTCTGTCATCTCGGCGTTTGAAGCCGAAGCCCCGCATCTTCAAAAATTTATCAATCAGCGCCAAGACACAATTATTACGTCATGGATGACGTCACCGCCTGAAAACCGTCGTTGGGGTGGTCATTGCCAACCCCCCCATATTATCGTACTTCTCTTTACTGTACTGTGACGTTCATCGTGTCAAGTGTTACCAGCGCTCTGACCTGCGTGCTGCTAGTGCGCACGCCCTCCAACTTGAAACTTCACGGCCAATAATAATGTTCTCTACTGTAACTGTCATACTACTGCAGTACCTTATGGAGCCTATCTCATGCTCTGCAGTAGACTAGTTTTGGTCGCTCAATTTTTTGACGTGTTGTGAGCTTGTAGTGCGTTACAAATACCTTTAAGTGAGCACTATCTAAACTTAATTTGTGCACACTCTGTATACTGTCTTCTGCTGCCGTATAGCAAGCTGTGCTCCAGTTCTACCAAACTGAACTTTAAAGCAAAATCCTATAGTTGAGGGCATTAATTTCTACGACGTCGGTTGATAATGCTACCTGACAACAGCACACGTTGCGTGTATGAGCGTGAGGCTGGCAGTTGACTGACACGCTTGCTGCTGCCGTGTCACACGCCACCATGCCGCGTCTTTGTGGCTGGCTGTACGGCACCAACCTTGGCATCCAATTTGTTTTCAGGGTCTGTACTTGAAGTATTGAGTCTGCTTTCACTGTTATCGGCAGGTTTTGTTTGTAGTTCCACCATCGTCTGTAGAACTCGTACAATGTACTCTACTTCTGTCATGAGTATTCACCCCACACGGTCAGCCTTAGTATGCTATATCACCTCATGTTTCATTCTTACTTTTTTCGTCCTATGATTAGTTTTTGTCAACAGCAATCTTTCGTAAACTTTGTTTACTTTCAACTAGTACATTCTTAATCCAAGCCTCATATTCGTGCTCAACATTTTCGTAGCTACTTCACTTTAAGGAACAATATTGTCTCGATATTCATGACATAGTTCTCTTGGTGAGCTAATCAAGAAAACAAAGGTTAAGATGGTTCTCCTTTTTTTGATGAACAACACACCATTTGCATTGAGTTATTGTGTGATCTGTTCGTATTAACGTGCACGTGCGTCAATTGCTTTTACAGGCGTTAACTCAGTTCGTATTTTCAAGACATCTCATCGTGCGGTTAATGTGTCTTAAATTCAGCTTGCACTCATCTGTTACTAGATCTGGACAAGGGTAGGATGCCTCACGTTATGTACTGTACAGGAGAATATTCAGTCTCATTTACCAAAATGCGTGGCTTCCATAAGTTTTATGAATACGAGTTACAACCCGCAAAATATCACCTGCACAATAGTTTTCACTGCATTGCCTTTATTCCGACAACGTTCCATTAAACCTGTTATTCCAACCACATATTTTTATAACTTAGTTGCGATGTAAAATTACCATTCTTTTACCTAAGAAATTTTCCATCTCAAATTGTTTACTATTGTCCTCATTGATTATTCCTAATGAGAAATGAGAGTGCCGTCTCTTATGAAGTTACACTCCGGAAGATATCATTTATGCGAGCTTCAAGACTAATTAACTTGTTACGAACTGAGTAAATTTAGTATAGGCCTCGTGGTGTGTGTGCGTAAAGTACTATCTCTCACTGATGCGAGATAGTGGTCTCTGGAGCAGCGACCGATGTAGTCTGCCGGCAACAGTGCCGGTGGTAGGATGTAAGGCAGTATAGGGCGTCATGTGAGTCAGGATGAGATTTTAGAAAACTGAAGATAACTCTTACTGTATTTAATTGTGTTGAGAACATACTGAACTCATGGTTAGTTGGGACCGTAAAAGACAATATTTTGAGCTGTGAGAAAGTTTTTTTGGAGGTGTGGACGATTTAACATTGAATGAACGTTTAATGACAGCGTTGTGAGTGATGTCAATCTCTCATACACGGTGCAAGACAACTTGAAAAGGTTATATACTCGTATATGGAAGCTCTTCCATTCGTAAAAAAGTTTTAATTTTGACGCATAATGTAGAGTGTGAGTTGCTGAATATCAAGAAGCAGTATTTACACTCTCCAACTGTTTAATAATTAAAAATAAGCTAAAAAGAGTGACAAATATCCAGCATCAAATACGCCAATAAATTCAAAGCACACAGATTAAATATTGTTTTAACTCTACGGACTTAAACCCCACATTTAACTAAGTGTATGTGCTACGTGTTAGAGCATCGTAAACAGTCGTATTCATTTGTTTTACACTGCATTGTTTTGCGTTGAAATATCGTTTTCCCAAACAAAAACTTTGTTAACATGATGTGTTGATTCTTTTGTGCAATTTCAGCAAATTATTATGTAAGAACTTTAGTCTTTTTAAATAATGTTCGTAACTTTTTCAGAGCGTCTTCTTATGAGGTCTTACAAATCAAGACAGCAGTTCTGTTTTATCTCATGAGTTTCTAATTTTCCAAAAATCATGAGGTACTTTCACTTCTAGACACATTTAAAACCAGATCTTAGTATTCAATTTGTGTGACATGAGTTCAATTAGTATAGTATTCTTCTCAAGCACGAAAATTTAAAAGCTTACCTGTCACACCCTGATAAAATATTTTACCATAAAAACTATAATTAACATTCCCAATAGTATGTAAAATAAACTCTTTGTGTATAAAACTGTTGAAATGAGGCGTCTAAGAATATTTTATGTGCGTGAAGTTCCGTAAAAAATACTACGTAATACTGAATAAATCACTATTAAAACCTATAAATCTTTACTAAAAATATTTTAATGTCTCAATGCCATGGCAAGAGCAATCTTAGGAAAATGTGCTTCAAATCTCAATTTAGCTACTGACACGCAATCCTATGCTGTCACCCGCTGGACTTGCGTCAAATACTTCTCATGAAAAATTTCCTTTTCACAATTGCTGTTTATTAAATGTCCTCATACCTCAGTGTGAGTGTGCGTCATTTTCTCTCTTCTGAAATAACTCACGTGTGATTAACGGATAACTCCTTTGTCGTTTCTATTAAACAATTTTTCGACGTTTAACTATCGTGTGGACTGATGTTGTCAGAATTAGACTTCATTGAAGAATAACACGAGCAGAGCGCGAGCCACGACCTTGGCTTCTTAGTGCGAATTTTAAATTTGTCGGCTAAATTACATGCAGTCGCATTTCGTACTCAGGGGGGGAGAACAAAACCCCATGGACAGACCTCCACCACTCAACTCATGTGCTCAATGCGCTCATTTCTATACCCCTCCTGGTATTCCTTTCCATTTCACCCCTATATTTAGGCACACCCTGTGCTAAACTCTCCCTCAAGTCTTTCCTGCTGGTACCAACCACCAGGAGAACAGCAGTTCTGTGACGAGTGTATATTTTTACGAGGAATGACTTCTGAGTTCTTATGCTCCTAATTGTATGTTGTCACCACGTAGTAAAGCAAGGCGTACTCGTTTCTAGCGGCTGGCCCTTATGGATAAATCGTTCAGGTGGTAAAAGGGACCGAACCCTGGAGTCACGCAAGTCCGTCATTCCGTCAGATATTGCACCTGTAGAATACGAATAATCTCAATTATTGGCTTAAATATTGTGCATTTTAAAGAAGGTTCGCATTATGTCCGTCAATAGAGCTGCAACATTACATTTGTTATCGCAGTGACCAATGAACTTCAAAAGGCAATGTCCAAACTTTAACGTGATACGTGCGAATAAAATTGAGCTGAATTTTTTAAATTAACCTGAAATTAGTTGTTTGAGTGCTATGCTTTGCTTTCTTTGGTTTAACCTTTATTTAATTTGTGGAAGTAGAATATAGAGTGTGATAAGATGTGTTCCCTACTGAAACCATGGCGACAAAACAACATTTAAAATTGATTAGAATATTTTAAAATTTCAATGTTAATCCCAATTTAACATTAATTTGTACAGTCAGTGTAAAATGCCCTGCACTCTTGTATCAAGCTACTTTTTCATGCAGATATTCATATAGAAACTTTAAAACATCATTGACATCTGACATTTGGAATTAAATTATAACTTTTTCCAGAATCTGAACTTTTTCTATCTCATTCATATTTTTTTGCTTCTTTGCCTTAATGAATATTTTCTATTGTACTCGTTTTGTGCTGTTTTGTTGTGAGTTTTAATTTTGTTTTCAATATTCAGTGTTTATGCGCATTATTTTTCATTATGCAATATTATCCGACACAATGATATTCTAATTTCAAAAGATATCGGTATTTGTTTCGTTCTTTCGTATTACCTTTACTCACACCCTTCATCCATCTTCACGTTTTCTTATGAATTCCATCACAATTAACACGGTCAGCAGCAAACGCATGGTCCCTCGACGTTTGACTTGTTATAAGTTCACAGTCGCTGAGTAAAGCAAAGTCAGACCTTTTGTGACTCTGTACCCCACCAAAAAGAAAAGGTTATCTGCTACTGTAGAAAGCTTGCTTAAATGAGACGAATCGTCCTTTTCTGAGCAATACATGAGATTACTGTTATGCGGATGCACCTCGTATAGCTGTGTTCTCGACTGTCCAGTGTTAATTTTGTCGTTTGAAAGATTTTCACGTTCTTGGAAAAACGAACTTCTATTTTTATATCGACTGCAGTTTGAAGCGTTTTGTGTAATAATTTGAATAAGACTAAATAACTTTTGCTCTTTAATTAGAGGGATGCAAGACCCACATAAACTGAATCGTGAAGCTAAGTACGAAGTGAAGAGGATCCATTTTATTATATAATCTGCCCCCTCAACTTAGATTAACGCGTAAACTGAAGCTAATGTAAAAAGATGCATATTTTGTGTTGAGTAAATTCTATCCATGTCAATCTTGAGAATACAGTCGACAAAAAGTTGTGAACTGGCAAGCTATTATTCTAAAATGTCCTAGGGACTATTTTGTGTTTTTTTGAAAATTGTCTACTCGAGTTGACGCGGCAAAATTCTAGTCTCGCCCCTTGAAATTATTTCTTAAAGGGTTTGACAAAAATTCGACTTCAAAAAGTTGACGTGTTAGGTAGACATTGTAATAAATGTGGCCACTTTAGTAGCTATAAATGTTCTGAAACTCTTCACAGCTACTATTCATTAAATCAACCACCACAATTCGCTAAAAACGAACAATCAAATGTTGTATTATTGTTACTCTCGTACATTGGTTGTAATCTTTGAAATTATTAACTGCATTTAAAACACGTGCTAAATTAACTTCCTCAGTCAGCTGGTTTAGTGAAATGAGCAGCGCTGTGCGAGCGTGCGTTGTTGTGCATTTACCGTACTGACCACAAAGAAGATCGCATGGTGGATCACAATAGCACAGCGGTCGACGTGTCAACTGAACACATGCACGAAAACCGCGGACCCGCAACCCGTGATAGAATTACAAAACTTCTGCTACAGTAAACACGAACCGTAATGGCTGGGATTGCACGTTTTTAGCTCCTTGCTATTTTTAAATAGTGCACAATGAAGGATTGTTTGCAACGACACATTTTTTGACATGCACTCGCCTTCGTAAACAAACAATATGTGATAATTTAACTCTTAACCATGACTTCGTTTTAGCTGAGAGTTATTGTTAATTAAACCTGTGTCTAACTGTAATGTTCTGTTGAAACATTTCATGTCAGCTGTTGCAGCATGAATGTCTGTGATCTCCTGACTGATACGATGTCTTATTATATTATTTCACTACCATTTTGTGTACGGTGAAGTTTGGTTTATATTCTGTTATGTGACTCAGTATGACGTGAGTCATGTATGCGAATTGAATACTCGAACGCCGATAAAATGAATTTTTTGAAAAAAAAACTTTTATGTAAAGAGCAGCCAACATTACCAGCTCAATAAAAATCTCTAAATGAATGTTTTAGTCTCTCCAGATTTAAAAGCTGGCAGTTGTATTTTCTATTTTTATACCGTTTGCTATGGGGGAAAATATTGATTGCATAAATTTTGTAAATTTTAATGTTTCTTTGCCTTGTGCAATCTAAAGAATATATATTTTGAAACACCGAACTAAAATGCAGCTACGATACGTTTTTTAATGTTGATTTGAGAGCGAACGTTCGTTCCTCAATATAGCTCATGTTTGTGAGATTTTAATAAATTATTAATATTTGTTTACAAACCAATTCTATTGAATGTTAGTTCAATAAAATCTAAAGGCTTCAAATAAACATCAACAAATTAAATGATAGGAAATAAATTTTTTCAGAAAACAATACCTCTATTAGTATATTGTTCTAACAACGCTGTCATATTGTAAAAAATAAAACTAATCTCCTTCACGTCATGGATATTTTTGCGTGCTGTCGACTCGATGTTAAATTACACCATGTCATGCCTGGAAAATTCTGCGTGCAGCGGCACGGCAAGGTGATGTGCAGCGCAATATTGCACTACAGAGGCGAGTTTTGGATGCTCCCATTTTATTTGAAATAAACTATACAGTTGAACGTCCTTCTTGTCAAAGTCCAGGATATGGAAATAAATAGAACGAATCGTTTCCTTTCGTTGATTTGTACCATCCTTTACTTTGTGAGTGTGAAGGTAAGCCAAACAAATGCATTCATATCCTACGAGAAAGGACAAAATTTGACAGGATCTTTTTTCGAGTGATGAAAGAGGGTATGACTCTTTTTGGTGCTCAGAATTTTCTACTGTGGACTCAGCAGCTCTGGTTGTCTGGGAGTGAAAATCTCTCTCTGTTATATGTTCTTTCAAGCTTTTAGTTTTTCGATTCCATGCGAACTTTGTAAGTGAAAACATATTCAATCAATATCAAAGGGCCCTTCTGTTTAATGAATAAAGTGAGCTAGTTTATTTCTGCTGCACTAGAGTTTTATTTGAGAAAATTAGGAAAAAATTTCCAAACGTCTGATCCTGTGTAATGCCTGCAATGTTTTGAAGTTTTCAAGAGAGTGGTCATCTCTTATGTAGTCATCAGAGTTCCGATTCCATGCGAACAAGTAAACAGGAGTTCTCTTCTCAAAATATGAATCATGACGTGTTTTTGTTGACCAAAGGTAATTAAATATCTCCAAGCGAACTCCTTTATGCTTTTTGTTACCTTCTTAAGGTCATTTTTTAGAATAGTTTCTTACTCGATCAAAGCGTAAGCGTTAACCAGTACTAAAAAATAATTCCTTCATAGTTTGTATATTTATTTTCAAAATGGCCAATTCAAGCCCTGTCAGTGGTCTCGCTTCTATTACTTCAGTAGAACAAAGTCAAACGTCCATTTTGCCATCGCATTTTTCAGTTTGGGTAAAATTTCAGCAATATTAATATGAACCACCGAAATAATTTCGAAGCTTGAGTTTTCAAGCAATATCTCTATCATTTTTATGCCTCAAATTGCAAGTCAAAATTGATGACAAATTTTATTTGAGGTACATTGTCTATTTTTCGTAGAAAATTATGTCTGTCCTGTATTTTTATTTCGCTCGCGTATGAGATGCAAACTCATCCATTTATATTTGGCTCCACTCACATATGTATATTTCAGTTAAGTTCTTGCATATTATGCCATCATTTATCAATTCAATATTTTAATGAAAATGAAAGCATCACACATAGTTTTTATCTAGATTTTGATGATAACAGTTCCGGAAAATTTTTTGTTGTCTCTCTGGTTTAAAAAAACGTTAAAAATTGCTGAAATGTATGTAGTACATGATTAAGCGCATGAAGGCGGCGGAGTTATTAAAAATCTATGGAAATATTCAGTCTTAGAGATAAATTTGTAGGATTTTACAATTGATTAGGAGATAGTATGGGTTAGAGCTTCTGTAGCAATCAGACAGTTGATACAAAAATTTGTGTGCTCTTCACCAAATGAAGAAATGTATCATGCTTTTATCCTTTCCGTTCAAGTGTAATACGTTTTCTTCACATAAGTCTCGTTCAAACATTTTTGTAAATGAGGTTGACCCAAATAATTTTATTCAGCTGACAATATTTTTTAGTGGTAATAACCCACTAACAATAACCTTGAAACGCTATAAGCACAAATATAAATTGATTCTACATATTGGTGTTGAAAACTTAGATCCTAGCAAAAGTAAATCAATTAACTTTTGTAATAGATTCTAAATAGAATCCAAAATTGCTGTAATACAATATTGACTTTAGGTATAAGTTCACTTATTGAAATACGAGTATTGTAATATAACCTGAAAGAATATACAGAGGAAGTGCAATTGCAAATTTCATCACTATTCTATAATTTTATGTAACAGCTATGTTGTGGCGCTCAAGAGCCTATGATCTCTTGTCGAATGAACTTCTGTTCTCAGTTGCCTACAAATTATATCAGTTCAAAGGATTCATTTAGTAATTTTTTCAGGTGATAGTGTTTTCTGTGAACATTAACTTTGCGGAAAGAAATTAAATGGAAAACGATCAGGTCTTTAAATTCAATCTTCACCCACCCGATTTTTTCAGATAAAATTCAATTAAAATTCAGATAAAGAAAGGATTCCTCTAAGCAGATTGAGCCCCAGGTAATCTGATTTTTGTGGGATAAGATGGATCTAAAAAACGATGTTTTAGTGCATCACTGTTCTAGCAAAAATTTTCGTTGAAAGTATATCATTGTAAAGGAGGCTGTGCTCAAACGACTGAAGAATATTATTAACCTCACTTCTAACAACTGAAAAACTAACCATACCGTCTGTGAAAATAGTGAAAGGTTTACTTAGTACAGATTAGTGTAAATATCTCACTGATATAGATGTGGAATGCATCACTAGCGTTTCCAATGCGCTGGCGCATGAGAAGATGCAATCACACGCGTAACGATCTCCTGCGTTGCTGTTATTGCACCTCCAGTCACGTCACGCGAATTACTACGCAAATACAATGTTTGTGAACATTGCCATGCTCTTCTAAATAAAAATTCTATTGCGTTCTCGACACTGGGCGAATTTGAATCTAAGATCCAATGTGATAGTTCTGTTTGTGTGATCATATGCTGGTGTCATCCGTGCTAGTCAGAGCAACCTTGTGAAAGAGTTGTGCTGCAGTCAACTGTGCGTAAACTTTCGTTGGAATTTTTTAAAATGTGCCACTTGATTTTTTGTGCAGCTTGTTGCTTTGTTAAGATGAGTTTTTGGAGAAATATTTGCTTCAAGTGCATGATTATTTTGAAGATGAGTCGCAAGGCAGAGAAACATTTAATATTTGAATACTTCAAACGTAGCGCAATGGTGTTCCACTACACACTTTTGCTACTGTTGAAGTTCTCGTGGAGTGTTTACAAGTTTGAGATAATTTTTTGAACTAACCTTTAACATGTGACAATTGATGGAAAATAGTCATGTAGCATTTATAAAAAATTTGCCGAACCCTTTAGAAATTTTTGAAGATAAACTTATTTCGGACAAAATTATATTGTATTGAGAAGCAATATGAAATCATAATCAACAGCAGGTTTGACTGGGATTAAACCTTTGCATACCAACATTCAAAATTGTGAAATTTTAGCTTTTCCGTTTAAAATTAAGATTTTTTTAAAACCCTGTGTTGTATGAATGAGTTCTTTCATACAACACAGAATTGTTCTTGAGTATGAATTGTACTACTCGTACACTTCAATAATTTTGTTAAGGTTGAGTACCACAATGATAACAGAGTACTGACACTTCTTGTGTAAGCAACTATACAAGTACATCACACTGAAGGCTACCGTCTAGTAGTCGTTAATGTCGCTCTCGCTCTCCTATCTCTCCGTAGGCTCATTTTTGGTAACTTTCCGAATTACACAGTGTTCTTTGTTCACTTATGTAGGCGTCGTTACGTGCCACCAGGTTTATTCTGAAATGAAAACATCGAACAATATTTCCCTTTTTAATGCCTTATTCTAGGTTGACCCAAAGAATATTTAGTTCTTTCAGGCTCACAAATGTACATAGTTTTTAATTCAATTGAACGTAGATAATACAATCGACATTCTTATCTAGATATATAATGCAATGCATCACGTGAATTGTGGTAAGAACTGCGTATTTTAGTAAAGAGTTCGTAGTTCGTAAAGAACTGCGCGAAAGATTTTGTCAAGGGAGATTACTGCTCATAACAGATCCTAACTAAAATATATTATGTCTTAATAATATTTTTTCACGATGTTAATATTGCTACAGATCTAGATTTTCAAATGAAGAAACACTGTACATTCTTCTTTTTAGAATGTCTATTTTTTCTAATTTCATAACTTTTCCTGAAAAAATGAAGAAATTGTAGGTTCATTGTATGAAAATACATTCTAGTCGTAGATTTATGTCAATTACTTCAAGAAGTTCGATCACTAGTAAAGTGCAATTATTAAGCAAGCTCATTCGTTTGTTTCGTAACTCCCTAAAAGTTTTTGATGACAATGATTCTTGATTTGTGATCTTAAACAGTCATGCATAATCATTTCGGTAGTTCAGTCCCGTATTTATTATGCATGTATGATAAGTCGTAAATGTACTGTAAATATATATCAGAAATCTTACATGCAGCAATCAAACATAGAATAATAAATTATAATGAAAGAGAGCATTTTTAGAATCTTTTCCCTCAACTTCAGTAAACGCATGAATTGAAGCTAATATAAAGAGATGAATACCTGTAGTTCGTATTGAGTAAATTGGACACATACTAATGGTGAAAATTCGGGGCAGTCTCTGTGACACTGAACGAAAAGTGGTGAACCGACAAACTATTATTCGAAAAAAATGATGGATGTATTTTGTGCTATTGAAAATTAAACTTTTTGTATGCAAAAGCAGGTTTTTCTGATCTCTAATAATATGCTCTCTTATTTAAACCCATACACCTAACTTCACCTAATAAGATCGAGCCTCTTTATGAGCCTCTCTTGCGTTCGTACACTATATCTTATCTCAATTATACCTAAATATGTGCAGGTATAAGATGCGAGCTTTATATCAATGAGCATTAGGTTAAGATTTTTGCATTGCATAGCCTTGACTAGCGCATATTGATCAGTACTGAAAGAGAGGCGGCCTTGAGACTAGAACCAACAGACTTGCTTTCAGGGGCTATCTGCGCACGTCCGGCCGTAATCATGCTTACAAACAACCTTGATTCAAAACGAGGAAAATATTGCCTGGTGGACCATTAACAAAAATACGGTGATGACGTACAACGTTGCTTTGACACCACCATTGTTCAATCTTGGTTTAACACGACGTGGACCCTAAGCACCATCGTCGAGGTCCATCACGAGCCTAAAACGTTGCCCTAAGTTAGTGAAAACGCACTTAATGAAATAAAATGACCCGCTTTTAAACTGCATCATCAGAGCGTACTGTTTCGAAATGTTTGCGTTAACTTTAGGTGAGACTGTGGTAAATGACTGAAGGTGTTGTTTGTTGCAGCTTCAGCTCAACCCAATTAGCATGAGAAACTCCAGTGCCGTATACTGGGAATGCAGGAGTACAAGAAGTTGCGTTATGATTGTATTCCGCTAAATTATGCTTTTTCACGATACATTCGGTGAAGTAGACCTATAAATTACACTTCGAAAATAAAAATGCCAGTGTAAAGTAAAACTTTCCGTACTTGATCATAACCATTTAATTCGTATTTGTGCCCCACGTAGCTTACCAATCGCCAAGCGGAAGGTCATGTGAGTCGCCAGTCATTCAGGTGTGTCAAGGACTATGGTGTGCGAGTGATACAATGTACCATAGCTATTCACAGCTCAAAGTGGGAGCTGTGTCGTAATGAACATTACGTTTTGACTAGCAGATAACCGCTGATTAATAAGTGCAGCTCCTACTACCAAAATCAATGCTGTTCCGATGCTGTTGCCGTTACTTCTTTCATCTTTAAATTATCTGAAAAATTCGACACAAAACTTTTACAATTATCATCAATCGATAATCTTTCAAGTTTTGTGAAGCAAAAGCAAAGATTATCGATTTTGCTTCATAAAAGCATACTTTTTGTGCCTCTAATAAAAGCAGTCCTGTTACGGATAGAAAGCTGATAAAAATATCGCTCTGCGATGTAGGAGTAGGTATATTCAGCAGCATCTGGTATAGTACAATGCAGCCTTAAATCTAATTACTGAACTGTTTTTACTTTCAAGCAAGACAAATTAGATGTTTTCCTCTCTTTTAAACGGCCAAACATTCACAGGGTCAAGGGCAGTTGGCGATCTTCCCTCAGAACGCGCTACGCATCGTAACCGTGCGATGTTGGGTCGCTTTAACTTAGTTGTTAACGTGATGCAAGCACGGGAGGATTCCCTGTTTCGCTGACTCTGGAAGCAGAGGTCCTGATTACGGCGAGTTGTAGATGATTATGAAAACAGTTACATTGTGATTCAAGGCTGTAACTCAAATGCTGAAGTGACCTGGCAATAAAAGGGTCAAAATTTGCAATTGGGTGGAATATGGTGCAAAAAATCTTTATTTTTCAAGTTTTTCCGTCTCTGCTGCATCTCAATTTTTGAAGTTTATAATGCGTTAATTAAAGTCTCCTTGCTATTTTTGGGAAAACTAGACGCGACCATGTAAGATATTAGGCTTGTATATATTCACCTTATCCAATTGATTGTGAAAAATATAAAAATAAATCATGTTTCTTGGCTGATCTTATTATCAAAGACAATGTATGGATTCTTAATGTTTAATCAATAATACATGATTGTTAATTTTTCATGCACGTCTATGAAGTGGAGAAGAGAAAGCTCCTTATAGATTTGAGTGAACTTTTCGTTGGACAAAGTACGAGTACTCAATTGCATGATGTAATCTTTAGATTGCCTTTCATCTGAGACTGTTCAAGGTTTTATTATTAACTCCTACGAACCCAATCCTTGGTTGACGTATGTAAGAAGAGCTTTTGCGGGTGAGTGAACATAATTTGGTGGTATTTGAGGTAAACTTAAATTAAAATAGATTGTAGAATAATAAGTACATGAAGTCTTGCCAATTTCCACCTTCTCCACCATGCTATGATGAAAGCGGTAGTTTTATTCCCATACGAACCTGCTACATGATTTTACTTACGACTTAATGATTGTCCAAACGGGATGAGACGGAAGCCTGTGAGTTAACTGCTCACATCCAAATTATCAAGTCTAGCTGGCGGTCTTGATAACAGTATTGGAGCAGTCAGGGACCCGACGGTCTGGAGTGACGGAGAATATCGAAGCAGTCCTGGGTAACAGGAAGAATCGAACATGAAATGTCGGTCACCTAAATGACCGACATTTTCTATGTGATGAACTAGTCAGGCTACTCCGAGGTCGGTTAATCCAAGCATACAAACTTCTTACAATGCTTCTTGAACCAAAAAACAAGGCATTGTGAGTTGTTGCTATTGATTTTAAGACACTTTTATTGAATGATTTTGATTTGGTAGATTGCTCATAATTATTTATAATAAGTTTTCCAGACTGTAGCGAAGTATGCATTATAATTTTTTACAGCAATGATGAAGTTAAAAACAATAAGAAAAGCGACATGTAGCCTGGCTGAGAAAACTGTGTATATAGAGGCATAGTTAATGCCTTTGCCAGTTAAGTTAACACTTAAAATACGATGTACCTGGTAGTATTTTCGATTTCAGTTGTTTAAAAACAGGGTTGTAATAGAAACAAAAATTATAGTGATAATAAGGTTAGGTAAAAATATCGTATTCTCTTTACAATTGTTCTTTGTAATTTTATTACACAGCTGTTAGTATTTTTATTTCTTCACATCATGAGTTTTTGTTTGTCATTGTTAGTTTACTACTAATATTATTATATCATAATTGTTTTACCTTCTTTCATTATTAATTGATTTTATTATTAGTAATAGCGGTATTGTCGTTATTAATATTAAAATTGTACCATATCAGTTATTAAAAAGATCCACTATTATCAGCTTTTTCAAACTTAAAGCTAAAACACGCTGTGTATAGTTCTACCTGGGAAATCTTTTCAGTGACATACATGAATGATTTATTGTCCTACGGATTTTAAATATGCTGATGAATATCATTGAAATTGTTTTCGATGCTGCTTAATTTCTTGTATGCGAGCTTCAGATCGTTGAATTGTTTCTACTTTAAAAGGTTTTAAGTACACTAGGGAGAGCTGGTCACACGATTCCTATTACTTTTTAACTTTGCATGATTTCTTTCCGTGCACTTTCTCAGAAACTCACCAGAATCATTCACTCAAAACTTGTTTGACCTGATTATATGTTACCATCTTTTAAAATGCTAAATTCAAGCAATTACTTGTTTGTGTCAAGTATTTTTCATTGAATCCCACAATGGAAAATTTCAAGTTTCATTTTAAAATGAATTGAAATCTATTAAAAAAAAGGACTATAGGTTTGACTTGCTCTAAGAGTCAGAAATATGTTCCGAATTATATTGAAGAATTTAATTGTGTTTTTACTTTCACATAACATTCATGATCACCTCATTTGAAACATTTCTTCATCTCATGGTTACTGTAATTTTTTCAGTAACAGGGTATATCAATCAACCGAGAGTATAATTTATAAATTTGTGAGTTTTTTTCTCTGTACGTTACGCTACAAAAAAATTGTTCAAACTAGGGCTTGAATAATATTTTCTCAACTAGAAAATTGTAGTAAATAAGGAAAATAGAAAAAACAAGTATGACAGTGAATCGCCGGGTTATTTCTGTCGAGTTTTCCGCGCCTTTAGCAGAGAACGTGATTATCGAGCAGAAAAAAATGACTGGCCAAGAAAGTGGAAGTCAAGGTGACAGTCAAACCGAGCTGCTCGATCAAAAGGAAAACTTCGACAGCAGTGAGAGTTCCTTGAAAAGTAAGGTGTCAGTGGAGCAGCAAAATTCGGGACGATTTCTTGCGTCTAAAGTGATTGACAGTAGGGAATTTTTTGGAGACCAGTGCAATTACGATGTCAAACAGGCATGTTCGAGAGATGTGAACGATATGGAAAATTCTAAGAAAGTGTCTGATGGAAAACCGAAGAACGAAAGTTCTGAAAAGGTTTCGACAGAAGCTAAATTGAGTCCGTGTCAAAATAAAGTGAAAGATGTCACACAAATATGCAAAAAGTACTCACTGGGTATCCAAGATACGAAAAAAAACATAAAGTGCAACGAAAGAAGAAAACGTGTTAAATCTGCTTATGTCATCCGGAAAACCTCTACTGAGTTGAAACCAAGAAATTTAAAAGCTTTACCAGAGAATTCCGCTTTGCTCTCTGATAAGTCTTTATTGAAGGAACCAGCTGAGCAAACTGGAAAAGATTGGACTGATGCATCGAATGCAAACCGGGTAGCCTTCAAGAAAAATCGAATCCTTTCCGCCAGAGCACATGAAAGGAATCCTTCGAACGACGTTAATAAAACTAATTTTTCAGCAAAAAAACACTCTGTAGTGAACAGAAGGAAGAGTGTGGGCATGCGAGCTGTTTTTGAATCAGAAGAAAAGAGCGATTCAAAGGCGAGGAAGAAAAGTGGCGAATCCATCTTGGCTGATTCTAAGCTCATGGTTATCAGTTGGAGTTTCCTAAGCAACCTCCACACGGTCACCGCACCCAGTGAGGGAGTCAAAAGTGCTCGAACAAAACATAAGGTGAGGCTAGAATTTTCATTTATTTGTGTTCTTCAAATTTACTTGTGTTCCCAATACGATTTTGCTTTGATAGTCATTGGATACTAGTAGACCCATTCGTAAAAAAATTCGCGTATTATTTACTGAAATTTTTTCGTTTAATTAGCTAGTGGACACTTGCTTTGCCAAGGAGTTTCCACATTGAAGGATGTGCCTTTGATACCCACAATACAATGCTTACAATACATGTATGCTCGTTCCATTGAGCAATCAACACTTAGCATAAGATAAACAGTTTATTTCAGCATGCAGTACTTCGACGTAATACTGACGTGATAAAACTTGCACAACTCTAATTACTCGCGCTGTTACCGATGAACTAGAGCAGTCATTTTATTTATTTTTTTAGGCCAGCCTCAGATATGAGGTTGGTTTGTACAATTAGTTTGTTTTCTCGTCTCTGGAATGATGAATTTGTAAACCAATTTCGGCGGTAGTATTTTAGCAGGACGCACGCTTTTGTTGGTCTTCCATTTGCCTGCGAGCTGCTGTTGTGTGAGAGTGAGGCGTAAAATTCCCTTGTTTGTTTACCGCTGCATCGTTGTGCAGACTGCTGATAATTAAATCAAAAGCAGCCATGTATTATTCATTTGTTGCATGTGTCTCGGAAAAGTGAGTAAATGAATAATTTTGTTCTATTTTAGTACACATTTTACTCCCTTTCGTATGTTATGGGTTGTATGTGGTTTAGGATAGATAGAAATTAAATAATATTTCTACCCTAGTTGATATTTTATTCCCTTCAAAGTATGTGATTCAATCCGATGATCTCGACACTTTGCAAATGAAGCTGCTGAAATAATTTATTGTTAGTTCATGTTACTTTAAAAAAATTCTAATTGTGGACTGAGTGAATTAGTTTAAGGAAAATGCGTGATTTACTTCGAAAGCTTCACTAATAAACATAACAGTAAATTCAATAATTTTAAATATTTTGCTCAAGTAATTTCTGTGTGAAATCTGTTGCGAGTTTCTACTCTGAAATACTGGGATTTTCAACTTGAAATAAAACAACCATTTGTATTGTTACTTCCTCCTTATGTACAGATAATTTCTTGACACATGAGTAAAAAATAAGGAGTAAAATTCGTTGGTTAGTTAATTAACGACAATCTGATATTTTTTAAGAGCTTGGGAATAATTTTCAGTTGTTTAGTTTTGAAGTACATTAAGAAAATTGAACATCTGAGAGGGATTTGACTAGCGTTTTAGAATACTTTGATTTATTTTCCTTCGACTTAATTTTATTATCAAAGGAACAAATTTTTATACGATATTCAGTTCCCTTGATTGTTTGTTCGTTGCAGCCAAGAGCAGCGTGTCGGATTGGCGTTCCAGCAGTTCGTGCTGCTGATGAGAATAGAAACGCTAGGACTTATTTGTTTTTACTTTTCTTATTGCGAATAAATGAACAAACTACCACCTTTATGTTGCACATTCATTTTTTTATATATCCAGTGGACTATCATTGTTTTTAGAATTTTAATTTGGCCTTTTCAGAGGCCATATTTCTGGAAAATTTTAAATGGAGGTATCAATCGGCGTTCCCGTATTTTTATATGCAGTTATAACATGAAAACAAGGACTATTACGGACTGTCAGCGTGCAAATTAGACCCTCACACGTGTAGTTTATATGTAACTGGCGCAGTCCAGCATGGCTTTTCGTGCGTTGCAGCGCATGGTGTCAGGAGTAGACGTTGCAGTGCAAGCAGAGCGTTGTCGTGTCTGGCTCTGTGAGAGTCATCTTCAAACAGCAATATGCTCACAGAAACAGCCGACTGGAGAACCTGCTCCATTACCTATTGCGTGCAGTGACCTGCCTCAACTGCAGTATGGCGCCCTCAAACCACTGATATCTGCTGTTACTTTGAGCTTTTACATTGATGTTACAGTTTTTATTGACGTATTCTATTCTAGATGTCACGCTATTGTCGGCCAACACGATGCAATGTAATCTTGTTTTGACGGTCTTCGAATGTTGGGTTCTGCAAAACCTAATTCAACAGCTATAAAAGGGATAGTTAGTTTGAATCAGACAGAGAATTTTGTTTCCGAATCATACAACTAGCAACGTTGATTTTATTATTCTCTTTTCAGCATATCTAGGTTGGTTTTTACTAAGAATAATTAAAAAAGTAAAAACGTCTTATAGTACGGTGGACATTGCGCTTGTGGCAGTTTTTTGAAAGCTAAGCCATGCACTTCTTACTACTCGAAGTTGAGTTTTTACTCATTGAAAGATTTATTTTATAAGTTGCACTGAATTATATTTACCTTGCAGCACAATTTGATTCTTTTCAGGACGATATTTATTCTGATATAACTGAGAGCTAATTCTCCACGATCGATCTTTGACAATCTTCTTTATTCTTTTAACCTCCCAATTACAGTGTAATCATATGTCTGATAACGGGTTTCAGATAATCAAAAATGAATTTAAAATATTTTTTGCAATTGGATCGATTCTCAGATGAGAGGCCGGTCTGACATAAATATAAAAGAGTTTCATAAATATAAAAAATGTGTTCGCTATGAAGGATGAATTGTTGTTGGTTCTCCTGATAATATTGAAGAAAAAATGAGTGCATTGTTCCAAAAATTAGAGAGTCAGCGCATGGAACTGGAGTGCTGGAAGCATTTGGGTCCTTGAAGATATACAGATAAAAGCAACTTGAAAACCCGCTGTTTGTAGAGATCATTATTCAAGTAATTATCATGGAACTTTTTTTCACAATGTGATGAAGTCCTGCTCCTCCTAAACAAAATCATCCCCGTAAAACGAATGAATGGCTATGATGGTCACAGTGTAGAATTTTCGCATACTAGAACAAGTTCTTGTAACCCTATTCATGCCAGAGATGCTTCTTCCAGCCCTGAGACTCCCAATCCTGATGTAATCTTATGCTCTGAAGGCTGAATTTGAACGCTCTAGCAACTGGACAACTAGGATGTCATTCCTATTAGTATTCTTTTTTAGAGAAATGTTTTAGGTTATAAAGTGGTGAAAATAATGACAAGACACTCTATATTTTTGCTTATATCTTTATAAATATTGATTGAAATACAATAATTTTTTGACCATAGGTAAGGAATAAAACAAGAAGTAAGTGTACATTCAAATTTTATATTACAGTATAGTTTTTTGTACAGTTATTGCAAAAATACTCTTCAGAGGATCAAAATTGGATGGAAATAAAGATAAGACACATTGTAAAAAATTACGTCTATACGAAATACTTCACCTTTGACAGCTAAGAATTGAATCAAAACAACACACCGGTGTTCCCATAGACTGCAAGTAGACATTGTAATATCTTATAATCAGGTTTAAATTGTGAAAAATCTATATTTTACAGTATGGGCAGTGATAGTTCTCTCTTGAAATTTGAAAAAAGTCATATAATAGCTTTAAATAGTCAAGAATGCTCTTATAATTCAATTCCGAAGCAGATTAAGAGGTCAAGAACAGTAATTCGATTTTTTCGCAAAATCCTGAAGCGTACGGATCAAATAAATCCCCTGGACGTCCACCCAAACTTACTCCAGCCAGTCAGCGCCGAATGCTACGTGAGGCTTCATCTACAGGAAAGCGTTCCAAAAATCTTCAAACGTGTCTGAAGTTGAATGTAACTCCCAGAAAAGCTAAGCAAATTCTCAATACTTCAGAATTTTTTGTTTAGAAAGAGGAAAACAGAACCAGAGCTGAAGAAGATACACAAGAAATGACGAGAAGAGTGGGTGAGGGAAAAAGTACAATGGAATGCTGACAATTGGGCAAAAATTGTCTTCTCATACGAAAAGAAGTTCAATTTAGACGAGCCTGACAGTTTTCAATATTATTGGCATGATTTGAGGAAGGATGAGCAGATCTTCAGCAGAAGACCATTCGGAGGAGGATCATTAATGATTTGGGGAGCTTTTTCAGCAAAAGGTAAGGCGAGTCTGGTACAGATGGAGGGAAAACAAAATTCAGTGAAGTACACTGAAGTATTGCAAAAAAGTCTTATACCATCTTTAGATATTTTTCACCAGAATATCGCGGTGTTTCAGCAAGACACTGCGGCCATCCACACTTCAAACACACACAAGAGAGTGGCTTAATGGTCACAATATTCGCACTTTGAGTTGGCCAGCTAAGTCGCCAGATCTAAATCCTACAGAAAATCTATGGGATGTACTGGTATAGACAAGTTTACGCCGATGCCAGACGATTTGAAAACAAGCAGAAGCTTTGACGTGTTGTCCAGGATTGCTGGGGAAAATTTTTCAAGAAATTCTTAGGAATTTAGTGAAATCAATGAATGATCGTTGTGTAGATGTTTTGCAGGGGAAAGGAAATACCTGTAAATACTGGTCATTTTGATTTTTTTCTACAACATCCATAGTTTCTATGAAATATTATTTAGGGCAGGGTGTCTTATTTTTATTTCCATCAAATTTTGTTCCTCTGAAGAGTAGTTTTGTAATAACTAAAAAACCTATACCGTAGTATAAAATTTGAACCTACACTTCTTGTTTTATTCCTTGCCTTAAAATTTATTGTATATTAATCAATATTTATGAAGTTTTCAGCAACAACGTAGAGTGTCTTATCATTATTTCCATCATTTTATGGTGAACGACTATTCTTGAATTGTAATCGTTTATCTTTGAAATTGGGTCGTATCTACGAAGTGAGAGCATGCGTTGAAGTATGAATGTAAGTTTCATTTATAATATTTTTAGTCGCACTGCTTCCTCAAGTAATCACAATGCCTATAATTTACCCTATTTAGCTTATCATACTTACTGGTACAATCAAAGAAGTATAATTTTATGAAAATATATCTAACACCGCGCACTACATCAAAAGCACTACTAGACAGGAGACTTACCGATGAACTCGTTTACCGCTGTAACTGCCAAAACAGTTCTGTAAAGAAAATGAATTCAAAGAAAACGTTCAAAGTTTGGGTGTCTCTCTCAATCCTCAATTGCACACTTTGATTGAGAACGAATAAACTTCCGAGATATACTTTCGTAATTTAGTGCTGAAAAAACAACAAAATGACCATAGCTACTTCAGTTTGTCACTAGGATGATGCTATGCTTTGTTTGTGGTCATCAGATGTGCTGGTAGCATTGATTCAAATTTAGAAGACATAGTTTAAAACTTTTGAGCCTGATATGGCTAGCGTTCGAGCCATACCTATTATAGGTTAGTCAAAACAGTTAAAAGCTATTACACTTTATCCAACTGTCCCCACGATACTGTTCTTATTGGGTGAGGTGTTTTCAACAAAATAGTATCTGAAATTTATGTTGTTCAATCAACAATTTTTTTTAATTCGAAGTATCGATTGTATAAAGGTTTTTATTAATTAGTGTAATTTGTATTGATTCAAGGCATCTAGCAATACATGCGACTGAGCTGAACTTCGTAAATTTAAAGGAAATGTTACTGATCAGTGGATTGATTGAGAAGATGATCTAGTTTGGGGTACGAATTTCCATTGCCTTTGTCTTTGGTGATTGTTTGAACGAGGGAGGAAATGTGGTAATAAGTTTTAACAATAGTAAACAAAATTTCAATAAATATGCAGAAGCTCATAAATTTTTGCATGTTGCAATAAGTGCATGTAAATTGTGATGCCAACATTTTCATGATGTGAACAAATGGACTCTGCGACGCAAACGTTTTGTTGGCATAGTGAATAAACGGAAGCTTCGAAACACAGGTTTGTTACTGTTGTAATCCCATGTATTTACTCGGCAATTTTATTGCTACAGTGCTATCATGGAAGTTACAACGAGATAGTTTTATCGCTATAGAAAATATATGGAAGCACCAACACAGCAACTTTTCAGCAACGTGGAAGCTAGAACGCTACCGTTTTTCTGTTGTAAAGAACACATGGAAGCTGGCACACGTTTCATTGTTAGATTTATCACATGAAAGTTACAAAGAACAGCACAGTTTTGCCCTGTATTGAAGGTACGGACGCTGCAACTCAGTTTTGTTGTTGCTGCATAGGCATGGGTTCTGTGACTTAAAAGTACGTCATTACTTATGAATTATTATTCATTAGTACAGAATATGTTATGAATATGTGTGATGTTCTATTTACTCATTGCATGTTTTAAATTATTATGAAATTATGTTTTTTTTTCAATTACCTCAGATTATATTATCACCTCTGCAAGCATGGTTTATTCTTGTTTTTATTCATTATGTAATTACTGTACACTCTCTTTAATATAAAGTAATAGATATTATTCATATCGTTGTAAGCAGAAACGTATATGGCATATACCCATAGATTGTAAACTATTATTGAAAAACACTGCAATTTTCCACATCAATTGAGCTGTTTCAAGCGCAGAAGTATTACGATTACGATACTTTGAGCTTAATATAGTCTTTTTCATAACCTAGGTTTCAGCTTGAATTGGATTTGAGATGTGGAAGGCCAGTACAAGTTCTCAAATGCGTGCACAGTTTCTGTGATTTCTTTTTTATGAAGAATTCTCTTTTCAAGGCCGGGGTGGATAGCAATGAATCTCCATCTTTCTCTCTTTCCAAATTGTATTGAGTAGGCTAGGCCTACAGAAATGTTAAAATAAAAGTAAAGTATATTTTCTGTATAGATTTAGGTTATAAATGGGCCTCTGGAGACGGTACTGACTTGATTGATCTTGGAAGCTCACTCCTGCAGATTTTTTATCTCTTGGGTGGACTGAAAAGATGGGTGTACGAAAACAACCCTCACAATTTGAGGGAGTTAAAGACAGCAATTAGTCAATGCATCGAACAGATCACTAATGCCACCCTTCAGGATGTGTTCGATAATATGCAGCGTTAAATGTAAATTTACGTATGTTCAGGCCTCTAGAAGACATTTTCAGTATTGGCCTTAGGAAAAAATGAAATATCGTAACTAAATTATTCGTTGTAACAAAACATTTCTTTCGCCTTTTCGTACTTAATAGTAAATTTTTGGATACTCTCTAGTTACACACTACGTGTTAGTTACGCACTAGTTACTCGTCGCCATTTGCACTGAACTAGCTGCAGTTGCCTGCAAGACTCTTATGAACTGAGTGTCTGGTCTTAATATTGGAGGAAAACGTAGACTAGCAGTTCCCGACTGTTTCTTGTAAACAACGTCCTTCGCCTCCTAGAGATGCTCCGTACACATTGACCGGTTTTTGGTTACCTATCTTCATAAAAATGTCCTGCCTGAGGCAGCTGACGCAAGTACATATTGGAAAACTGGCAATTGAGCAATATCTCATTCGATGTTGCAGGGCAGTCAAGTATTCAGTGGCCGCACTTGCCTCAATAGACAGTAAAATTTGAGGCCGTAACCAGAGTTACCGTCGGTAGACAAAGGGTTAAAGGAGCAAGCCTGAGTGAGCGTGTGTAGGACTTTCATGACACTGCGATGCGTCTGATGAATGAGCAACATTGTGAGATGTCACAAATATATCAATACCCATGCCGTCAAACACATCCTTTTGTCGTAGGCTTTATTTGCCTTTCTCATCTGGAAAGTTTAATTTAAGTTTCAAACCCTCTCTTTTTCTCTGTTGATTCCTTGCAAATGAGTGTCAATTAAAATGATCTCATTGCATTTCTTGTTTTCTTGTATTGGAAAATGTGATAGAAGTCCCAAGCGAAAACAGGCTTCTCAGTTTCATTGTCTCAGGGTTTTGTTTTTATTACTGCTGAGGAGCTGGACCTGTGCGCGTGTATGACTTCAGTGTTCATTGCAAAGCTGACGTCAAAGCTTTCGGTATCAGGACAAACGATTAGCAAGGAGACCTGCTGAATAACTACCAACTTGAATCAGTAACTTATTCGTTTCAAAGGTTGAATTGCTCTCGTGATTTCATTAATGCAAACATTGCCTGACTCTTGAAATCGTTGTTGGAAGACAAAAAATGAGGTTCAGACTGCATGACTTGCAAGATACTTTCAATTTGCATAAGAGAATTTCAATACCACATGCTTATTTTCAAATTTTCTATTTGGATATTTCCACTCGGGTATCGGAAATTGAAGCTGCGCTCTGAGGCATTCTTCGCTTCTAAGACTCAGTAGCGTCTATGTGGGATTGGAATCTCGTGCTCAACTTTATTAGCTATCGAATATCTGGAGGTAGCATTGTGTGGAGAAACGAAAAAAATAACCAAAAAATTAAGGAAAGCAGCTGCATTTCCTGAAAAAGATAGAAACTAAGTTGATGGCAAATTATATCGCATAACAAGTCACGGTTCAAATATTAATGATCAATGCGCGTAAGATTTACACCCAGAGCGCAAAAGTGGAACTTTAACATATGAGTTGAGTTATTCTTATTTTGTACAAGTTCACATATTTTTCATGTCGGCCCTTCGAACGGAAACACCGTAAAAGGATCGGACATATTTGATAAGCCTTTTATAAGCATCATATCGACATTTTATTCAAATAAAGAATTTCCTAATGAAAGGGGTTCTTCAAAAATAATAAACTATTTTCTTAGGTATTATTAAAAATTCGTTTTAAGATCCATTTTTAAGATTACCTAGGCCAACAAAATTAATTTGAATATCAAAGGACCAGACTAGTTTCGTGGAACAGCTCATGAGTTCTCAGTGAGTGAGTTAGATCGAGCACTCGCCAGTGAGCATAAAATTGTTGAAAACCTAGGTATTCCTCTTGCTAGAGTTGACAGGAACACATTTGTGTTTAAAAACAAATGTTCAGAATCTTATATCAGGGGTTCGCACATGTCTTTATTAACAGTTCATCGGTGAGAACAATATGAAAGTGATGTCAGTGATAGATGTCAGTACCTGAGTCAGGTGAAGGAATCAGCGTGTCCCAGAACACCCGTGAAGTATCACAGAAGACTTGTTCTAGCACAGCGGAGATGCAAGGCTCACGTCTTCGCTGTCTTACCATCGTTGACAAAAGAAGGAAATGGGTCAATGCATATCCCAAGTATATCCTGATGTTACGAAGACAGAATTTCTTTAAGCGAATCATCCGTTGTTCAATGCTTTGCCCTAAGGTGCATTTTCGAATAAAAAAAGAGCCTAGTCTTGAATTTGGTTTGAACTATTATGTTTGTAACTTATCATTGTTGTATGCGAGAGGTTTTCTGTGAATGTCTAGAAAGGCATTTAACACGTTGACTCCGATTGTCTGATTGGTGTAAAACTTTACTTTGTACGCATAGTCACTAGAAGGATCTGAAAAAATTACAGAACCTAACCTAAGTGGTACACATACGTACCACTTCGGAGTCAACGTGTTAAGGCACTGGCCATGAGACTTGGTGGAATGAGTCGGTAACATCAGCGCCCCATAATATATTTTGATTATTGAGGAATGACTTTTCTGTATTTTCCATTAGCTGAGGGCCATTGATGGCACCCATTTCGCTCGAGACTGCGCTCCACGTCATATTGTTAATGTTATTTGGAAATGACGGAAGGAAAATGAAATATGAGTTCATTCTTACGTCAAGATTAATGTTGCCGAAATCATTACGTTTTCGATATTGTATAATGAAAATTTCGGTAAATTCCTATGAAGTTTCGAGATGTTTCAGAGTGATTGCGTAAACCCTCTTAAGTTTACAATATTTTCCTTCATGATGATGACCAACATTAAAACTCCTGAATTAAATATCCAATTTTAGGCCTCTTCTTCACACTGAAGAGTTTCTTTGCTCACCATGAGCAGATATCTGAGAGATTCCTAAAAATGACTAATGATAGAGGAAAGGGTAACTTGAGTCTATTTCAATCCCTTCTTTATTCCACCTGCGTCCAAAAAAATTAGTTTATCATAAGGTCTCTTCACTTGACAATAGAAACATCATTCTTTCAGATTCCCAGTTTGTTCACAGGAGAGCCATTCGTTTTATTCTGTGTTTATGTATCACACTTATTTCATAGCGCTTAAGACAAGTAATAGGAGAGCTGATTGCTGTAATTAAAGTTCTTTAGAACACCATTTATCCGAGTGGATCACATGATTCGAATTGACGTCTGAGTTCACACTTATTCGTATTTATGAATGCTATTGCATATCTGTCCTGTCTCTCTCTCTGGCTAGAAGCTAGTATTTATAATTTTTGGAGTATCAACTGATTGTATTTCACTTATATCAGGGATTTTGAGCTCAATCCTTTTGGTTTCTATACCTTTTTTTCACTGTGAACCGACGATTTATTTATCCTGGTAGGGAATAGACTCTTCGTTTATGTAGACGAATCCTGAAAGCTGTGGCTTGTTGAACTTTAGGACAAAGTCCAGAGCCTGGACGTCTCTCAACAGCAATATTGTTAATATTTACAATAGGTGTACGCCCTGGAATATGTCGTTGTGCTCCAAGACCTTGAATTAAATATGTCTTTATCCCGAATTAATATTGGCAATCCGATGTAAGAAAGGATATTTTTCATTTAAATATCCTTGGCTAGACGTTTTACTTTACACCCGTTAAACTTTTAATAATTTCGTTCGTATATAAGGAGCTTGTTGCCCCAGAGGTACATAATAAGTTTTAACATGGATGACAGCATCTTTGACGACGATTTAAATTCTAATAAGAAGCTTTGTTGCATTATGCATCTCGATCATTCAGTATTGTTTTCTCCCTTTTATTTGGTTTCGTGTTGTTATCTGAAATTACTTGATAGCATCGTTTGTATTACTTCTAGACTGTTTTGGCGAGTTTGTCCCATATCTTAAACTCGGACGTCTGCCATATCACCTTTACTTGTTTATGAGATATTGGATACTTCAAAACGCTGTTCGCATTACCTTGGGTTTAGTGCCGAATTTCGATTTTCCTGTTATTTTTTACATATATGGTGAATGGCAAATTTGGAATCATTAATATCATACTGTCAAAATTCGTACCTTTTCTGTAAAAGATGCAGAAGATTTCAATGATTTATTCATGTTTACTGAACAGAAATAAGGAAATACATGCATTGCATATTTTGCAAATGCTATTTTTGAGCGGTGTTTATTCGTCCAAGCACTTGTGGCGGTACAAGAACCGAGAAGGCTTTACGGACAACAGTATTACATGTCAACGCTAATAAATTTGTCGCTGGAAATAGATGCACTGCCTGCAAAAAACAATATTCATTGGCGAGTGATTGTATAAAACAAAGACTATTACGATTCAGTCTCTCGGTATATTTGCTTATAAAATCAAGTAAGTTAGGTAGTTAATTACCTAATTAGCAATATTACCTAGTATTAGTTAGGTAATTATCTGCCTCTTCTCAATGAAACACGTTCGTCCAAACAACGCCTCCTGCCTTTCAGATTGAAATGGAAGTGAAGGGACACAGGCTGGTCTACTTAAGCTTGGCATGCTCTTTTGTCTGTTATTTCTGAATAAATAGGTGTAGACTCTGGTGATGTACTTTACGATGTTGTAGAGTGCTTACCTCAGTAAATGCCGTGTGTTTTTTTATCCTTGTTTTTATCAGATTTTGCGTCATCTTATCAGATCATAGCGTCTTTTTGGTCAGATAGTTCAGTTTTTCTTCATTTGTCCTCGGGAAAGCATTTCTGAAGTTCTAAACCGTGGAAACATAGTGAATCTACAGTCACTCTCTTCTCTAAGAAACACTGTAGCTGTTCAGAACTTCACAGATTACATTCAGCTTACTGCCGTAAATATTCACTGTATTTTATCTTGATAAAAATGAATAAATTTTACTTACATAAATACTACAATTAAACTTTCTTACTTTCATTACGCGTTAAAATTCATGAAAATTTGTTCTAAAAGTTGCTTTCAATGATCAATTTTAACACGTAATAAATTCGATCAGTTTCAGAAAGTTGAGAAATTAGAGAATAAACTTTGTTTTATCATTACGTAGGGTCGAACTAGAACTGAGGTGATTTAAGTGTAAAGTTTTCATTGATTCGCTTACCTAAGACCAGAACTGAGGTTACCTTCTTTGATTTCTGTCTTCAACGGTATTAAAAGAAGCAAAAAGTAGAAAAGTAAAATAGTATACATATTTCTAATAAGGTAGATGCATGAATTATAATAAATTTATTTTTCAAAGCGTGGTTATAATAAAACCCTTAGGTGGTAGATATGCTCTAGTAGGTATACTAATGTAATAGCAATGCTTACGATTGAATCACAGGAGCAAAGCTTGTAAATAAGAGTAGGCAAGAACAAATCGAGAGTAGGCAGAGTAGGCAAGAAATTCCAAAAACTAAATACAAATTGTTCATTCTGAAACAAATTATGTGCAACACATGCTACAATATCGTTGTTCAATACTGCAGCTAAGAAGCCGATGATGTTGGAAAATATTATGGCGATGAAAAAATACGTTGTTTACAACTGCTATTTTGTCAAGAAGTGTCACTATATTCGGAATTTATGGATGATATCGTGTCTCTCAGATCAGAAAAATATGCACTTTTCAAGATACAGATATTTATTCAAATTTTCTTTTTTCTGACACCATGCCATATTTTTAATACATTTGTATTGTTGTATTCAAAATAATTGAAAAAAGTTATCTGTAGTTCCAGGTATGGCAGTAAAATGAATTCTTCGTAGTTAATATTGTAGTTCCAAGCGAATATTCATGTTCTCTTTCGGATTGTTCATTCAATGAATGCATTTAAATTAACAATAATGTTGAACAGAATGCGTGTAAGATAGGATTCCTTGTACTATTTATTGTTGTCTCAAAATTAATAAAAAAAAATTCGGGATGCTCAAGTTTGACACTGTAACGAATTGTATTAGCGCTATAAAGTTCAGTTTTCCTCACAAGACATCGTAAAAACTTGCTAAGTGAAAAAAGACGATGTCGTTTATGCTCCAGGCCGTTAAAAATTAATAGCCACGATGAAGAGAGAAGCAGTTAAGGACCTCGTTGCGTGAGCAAGGGATGTTAAACAAAATTAAGGAGCAAGTGCGAGACGCGCGCGTCTCTCCAATGTCTCAAGTCCAGTGCAACTTGACAGTTTTTTTTTCTTACGTACATCTTTAGGAGTTTAGGGGAATTTCAAAATGAAGTTATTACTGATTTTGAATCTTTTTATTTTGTGTCTTGCAAATTGAAATGATATTTTTTCTAATTAAGAAGTTTTAGTCTCGGTGGTAGGTTCATATTTTTGTGGCATAAAGAATGAAGATGATTTTATCAAGAAGCGTTTTAGTATGGATAATAGGTTTCTGTGAGGAATATGAGTGCTGAAATTTTTATTTCTAACACTGTGTTTGTAGAACTTTTCAAATATAGGTAACCAGAATATTTTTATGCTAGCAAAATTGAAAGATACATAAAACATGACATTGGCTTTACATTTTGAATTTTATCTGCAGAATATTACAAAATTATAGTTTGAAAATGTGGGTTTGAACATGTGAAGACGCAAAAAAAGGAGACGCGACATGATCGTTTTTCAATTCAAAACAAGGTGAACAGAACCTGTATGGCCTCGCTGATTTAAAAACTCTCTGGAAAGAGACATGAAAATTATGATCGTGTTCATTTACTGATAATGGAGAATTAAAATAATAATGTGCTGTTATATATCATTGAACATTATTTGATCCGGTTGTAGAATTAGAGAAACAAAAATTGAAAACTGAGGAAATCAGTTAAGGACGAGCATCATGATGTGGAGTTTAGTCGTATAGTTTAGTGCGATGAGCTTGTCAATTTCTGCGCTAATCATGGAAAAAATAATTATTTTCTATGTTACAAACTCTTTTTTATTCTTGTCTAATGCTACTTGAATGTAGCGTGCTCAGAGACTTCTTTAAAAATAAAAAAACCTTTTGGGATAATTTATTCTGTAGAAACTGTTGAGTTAATATGTTAAGACTTAAATTTGACTAATGCTTTTGCTTACAATGTGTTTACACTTGTTCAGCAGAGAGCCTGACTAAGATCAAGGAAATGAAAACAGCAACTCAAAAATATTGTGTAAGTTCAATTGTGTAGAGTTGTAGGTCTTATGACAAAATGAAAATGAAATTTCTTTATTAATCTTTGTCCAAAAATTGAATTGTGAAAAACTGATTGAATAGTAATAAGAATTGATTATAATTTTTCCACCAGAAATTGTTCGAAAAAGTTATTTGCGTGAATTATTTAATCACACGAGAGTTCAACAATGCAGTATAAATTCGTACGCTAGAATTCAAAATTGTTTAATAAAATACGAAGTAATAACATGGCATTGTGTAACACAATTCATAATTTCTCTCAGTTTAACTTGTTCGTTGTTATCATATTCGGTTGTGAGAACTTCCCCAGTAAAAATAAATTAATTTTATTTAAGGCTTCCCAGTTATAACCTTTTTCTGGACGCTTGGGAGTAGATCTGAAAATAATTTCTCTAGTGGCTCTATTTCTGCATTACCTGCTTGTGTATCAGCGTTTCTCTAGTATAAAAATAAGCAAAACTCCTATATTTCTGAATAATATTGATTTGAATAATATTGATTTTTTTGGGTGGGTAGACACGATGAAAATGTGTTTGTAAATTAATCTTCAGAAAATTAAATTATCAGCGTATTTTAACTCAAACAAATCCTGGGTAAAAAGAGAGCTTCACAATTTAGTTATACTTCCAACGTAGCTTTTTGCCAAACGAGATAAGTAAGGATGCTATATTTCTTTTGAAATTACTTTTTTCAACTAGTTCAAAATAAATTCGTCGTCATAGCCGAAACATGTTAACCTGTTCCTTGCTACAATTCTTTGAAAACTTTTACACCTCATAACTATAAAACGTTACTCGAATATCGCAGTAAATTGGCTGATGTTTTACAATTAGGCTGTAGTTAATTATTGTATTTTGGGTAGCTCTTTAGAACATTGACTGTGAGTTGCAGTTTTAGCGGTGCGCGGAGCCGTGTATGGAAGAGCAGTGCTAGATTGCCATGCAGGTAATGACGGCCACCGAGCGGATGCGGACAACTAGCAGCGAACGGTACTGCAGTGGTGGTGTGTGGCGCTTCCGTCCTGACAGCCTTACTTTCTCAAGCGATTTTTCGACTTTCTTGTGGAATCCGTGATTGAACTTGAACGTTGTTACTGTAGGTCTAAAACTCTTTGCTACAGTTCCGTGCCGACCCAAGTAATTATTGGGTGTGTTGTGTATTGAGCAGATACTGATGGTTGTATTGAAACCATGTTCTGAAAATATTAGTACGTATTTTGCACTAATCTAGAAAACTTCTTTTGATACTATTTGTTAAGAGCTCCAAAATGATAAAGAACGCTCGCAAACATCACGTCAGAATAAAAACTAAGCGTGAGCTTTTGAATCCCAACTTAACGTTTTCCGAGGTGACGCTTTCAAGACGTGATCTAGTTTTAAAATGTGACAGTTGTAATGCAACTGTAACTTAGTTATACAACGATACATAAGAAGCCCAAGTCTGACGGCTAACGAAAACAAGTACTGGACTGTACATCAAAGTGAACAATTCGCGGAAACATATTACTGCTAATTTTTCTAGCAAAATACCGTGTTTCTACTGTTCTGCATCGTAAAGCACGTTATAGATAGCAAACTGCATTATCTGTTATGTTAAGTGTGGATTAAATAGAAGAAATTAAGAATTATTTTATTTCCCCACACATTTTACGAAGGAGGACTGATAGTAAATATAAAGTTACTACAAAAATGGAACAAAAGTCACTATACACTTTTAAAAATTAATATAACAAAACTTAATAAAGCCAAAAAATATGTTACACATCAAATGAATGAGAAAATTTTACATGTGCTGCTTTCGGGCGATAATTCAATTTATTGCGACAGTAATAAAATAGTATTTTGTTGCAACAAACCGTGAGGATATTATTTTTTAAAAGTGTCCTAAAATGATACTCTATTCAATCGATGCCGGACGCTTATTCGTGGTCACTGTTTACAAGAACATGGAACACGTTTTTCACTTGATTTGTGTTGTGAGGTATGAGCTCGTTATAGGTGTAATATTCAATAGCTTGAAGTACTACCCCACGCGTCGATTTTTTTTGGCAAATAGAAAAAAGAGTAAGCAATTTGTACACTACATTTATCATGTTTTAGTTTCGGACTATGTAAGATTGAAATATATTTACTGTATTTTATTCTTCCTAGGTTCAAATACGTTCCATGTCCCTAATTTTTCATCCAAATTATATTTTTAAGCAAATGGATATAATTTATAATCTTTATATATGTTTTAGTTGGTGAAAATTGGTTGTCTTTATACCCCTTGTGGTGTTTATTTATCAGTAAAGTGAATAAGATTTCAAATTGTGATTTATAAATGGATATTTTTTAGCATGGTTATGCTATTTTTTCCCTTTTTTCAGATGAAAGAATCAGGGAACTTTTTGGGTTATAAAATGATAGTAAAAATGACCGACGAAGAACGATATCCAAAAATTGCATTATAAATAATATTTATGAAGATTCTAGCATTTGCCGGGAGAAACGTCATTATCGTGTTATGCTAAATTAAACTTAAGAATAATTTCTCAGTTACTTCTTGTGTTCATTCTCAGTTTCTGTTCGGGTTATATTTTCTTTATTCACAGAAAGAGGCCTTTATAAGAAAAAAACTCCGTAGTTCTGCTAGTTTTAGGTCACGCAGTCAAATTTCAATAGAAGTGTTAGGCCCACATACATGTACAACCTTTCTCTCATTCGTGACAACTTGAGTTTCCTTCACTTAACAGTTGACAGGTTGACAGCTTCTTTTCTTATCAGTTGTCTCGAATTATTGTACAAATTAATGTATTTAAACACTGTATTCATGTAATACATGAATACAGTATTGGCCGTGCTCTCAAGTACTCATTTGGACACCTGACGTTTTTTGGCATGACGCCCAGCTCCAATGAGTGATTGTTTCGGCTTTATTGCAGAAGTACGAGCGACTCGAGTCCTATCTCCGAACAGCTGGGAGCTGCTGCAGTTTTTGCCTTTACCTTCCCACCCGAAATTGCCAAGCTTCTGGCTTTATTAGAAGATCTCGTGGGGAAGAGTTAGACTCTGTACTTCCCGCAAAGTATTTTTTAGCTCTGTTTATCTTCTTTCAGAAGAAGATGAAGATAAATTAGGTAGATTTGTTACACAATGCGTACAGGATTTTTTCGTGGGTTTGTTTATGAACGCATCTGAAGCCAAAATATTCTTCTAATTTTCCCCATCCATTGTAGAGTGCATTTTCATTATATTATTGCAATATCTTCCCATACAGAAAAATGCAAGAAATTTCAATGAGGTTATATCCTGAAATAAAACCATTTCGATCATTTATTACGATTTTATTTTGGATCTCTACAGTGATTAGTAATATGAGACGTAACATCAGTAAAATTTGAAGGAAAATATGCTTTAGTGTACTCAACTAAAAGTTGCTTGATGATGGGTCTGGCTGAAAAAGGAGACAGAGAAACATGTGAAAGATGAAACACCTAACACACTCGGTCAAATATAGGCGGATTATATACAGCTCGGGCGTTTGGGTGACGAACATTGGCTCGTATAACAATGAGAACAACTTCGTTTCTGATTACAAAGTTCTAACCACAGTTACCTTGCTACTTAGTTGCCTAATTCAATATTTAGACTTGAGGAGATTATTAAGGTCTGTCAGGACACTCTTATAACAAACCAAATAATCTGTCTGTGTCAAATTCTGAACTACATATCCCACTCTCCTACTGATGTTTAAGTGAGTGTACGCAGTGTTAAATGAACCCTGAAATCATCCTTAACCATGACGGTTGTCAATTATGAGAAAGTTCACTTAGAAGCTGATGCTGCCACGCGACTCAACTCCCCAATATTGGGTGGTAGGAGGGGAGAGTGCGTGTGTAAGTTTCTGGTAAGGTGCATAAATTGAAGGGTGGAAAGCACCAGTGGACTACTTGCATTTTTTCCCATGGTAAATATAATATATTTTCCACGGGAAAAAATGCAAGTAGTCCACTCCCGTGCTGTCGCTAACACAGCGCAGACAGAGGCGATTACGATCCAGTAGTTTACTATATGAAGGGTGGAGAGCACTAGTGGACAACTTGCATTTTCTCCTGAGGGAAAAAATGCAAGTAGTCCACTAGTGCTTTCCACCCTTCAATTCTTCTCCCTTTGCCGGGAGGCAGTTGATGGATTCAACTTTTGACGTTGGTCAGAAACACATTGTGCAAAGAGGAAAAATTCTAAAAATTGAAGTTACACGTTACATTTTTCACGTTATATGTCCCTCGACACTTGAGAAAGTACAAGAAACAAAGATAAAGAATTAATCTCTTGAATGTTTCCCAAAACATTAATGCCAGAATATTTTCCTAACTCTGCACCAACTGTTTCTAAACGGAGGGAGTTTGATTTAATAAATTGTCTAGCTCAAAAAATGCATCTAATTTACTAATATTTCGACAAAAAAGAGCATTTTAAAGATAATGGCTCATCAAAGCGCAGAGTCAGTGAAACTAATTGTTACCCTAATTTTCACCTGTTCGAAACTTGAACACATAAGCCATAAACAAGCGATACGGCGTCATGAAAGTCCACAAAAAGTGATGGGGTTAGGCCTGTAAGAAATCTCAAACATGAACTATTATCTCTGAGTGACCGATAACAATTGTGGGCGTTATACTGTGTGAAGAGATTGAACCATCTGAGGTTCGCCGGTCTCTGAGGGGAGGCTGGTTGTGTTGGTAAAGAATATAAAGATATTAATCAAGTGTAATTGCTCATTGTATGCTGCCCCGTAGCAGCTAGCAAACCGGGGACGTTGTGGTAACACTAAACTCGAACTACTTCATAATAAAAAGATGAGAAGTTTGTCACGAGAACAGTTAGAGATCTGATAGTATTTATCGGTAGCATTCATTCTTTGATGTATTTTTCAATAAAAAGATTGATGTTATCGCTCTTCGTGATATATTGTTTTACCGAATTTATTCGATGTTGCAATGTTTACCTTGAAATTTTCCAAAGACGTTTTGTAAAAACACAGGCGGACTCAGTTCAAGAACGTAGGGAAAATTATGATTGTAATGCACAAATTCCACAAGAGATGAATTAGTGAAGCAATGAACTTTTATTCCATTTAAAATTTAACTTTCGGTGTAGATTTTGGTAGAGAAATTAATTAGATTTGATTTTTTGATATCCCTTTAGAGCAGTGGTTCTCAACCACCGTGTCGCGACACACAAGTGTGTCACGAGGCTCCCTCAGGTGTGTCGCGGAACTTTGTGACCAACACCTGAAAACACGGACAATGTGCATAAATCTCTGTCTCATGTTCTACTAATATGCCTTGGAGGAAGGAACTTCCATCTCATCAATTGCTTACATCGAATTCAATTGCACTGCACACTTAATTTTGACCTCTAAATTACAGATGGATTTAAATTAAATTCGCTTGTGACTAATCGTAACTAGGGCTGAACGCTTTTTTCTGTGCTTGCCTATTTTTCAATTTGTTTAGCTCAGAATCAGTGTTGTTCACGTACTTTCAAACTATTGTTTTTGGCTCGCAATACTTGAGTTAAATCACATGGTGAATTAATTAAATAAGGATATTCAGTTTTTGTTATTGCATTGGTAGAATAAAGGTTAGTTTTTACCATATATTTAAGAAGGTGAATGAGTGAAAAAAATTTTGAGCACTCTTTAACCCTTTAGCGACTAAAAGGACAATTCAGTCGTTTTTCACGGTCTTTGGGAGAATTGTTCTAATAATTAAACAGTGAGCAATATGAGGTTGCTACTAGGTTTGAACGCGGCGGCATGTTACAGCGTCGTTCTTTTGGCTGCCTGGCTCTCAGCGTGCTTCATTGCATCAGTGTACAGACGGTCTTTGTGAGCTTAGACGTAGAAACTAGAAAAACAAATTGGTCGCTAAAGGGTTAATGTTCCAGTTTGACACAGGAGGTTGACTGTTGACACACGGATCAGTTTAACACTGACTGTTGTTTACTGTTGTTAGTTAGAGTATGCGCGTGTTAATTGCTTAGGAATACCCCTTCATAATGCATAAATTTGTTAAAAGGAAGGATGTTAGTGATGGCTGTGAGGTTGAAACAAAACATACGATGAAGCCCTCAAAATTCAGCGCAGAAAACGCAAAAGTTTGTCCTAATAGACAGTATTGTGATGATTATTTGAAGTTTGGATTTTCTTAGTCTGGAGATGTTGCTCAACCATGTCCATTATGTGTAGTTTTGTGGTGAAAAAATGGCCAATGAATCCATTGTACCAAATAAATTACAAAGGCATTTTAAGGCTAAACATTCCTGCCTACAAGATAAAGATCTTAATTATTTTGAAAGACTGTCACAACAGCAATCAAAGCAACGCAATGTTTTTCATAAAACAATGACCGTGTCTGAACGGGCTCAACTCGCTTCAATTGAGGTAGCTGAAATAATAGCAATGAAATCCAAATCCCACACTCTTGCTGAGTCAGTTATCCTTCCCGCTTGTAAAAAGATCGTGAAATCCATGTTAGGTGAAACAGCTGAAAAAGAAATTAGTAAATTCCGCTTTCAAATGATACAATACACAGGAGAATTGTAGATTTATCTGAAAACATTCAAACAAATGTTCAGAAAAAACTTGAAGGATCTAAATTTGCTTTAATAGTTGATGAATCGACCGATATCAGTAACAGGCCTCAATTGCTTGTATTTGTTCGTTTCATTAATGATGATGAAATAATCAATTAGTTTTTGTGTTGTAAAGAAATGCCAAAAACTGCTAGAGCTCAAGATATTTTTGATATGATAAAAGGCTATCTTAAAAAATAAATTTGACGTGGAAGTTTTGTGTTGACATTTGTACTCATGGTACACCATGTATGGTAGGCTGTATTAAAGGTTTTGAATCACTAGCAAAGAAAGAAAATCCAAATATTGTTCGTACTCATTGATTTTTACATAAAGAAATTTTAGTTTCAAAAGTATCACAAGAAGATTTGAAGCAATTGTTTCATCAAGTAGTTGAAATTGTCAATTACATTAAAAGCAGGCCAATAAAATCGATATTATTCGAAGAACTATGCAAATCAATGGATTCTCAACATGTTCGCTTACTCATGCATACCGACGTTCGATGGCTGTCGGAAGGTAAAGTGTTACTCGCGTTCATGAATTACAGAAGGAATTAATAGTATTTTTTGATAAAGAAAGGCAGGAAAGATTCTGTAAATATCTTCGATGTGAATTTTGGATGGCCCAAATGGAATATTTAACGGAAATATTTGGTCAACTTGATATTGTGAACAGTAGTATGCAAGGTCGAAACGAAAATATTCTAACTTCGACAGATAAGTTGGTTGCCCTCTAAAAGAAATTGTTATTTGGAAAAACAGAGCAAAATTGGGTGAGTTTGATATGTTTCTTACAATGCGTTCTAACTGCACTAAAGAAATGATCCCTATCGTGGTTGAGCATCTGACAGCGCTTGAAGAAATCGTCGACCACTACTTTCCGTCGCTGAACACAGAAAAGTACGACTGGGTTCATAATCCTTTTGTAGATGTTCCTTCTAATATTGGGTTTAAAGTATGTGAAGAAGAAGAATTGGCTACCATTTCAAGTGACTGCAGTCTTAAAATAAAGCATTCAGAGGTAGATATCGACACGGTTTGGATTTCAATACGAAAGGAATTTCCTACATTAGCTGAAAAAGCCCCATTAGTTCTTTTACAATTCTCTACTTCTTATTTGTGTGAATTGGGCTTTTCAACCTTAAATAAAATAAGAAATAAGAAAAGAAAAAGACTACGTTCCACTGAAGAAGAAATGAGTCTGCTTATCGAACATACGACCAAACATTCAAAAAGTCAGGCACAAGTTTCACACTAGGTGAGTGGCAATTCTGGGATACTAACAATAAACTGTATCAGAGAAGTCCATATATGTATTTTTTAATTTATTTTACGATTTCATCATATAATATTAAAAATTATTGGCGTGTCGCGACAGTTTCATGCGCTCGTACGTGTGTCGACGGTAAAAAAGGTTGAGAAACACTGCTTTAGAGTAACGCTCCCATGTTCGAAAAATTGGGAAGTCTTCATCCAGTGTTCACTGTTTCCAAAAGTAGTACTGAGTCATAGGTAAGGAAGAGCATCATTATCTCACTCCGATCTGCGGTGGTTCAACCAGGAGTATAGTAATAATAATAATGTATTACTCCGGTTAAACTAGGAGTATATTATTAATAATAATATTGTATTACTCCGATCTACGGTGGTTAAAACAGGAGTGTATTATTAATAATTAATAATGTATTACTCCGATATTCGGTGGTTAAACCAGGAGTATAATAATGATATCTTGCTTCAATTTGAGTGCCCCGGGAATTTCTAATTGCCACACATAAAGAAACATCTTGAATGCAGAAAAATATTACTCGTTTCAAATTATCCTTCATTTATTATCATTCGTGATAGCGCTACAGGAATAATTTGAATAGGAAAATAGGGGATATTTAATAGAATGTTATATGAAAGATATTTCTAAAAACAAATAGGAGAATTTTCCTCGAACTTAAGTTTTGATTCGAACTTGGTTCCCGTTTGGAATATTCTTGATTCTTGAGATTCCCAGTGGCAGTAATTACTGTGCCGTTGTAGTAGAAGGTTGTGCGTTAGTCCGCTCTCTGTGAGTTGTGCTGTGGCGCTGAGTGTATGAGGTCAAATAATTTGAAACATGGAATGAGTTCCAATTTCCTTCGAAATGCGCCTGGAAATTGAAAACAATTTTAAGGCGGCAGTAATATTCACGCTGTGGTCGTTCATGAGGATAATTGATAGTGATCTACTAATACATTAATGTTTGGCAGTTGCTGTGCTCTCCTCCTGGAATCGTGACCTCTGTAATGTCGTGGCTTGAGGTGAACTCCCCTACCTTCTTCTTTTCCTTTCTCATTCCAGATCGTCTCCATCTTATTTCGTCAGTCGTTTTCTCGTCAGTCTTTCAAGGTGTTTTACCATGTTTTTTCCCCCGTCATTCCGTCTGTCTTCCATTGTAGCCCTTGTTATTCTTACCTGGAACGGGTGAGAACTTTGAGGTGAGATTGATTTGTTGTAACGTCGACTGATGGCACTGTCGTAGTGCAAGTGGTTCATATTCTCGACTGCCTAACTGACCTTATTTCATTTTCTTGTTCCTTGTGACGCGACCAGGCCTGGTGTTCCTTCTACTTCACCCGTGAACAAAGTACGTCGCAAAAAGCTGGCGAATCCGTGAAGCTGTAATAAAACAATTTAAACGGACGTAATGAAATGAATAACAAAAACTCAGGATGTTTGCAAAATTAAAACACCATCGTTTTGGTTTGAACGTTTGGCAGCCAGCAAGAATTATCGCTTGCTGTGCTTGCAGACTTTAGTTTGAAGACTGAATGCCACAACGATCACTTGAAAGTGAAATTATGCTTGGTCAAGTTCTAGGTGAGTTGTGCAATAGATTCCAGTTTGAGAGTGTATTGTTTTATCTGGAAACACAATTGTGCTACATGTCAAGGTATTCTATATGTGTCTGAAATGTGTGGATTTTGAGTTGTGGTTAACCACGTATGCAATTCACAGCAATCAAATTGCAGACACCTCACAGTTGACGCTCCTGGAAGAGAACTCATTTTTTTCATAGGAAACACGTTAAATTGAAAAAAGCTACTTCAGGTGAACATGAGTGCAATAAAGGTAGAAGTCTTCAAATTTATAATACATTCAAATATTTGTTGACGAATTCACTAGTGTTTGCTCGGATCACGTGTGCCTTGAATTTTGTTTATACTGGTGAACTAAAAAATATGACCAATTCATTCCTAAGTTTGACTTCTGCACTCAACAGCTAGAACTCCCTGTAGCAAAGGGACACTTCGCCCGACCGAAGTTTCGATCTTTTCTCCAATCGTCGACCTACCCTGTTATCGTGAAGATTGCTTGTGTTTGTTTCTGAATATTCTTGGGTTGATATCCCTTTCCATTTGCTTGCCATTTCTCCATCTCAAATGATTCGCTCCCTCTGAGGACGTTTTCTTTTTATTCCCATGCGACTTCAGTCCATTTCGAGACATTGGTCGCGTATTCCCAACGGCTTTACATTGTTCACTCCAGGTGTTTTTCACGTAGATGAACTAAAATATCTTTGCCTCAGTCGCTCGACAAATGAACCTCGCGTGTCATGTACGTTACTTTTGAAACTATCCCTACACTTCTTTTCCATCCAATTCGCTTATCTTCCGTCCTGCTCACTGCTATTCCATCCTATTCTCCACTTGAAGTTAGAGGAAGTCTTGAAACGCTCATGCAGAAAAAACTACTTTACAACTTACCAGGTTCTTTTTTCCACAACACATTTGGATTACTAGCTAGGTTAATGTTGTCGCTTTCAAGTTTTTGTTATAAATTAGGTTTACAGCTTTTACCTCATTACTGAGAAGTTGCTTTGTTGACGTGCCAATCGGAGCGGAGGGGTCGGAGAATGACGCCAATAGAACGTAAATAATTCTTCAGATTTTTCATTCATTTTTGACTAACATATTCTTTTTTCCATAAGTTATTTTGAAATACATCAAATGTCATGCAAGACTTGCGTAAATAGGTTTGAACGATAGCACGACTTCAATCGTTACTCGTAGGATAGCGTACTGGCTTTCTTACTAAGTTCTTATCAATGGTTTTACAAAATTTCGTGTCTAATAAATTGGTTGAAATGCTTGTAGTGTCGATGCTTCTGAAGGAAATCTTAATTTACGGAGGATATTTTGCTTTTTCCGTTTGTGTTGTATTCCGTATATGTTCATTTTCATGGTTTTGGATTTTATTGTGGATAAAAGCTAGTTGGAGAATAACCTTCTCTTCGTATACTTTACCTCATTCTGCTTGTGCTTGCAGCTTTGACACTGCGTTACCTGTCTCATATCCATGTAATATCAATATCATTGAAATACGAGCAGCGAAGTACCGTGTCAAGTCTGTTAAGTGTACCTACCTGTTCATATTGTGTTGCAGTGCACTCAGAGAAACTAATAGTAGGCCTAGGTTGTGTTCGTGGTACGTAGTGTGGTATTTTGGAAGAACCTTACCGCGACTCGTTGCTGAGTGAAGTTCCTAGTGTGTGGTCTTGCTGACGTCTCTTGTGAACGTCACTCAGTGAATTGGACTCGGTATTCATCTTTGATCGTCCCATGGAATTGTGAGGTGAGTAGGGTAAGAAATTTCAAACCCGAGTATCCATGATTTTTCTTAAAATAAATGTATAAAACTTGCAACGTTACAACGCTGACTTAGTTTTAAACTAATTCGTCAGGGTAACTAATACTGAGCTTGAGTGATGTCTGTTGTTTAGTTCTGCTTGTTCATAATATATGTTAATTTGAAATTCTTTGAAAACGGTGGAGTTATGTTGCAAATTATTATCTAGCTCGCATGAATTTTCTTTTAGGTTTTACTCTTTCAGTCTTTGAAAAGAGAAAAAGTATTAAATAAGTTTGTGTATCAATACTGCATAGGATTCAGTACTCAGGTTAAGCTCCTAGGTCGTCTGCGCAGCAAAACGACAGAACTTGTATGATTTTGCCCCTTGTTTAGACGCTTGATCCTATATTGAATGAAAAACTAAACTGAATGATTCATTTACTTGAAGGTAAATACCATTGCAATTACTAATAGAAGTAATGAAAGTACTAAGGAAGCGTACTTTAAAGCAAAAATTTGTATTTTATCACACATGCACCGTTAAAGTGTTTCGTGTTTGTTGTTAATTGTTTTACGAGAGCTATTCTCTAATCGGATCGGGTTTTTCTTCGTGTTTTCAGTATCTTCACATCAACCCGTTTTATGAAATGTGGATAGTTCCAAAAATAAATGCTGATGCTTCTCAATTGGGCAAAATCTATCCGAGTAACCAGTATGCAAAATATCATATCCTGTCCTCAGACTTGCATTGCGCCATCGTCTCTGCACATCGCTTTTTATGTAGTGAAGTCATTTCAGTTGACGCCGGTGTTTATATGCGCATAAATTCCTTCACCTTTCTTTGAAGTAAACTTACTGACTTGCTACTGTATGTTGTTCATTAGACTCGCTGTGTCCCAGCTGGTTGTCACGTATTGAGTTCGTGCCTTTAGCGTCGCGCGTCACAACTGATGGAAAATAAACATGAGTGAAGTTCGAACAAGTGCGCGCCGGAAAAAAAATTATCGTCACCCGTTGACTCGTAGTATCATAAGTTTCTTCAGCTTTTTCGATTTAGCCATTAGTTGTCGACCAATGTTTGCGAACATTTTTGTAGTTTGTTCGCTAAATATGACGCTTAGTTAAATTTTGAGCATCAAAATAGTATATATTTAAAAGCAATTTTGTTAACATGTGATTTTGCTTGGTGAAAGTAACGGATAGAGGGAGAATTACGGAAATTGGATCTATAAAACGCTCTTCGTATTGCTGTCGTATGAATCTCGTGTAACTCGAGGTTGGGGATTTTCACCAAGTTTTGTCAGTTTTCAACTGCCTCAATGTATTGTATTTTAGTTCTCACCGATGCATTAAACTTGGGATGAACGTCCTTAGCAGTGCGATTCTTTTAGTGCAGAACGTTTGTAGTTTCTAGCGAGTTCAATTTAAATAACTTTCAGCGACTCGTACCATTGACATTGCTCATGTAACGCTTGCCCTGTTCGGAAGAAACTTTTGCTAGAAATGGTCAACAGGGCGATCGCTGTACGTGCTCTACGTCCGTTCACTTAACTGTCCGCTTCCACTTCTTTATTCTTTAATGTGGGAATCCAACTGCTCTCATCTTCCCATGTACGATTTTGACTACCTTTAATCAATTGGGAAATAGCCGTTTTCAAATTTGGGTTTGATTTAAGCCAACATATTATCAGACTGTAAATTCTGACTTTTCTTTATTTCTCGCAGTTTCCCTCAAACTGTCTAAACTGAACGTAACTACGGCTCCTGGACTTGAAATTTACAGCTCTAATTATTTTGGTCATTTATAATATTTTCTACCAATAATATAATTCTGTGTTTTTTTCTATGTAGTACACGTTTTTTCCATAGCATGTGACGGCATCCAGACGATGGAGTGCAACGATGTTGTCTTGCGCATTACTTGCCTTAAGTAATGTTGCGTTACATGCGTTAAGTGAGAATTTTGATTGGTGAATTTTTTCTATCTGATAATCCTTTGAGTTTTGGTTCCTAAAACTGACACAGTTTCCCAGATAGGGATGGAATTTTTTTCTAGTTTTCTGCCTTTATTTAAAGTTACAAGGGACCGTTACATTTTATAGTCTCATAAGCGATGAAAATTATGTCACACAACAAATATTTCAGTAAATTTGTGTGGTGACAGTTTTATTCGGAAATATAACTCGGTTTAACTATAATATAGGTTGTTCAGAGATTTTATCTCTGAAAAGATATCTGTAGCATATTCAGTAGCTAAGCGTTATTAATTATGTGAATACATGAAGCTAAGCTTAGACTAAGAATACGAAAGGCATCCCACGTTTGCGTAAACTGTTGCGAAATTGTTGCTCAAAAGATGGACAAACTGAGTAGCTGATGCAACTTGAGTTGCATCAGCTCGACTCACTTGAGTCGAGTTAAGTGAGAACCAACCTTCACTATTTCGAGTCTTGAGTTCGATCTTTCCTACTTAATATCAGTTTTTTATAATCTTTTCATAAGACATGAAGTATTATCGTTATTTGCTGTTGATTAAAGTATGCACGCGGTTTATTTCATGATCGGCATCGGTCGGAAATTATTTATCGATTTCGTTAGTTTGTTTTTTGATGGTAGTATTAGTGTCAATCGGATGTTTGTTAGGGACCTAACGGGTAAGTGTGAATGCATTGCAAACAGTGATGTTTTGTGTGGAATTTCCATGCCTCGTAACTGAATTAAAGCTTACTCACGAATTATATCTTGGGTTTGGAGTCGCTTACCCTGACTCCCATGCATAATAACGAGGTCTTGAAAATAAGAGGACAGAGAAGCCTCACTTTCTGATAGTATTCTGATACTTTAGGCTATATTCATAATGTTGAAAAAATGTAAATTATTGTATTGAAAAAACTGTAAATTATTATGTCTCTGATTGCCCTAATTCTAGATCAGTATCGATTACGTTAGTGGTTTTGGTATCAATCCGAAATGAAATGCCAGCATCGGCCCATCCTCATTCTCTTTCGCTCAGAGTGGTATGCTGTATAAAAATAGAAACGAGTTCTGCAGTGCGGCATTGCGTCGGAAGGATCGGGAGTATTTTGGCGCTGCTCTCGAAAGCTTCTATATTTTACGATGGTCTTGATGGTGCTATTCAGAAACTGCGTGCATAATTGATTAGGTTCTGCTCACAATATTTGTGAGCATTGTTCTTTCAATGGGTTCAAACTGTGAGAATATAAAACATTCAGTATTTGATGGAGTCTATTCAGTGTGCTGATTGGATGGGTCTTCACTAGGAGTTTTCGTTAAGGTACGTGAGTCTCTTAAGACTCCTGAATATTAAGAAGCTCTTGCTGCCCTGACTGGAAACCAAGGAACCTTTCTTTTTAACTTGAACTGGCTGCTAACTATGTTAAATTATATTGAATAAAGTTTGAATTGAATAATGATCACATGAATGCTAGTGATATACTAAAGAGGTCGGACTAATCAATTTAGGCGGCATAAACATAAATTTAATTTCTTTTCTAGCCCTTCGACGAAGGCTGAAAATCAGTTGAGGTTTTAAGTGGGGAAAGGACTAAATTCTCGAATTTTATAATTTTCGAAGATTGCTTCAGATATTTCCATCCGTAATCATGAATTGAAGCGATATCTAGTAGTGGAACAATACCTTTTGTTAGATAGTGACCTTTGACGTGGATGGTTTGCTGAAAGTATGAGTTCCCGTACGCTAACAATTTTTATTCTTCCGTCAATGCCAACTAACTAATCATATATGACAACACCCTTTATTACGCTGCTCCGGTGTTTCTTTGGTCAAATTTCACGACACTTGAGCATCGTTCCATTTGCTCTCGAATCCAGACGTTGATTGCCGCTCTGTGCGAGGAATTTGATTACAGCCAACTGAAGAAGTCCTCGAGTTGGAGAAATTAAAGGTTGCAGCGATTTCTTTGTCATTTTAGGGCGAAGAGCTTTTTTGCTGGAGAGTGGATTTATGGTATTGCATTAACTATTATGCCCCATTATTGGGAGTAAATTTGCTTTCAAAACTCTGTAAGAAGTTTGTCCTTGAAGCGGATGATTTTACTGGACCGGGAGACGCTAAAATTCTTCATTAATACCCTGCTCATGAGGCACTGTCTTGTATCATTAATTTTCAAGGAATTATCAATTCAGCAAGAAAATTTTCTTAGTCTAGCTCTTTTAGTTTGCAAATGAATCATAAATTCAGGAACATTTTTGGTGTTCACTATGTATAGCACGAAGTAGCCTAATATCATTTTGGTTGAAAAGACGTAGGCTGACAAATCGAGGAAAAACTTTTATAGAACCGGTACTAGGAATTGCGAGCGGTAATGTCCTCACGCTTCCGGTTGAGCTCGTTATTATAGTTGTTTTAAACTGTATGAGGAGAACTCTTTGAAGCTTAGTCGAGTGCTCGTCTTTGTGAGATAGAACTTTCTGGAAATTTAACGAAGATTTCAAACTTTTTGTGCCAAACTTAGCAGATACGATGACTTTGAGATGCTTCGCGATTACCGGCTGAACGCCGGCGGTTGTTTGGCCCTTGTCAGAAATCCCCTATGGGAACGATGACTGAAAATGAAAGGCAATAAGCCTGGCGTCTAGATTGCTTTCATTCAGTTGTATTGGGCTTGAGCGCTCGAAAGTTTCATTGTGTTAAAACAATGGATGAAAAGCGGGGGAAAGTTCGGCTTGTATCCTTGCATTTAATCGTCCTGGATCTGCTTTCCCTCATTTCCCTCTGAAACTCCAGATAGAGAAATTAGCTCTATTGATTTGTTCTTTGTGCTTTGTAATTACTTTATTTCAAGTATTAACTTCTTTTTATCGACCGGGAAAATATAAAAGTTTGTTTGTTGGTCTGTCTCCAGAAGCTGAATCTTCTCGCTTTATCAGAGCTGATAGTTGCTAATAGTGGCATTTTTGTCAGTAAAGTTACAACTTTTAATCTATTAATTCTCAGTGCATTTCATATGTCTGATTTATTTGAAATTCTTCCACATATCTATCGTAACGAAAAATTTGAACGATAAGCTAATAACTTCTAAATTTGAGGTTCTAAATCGAATTTCGGGAAACAGGTGCTTTTGGTACGGCATGGGACTTCGGTATTGAACCAAGAATGGGCCAAACGGCTCGTTCCTATTGCCTTATTCTATTCTATTCTATTCTGGTATGCTATAAAATAGTGCCGTATTCAAGTGTTTAATTTAGATTGTGATCAAATATTTAACAACCCTAAGGTATTATTGCTTCGTGATCGTTGCTTTGCATAAAATGATTGTATACTGAATGAAGCCTTCCGGCTTTGCTGGCAGTTATGTATTCAGATCAGCTTCCATCTCGAGGAAACAGTTGAAAACCATGTTAGATTTAGAATGAATGTAAGGAGGAATAAATATCTGCTACGAACTTAAAATTCTAACCTAAAAACCTTATAACCTTTTTTTTTCAACAATTCAATTTAAGTTCCGTTTCCTTTTAGAAAAAAAACCTTCCCAAATCTGTCTCTGTCCCCATAACTATTGAGATATGTCATATGTGTAGGCCTGAATGACAATTAATAATGTGTTTCGTCAATAGTTTCAGTAAATACAACTGTAGTGATTTAAATAGCTTAGGAACCAGGAAAAGGGAAATATTAAATTTGGTTCCTATATTGATAGGTTGTACGGATAAGCAACGTCTGCTCATGAACAACCATTTAAAGCCTGTACCATGCTCTTTTATTTATGTTTTTCTGAACTAGGCAAAGAGATGTGCTTTCCAAGTTATGATTTTCTCTCTGTTTTGATGGAAATCTTAACCAAAAACATGTACAACTTCTGGCATCGCTTCAATTTTCAACATTCTTGACTCTCCGTTTATTTTCTTTTTCTTTATTTGGTAGATGTGCATATTGCGCTAATTCCTTCAATTCTACCGTCATCCTATTTTTTTAAAATTCAAACTACCTTCAATTAATGCCGTCATTGTAGTCCCTCTACAGTACACGTTTTGAGCTCATACAGGGTGGGCCAGAAAAGATGTCCCATTAAGGAACTTTTATGACTCAAAAACTATTTGGGATAGAACATAAAACTCTATGTCGAAACATTTATTAGATATATGGATTTTACCAAAATATAACATTCAAGTGTGGAAAACTATCTTTGTTAAGTGACGCCCGTTTTTGCGACAGCACATTTCTAACATTTTTTTAAAGTTTTCTGTAACCTTCGTTAATGTGTTGCCGTTAATTTGCCTGATTTCCTCTTGGAGGTTTCTCTTTAATTGAGCGATTGTGTTAGGTTTATTAATGTAAACTCTTCCCTTAAGGTACCCCTATAGATGAAAGTCGGGTATGGTTTGGTCCGGGGATCTAGGCGGCCAGTTAACATCGCCATGCCGAGAGATCAATTTTTGCGGAAACAAGCTATTTAAAATAACTATTGTTTCTGTCACGAATGCTGTGACCGTCACTTAAGAAAGATATCGAAATATGATCAGTACTTTCCTTGAACCTCAACTTGAAGCAAGACATATGAGAAACATTTGGTATCAACAAGATGGCGCCACGAGTCACACCGCGAGAGAATTAATTCTTTTAAATCGCTTGTTTCCGCAAAAATTGTTCTCTCGGCATGGCGATGTTAACTGGCCGCCTAGATCCATACCCGAATTTTATCGATGAGGATATCTTAAGGGAAAAGTTTACATTAATAAACCTAACACAATCGCTCAATTAAAGAGAAACATCCAAGAGGAAATCAGGCAAATTAACGGCAACACATTAACGAAGGTTACGGAAAATTTAAAAAGTTAGAAATGTGCTGTCGCGAAAACGGGAGTCACTTAACAGAGATTGTTTTCCACACCTGAATGTTATTTTTTAGTAAAATTCATAAATCTAATAAATGTTTTGACACAAAGGTTTATGTTCTATCCCAAATAGTTTTTGAGTTATAAAAGTTCTTTAATGGGGCATCCTTTCTGGCCTACCCTGTACTTGTACCCCTTTCCATATCACGTTGGTTTTCTCTTGGAGCGAAGAGGGACAACTGATATGTCCGTCCTCGGGTGGAAGGAATTCTCGCTTGCATTGAAAGTCATTCTTGTGCATAAATCTCTTTCTCGAGCACTTCGGTGTGGTCGTCACTTCACGGACCGCAGAAGGGGAACCGATCTGTCCCTCTTCCTCTGGGACGGTTGCCTTCTGTCCCGCGCTGCGTTCTGGCGCATAAAGGATGCAGCGAGGTGGGGGCTGCTGTGTGACGCCGTGCATGGTCGTGCAGCACCTGCTCCACAGTCGTGCACTTCCTGCCTTCTCATCTGCTGTCTTTGTGCTCCCTTTATTCTGTGGAAGCTCGAGCCGCTATTCCTTTGACCTTTGTTTTCCCTTCAATCCGGTTCGAAAACACTCGTCGTCGGCTCAAATGACTATTCCACGCAAAAGTCAATTTCGTTATTTTCTGAATTGGTGTGAACTTATCAGATAGATGGATGCCTTATTTCTTATTAACATCTTTGAAAAGGGTTGACATGAGTAGCGTCTTGTAAAGTTTATAAAACACCTATTTACTTGAATTTCTTGAGGCCGTTTGAGTTGTATTTTTTTCTCAACTCGAATCTTTATACCCGTATCGCATGATTTTGTACATTTTCTTTTCCATGTTCATTGTGTCATGTTGCTTGGAGAAAACTGGGAATTTTTATTGGGCTCTCTCTGAAACCTGTATTCGTAATCCCCATCTTGTGGACGCTTGTTAATTTTAAAGTAAGTGATTACGTTTTCATCATGGGGGTGTGCTAGAGGCAAGCCGAACCTTTATTTCAATAGATGTAATGGAGCTGAGGTTAGAGACTCAATTAAGAGACTCAAGACTCCCGAAGACTCAATGCTTTCATGATGTACCTTTTTACTCAGTGTCGTTTCAAGTATGCAATTTATTTTTTATGAAATAAATGTTGAATTGTGTTTTTTCTCTTCAAGTACACTCCAAGTGTACAAACTCTTTGACTAATGTTTAGATAATGCGTTTATAAAATCTGTTTGTAGGAAATTCTCGTCGATACATCAAGGTAGACGGATTTTCTGTCATATTTATTGATTGTTGCTACTGATGTATCAAATATCCAGGTACTCACCATTCTGGGTAAATTTAAAGCGATAAACATTTTATGAATATTGAATTGCAGAACTTTACTACGACTGATCGCTCACGGTGTTTCGTGATTGTTTTAACTGTATTGTATATCACGATGCAATAGACCAGTGCTCTTCAAAGTGTGGGAGAGAGACCATTCAAAGGGGGTCGCGAAATGTAAGATCATACTTTTCTTATTTATGTAATAATGTTATTTTAGAATAAAATATATCATTTTTTACGATAAATAATTAATAAATATTGGTAAATCAATTGTTATGTCATTCTTCTTTACCATGAAATCATACAGAAAATAACACACAAACTTAATGAAAATGCTGAAACAGCGATGTTGATGAAGACTTACTCTTTTGCAGGCTGTTAGATAGACATACGACAGGTGAAGCAATATTTCAAAAACTAGATGACTTTTTTAAAGAAGTGGGATTGAATTGGGTTAACTGTATTGGAGTGTGCACCGATGGTGCAGCAGCAATGACTGGGATGAATGTTGGTTTCCATAATTAAGTCAGGTCTGGATGCAATGAAGGTATCACCTTCACTCATTGCATAATTCATTGGGAGGTGCTAGCAACGAAAAAAATTAACGAAGAATTGTGTGCAGTGCTACAAGATTCAGTTGAAATAATTAATTACATCAAAACCAGTGCTCTTAATACTCGGCTCTTTACAAATTTGTGCAAAGAAATGGGTTCAGATTTTGAATCCCTGCAGCTTCACACTGACATTCAATGGCTTTCTAGAGGTCTGGCTTTAAGAAGGCTGATCGCTTTAAAAAATTGTCATGTCATTTTTATCAGGTAATGACTCAGATTTGGTAAAACATTTCCAACACGAAAATTGGCTTTCCAAACTTTTATTTATTAGATATTCTTGACAAGGTTAATGACCTCAATATATCATTACAAGACAAAAATACAAATGTTTCTTACATTAACTTAAAAAATTCAAGCTTTCCTGAAGAAAGTTAATGTATGGTTGATGAATGTAAAAAGTAACTCATGTGAGATGTTTCCATGTCTGGAAGAATTCATCACAGAAAACGAACTAAATTTTAAAATAATCAAATCAATTATAATTAAGCACTTGGTAAGCTTAGGGGAAAGTTTTAAAAAATATTTAGGGGAAATATTTTAGGGAAAATATTTTAAAAAGTGTGTCATCTCAAACTAAAGGCACAGGTAGAATTTGCTGAACTTTCTTCTGATTCTTCTCTAAAAACTATGTTTGCCAAAATGAGTCTAAATTCGTTTTGGGTTGCATCAAGTTGGAATATCCAAACTTGTCTGTACTGGCAATGGATACTTTTATACCTTTCGCATCAACATATTTATGTGAGCTTTTTTTTAGATATTAACTAATCTCAAAAAAAACATCTATCTAGTCTAGGAAATACTGAAACTGCACTTAGACCAGCGTTAACAAAATAGAGCCTAGATTTGACCTTCTGTGGAAGAAAATGCAGGTGTATCGATCCCATTAATTAAATATAAGTGATATTTTTTAATGCCACTATTAGTATCTATAGATTTCTTGGGTCTACTGTATCAAATACACATATTTAGTGTGTGTATTTTATACAGTAAAGAAACCCCCGCCTCCTCCTTATGGAAAACGAAATAGTTTTACTTTCTTTGCTAATTCAGGGATATTTCGGGATGAAAAAGAAGGTATTGAATTTTTAGAGACTCTTGGCATCCTAAAAAGGGAGATCATATGAGACTCATGTGGCTCAAACATGAATATGATTAAAAATGGTCGTAATCACACTGGATATATTTATCGGTGCAACAACAGATCCTACTTTTATACCAAAAGCCTAATTAAGACTATTCGTAGCTGACTTCCGAAGATTACAATTCCAAAATTTATTCAAGCCGCGTATCTTTATTGCGTAAAGCTCTCGAATTATCAGGTGGTAATTTGGTGCGATATTTCAGAAAAAGCGTATATATTGTTAAAAGATGTTTTTTTATATTTTTAAGTGTTTGGTATTCAGGTGAGGAGAGATTGGGTGATGAAGGAATGGTGTTTCAGATAGATGAAACCGCTTGTTGCCGACGAAGGACTATATATATAACCCCACTTCTGAGGCAAGTTACATTAGAGCAACTAAATGGGTTACTGGAATTATATCGGAGACAACAGGTGAGGTTAGAATGTCGGTACTGGAGGATCGAACAACGGAAAGTATACACCATTCCATTATGGAAAACGCCTTACCTGGATCTATTGTAAAAAGTGATGGATATCCATCCTAACCTGCGTCTATAAATGAATCAGGTTGTTATCATATTGTAGTTAACCATAATCAGGGGTTTATTAGTGAAGAAGATGTTCATACCAACTCTATTGAGTCTGTATGGACCCATCTTAAAACTGAGATAAAAACAAGAATGGGTGTTAAAAATGAAAAGTTGCAAGATTTCATGTTCGAGTTTACGGTTTTCAATAATATACTGAGAAAAAAAAAACAAGATAAACATTTATGAGTTGTTCCTTAAATTATAAAAAGTTTTTATTCTTAATATCCTTAATATGCACAATCGATTCTTATTTTTTTGAATACAGTTTACATATTACTTTTTACAATTTTGAATGTGTATTTTGTACCGTAGATCCGATATCTTTATAAACATTAAATTTTTCTCTATATTTATATTCTATTCTTTATTTTGCTAAAGTTGAAGGGGTCGTACAAAAATAAAATCTTTTCAAGTGGGTCGCGGCGGAGAAAAGTTTGAAGACCATTGCAATAGACGATCGAAATGAACTGAACTATTGGCAGAGATTATTTTAGTAATTCATATATTCTTGTGGTTTTATTTGCTTGAAATGCATTGAAATTTGTGACGGACGCTGCAAATAAGTTAACTACAGTTGTTACCTTTTTGAGTGTGCGCAGTATTGTTTATCTTTACGTTTTTCGTTGTAAAAATTTTGCTTAGTATTCATACCGTAAACTGAGATTTCTGCTTCTCATGAAGGATCCCAATTCAGTGTATACAGTGGGTGCAATAAAGATTCATTACGTGGCCAAAAATGTTAGCTACTATTCCTATACAACTCCGAAACATCGAATTTGAATATCTTGCGTATTTTAGTACGATTCAAATTTAAAATCGTATTACAGAAAAAAATAGCTTGGACATTCTATGAATAAAAATGTTGAAGTAACATGCCAAAAAAATCCTGCACATCAATAAAAAATTATTTTAGAGCGAAAGTAAACTATTATTAAAATTTCTAGGAAGACTGAAATGAAAAGAAAGTTTTAGAAAATGCTAGTAACTAAGACTTTTAGCTACCTGATGAATATTTATTGCACCCACACTATATCGTCCAGTGTAGATCTAGAATCCTAATTTGTACAAGGCATGCATGCCGTATCACTGGGATCCCTTACGGAATGAACGACCTCCAAATCTCGGCTTCAATACACTCGTACCGTCTTCATGCATGTCAACTTTTTCTTGGCCCTGCGAACGCGAGCTCCTCACGTACAGATCTTATCCACCGGGCCACTGCAGACCTCGGCAACTCCTCCCCGTACTGCCAAGTAACACCTATCTGGCATCGTGACCTGCTGCTCATGAACGCAGCGTGCTGCATGGCTTCGGGTCCAGTACCTCAAGTAGATATCAGTGTTCTTGCGGTCGGAATGTAACCTTATGCACGTGTGAGAATGTCCACATATGAGGGAAATGGTGGCACGAAACAGGCTGCCTGGGACTTATTTGCCCACTGCATGATTAGCGATTTTATTTAGCTAGCGTCTGTTGTGGGTTTGGTTGTTGGTATGATGTACTGTACCTTGTATTTTTATCTCTTTGTTGCTTTCTCTTCAATGAGGAGGGTATATATTTAATCTTATTCATCTTAATCTCGTCTTCATAGTTTTTGTCTCTTTGAGAGATGCTGACTCCTACTATCAATGCTTGATCGGTAATGATTGTTAAACCTTTTGTGACCTAATTAAACCTTTAACAAACTTTCTTAAATTTCTAACTTCTATAAAAATGTGTATGCACTTGATTGTGCTCTGAATATATTTTTCATTGGATATATATTGTACCGACTATTATTGTACAGTTTGACTGCGTTACATCAACGATGAATGTTAGTTAATAACTACTAATTAAGTGAAGAGCAGAGTGAAATCGATATTACAGCATATCCTACGTATAGCATAATTTTCGTAAAAGTAGGCTCGAGGAAATTTACTCTGTAGCTAATAAGCATATTCTGTTTCGTAATTCTATTTTTGTCCGAATGCCATTTAAAGTATCAGGTAGCCGAAAAAGTTCGTGGGGTTTTTGTTAAAAAAATGGCAAGAATTTTTTTAATATTTGTCATGATCAAATACTGAGTGTGGATTTAGAAAAAACGCTACTGTTGAAGCAAATATTATTCGAGACACTTGAGATGCATAAGTGTTCTATTGGAACTAAGAAAACAAAGTACTTAATGAAGTTCCTACGCCAAAATCACATGCAGTATTGCTGTGGATTCACGAAGAATAAGAACAAGGAAAATGAAAACTGAAATAAATGGCAAAAATGCGGCAAGAATGAAACCAGAAAAACGCCCGATTCGTAAACAACTGATCATTTCGCCCCCAGAGCCACGCTTGTTCGTCTGTGCATAACAATGGTCAAAAGTCCTGAAAAAGATGCAGATCAGCTGTGTTATGTTGCTGCATTGCAGTTCTTTGGAGCTGGAGTTGAACCGTTATTTCATTTCCCACGTAGTGAGGCCGCGAATACTCTTCGCACAACATTTCTTGTCAACTAGATCTCTGATTTAGAAGAATTTACGTTTTTTTGTGTCCTTCAACTTTACGTTTGATTTGAGCTTCGTGGTTATTTCGAATAGCTCCCGTAATTTGATATGAAAGATTTACGTATCCACGAGTATACTACAATATATTGAAAGTAAATTTTTGTGTATTTATTTATTTTTAAACATATTTCTTGTTTCCCTCATTACTGAATTAGATAGGGGAAATTAATTTCAAACAAACCATTACTAAGGAGCTGAAATAAAATGTTTATCTAAGACTAAGTATTGACTTCTTAATGAAACGAATATACATGTATTAGAAGCATTGTATTTTAGACACCAAAGCCACCGGATTACTATAAAAATCGTAATTTTGTTACTTAATGGAAACTTATTCGGAAAGGAGGCGTCGACTGGCAAGCGAAAAAAAAACAAGAAATTGATTATAAAGAATGTGAATGTTTCACGTGCGGGTGTACTAGCATTCTTATAATTCGATTTCTTGAGACCTATAACTGTTTCCATGTATTTCACTCTCATGGAGCCTCGTAAAAGAAAGTCGACCATTCTTATCATTAAAGCCGAACTTCCTAAATGATGGGTTATTTAATTAAGAATATAATGTAATGGAATAGTTGCATTATAAAATCACTAACGCATGATTTCATTATTTTTTTGTACCTTACAAAATTTATCAAACGCGGTTTTAGATGCAAAATATGTTGAATTTTTTTTCTAATAGTAAAAGAATATTACAACAGGAACGAACCGTTTGGTCCATTTTTGGGTTGCTATCCAAGTCCCGTGCCCTCTAATTTAAAACCATAAATGTTACATTCTAGTTCAAGTCTTAGGATCGTGGCTGCACGAAATAGTGTTTGTATTTATTCTTTGCAGCTACCAAAACTAATTGCAAATCTGCCACTCTTTTTATTAAACGTGAAGTTGAAAATAGATAATACCGAAGAACAAAGCATTTTGTCCTTCCTGCCCTCCTCGCCTTTGAATAGACCATTTAGAGTGCAACCCTTGTTTGAAGAGCATTTGGCTATTGCAAGCAGATTTTTGGCCTCGAATTTTAAATTTTATGCTCCAATAAAAGACTCAGTGGCTGCAAAACTAAAAAGTTATTTTTTTGTTGATTGAAGGTTACTTTCTTTCAAGGTACTATGCATTGGTGACATATACAGCTAGGGGTATGTTTTTTTTTGCAAATCATTTGGATAATGAATTGTTACCGTTACCATGAATGTAGTGATCGATTTTTCCGTGAATTCTTTTCTTTAACCATATCAAAAGACAAAAGCTGCAGAAAAGTATGTAATTACTTTAATCAGAAACGGAACTATGTGCGGTTAGTTGTTGGCTACAAAGTTTCGCTTTACACTGTTGCAGTTTCTCCATTTTTTTCCTGACAGACATACTCTGAGTTTGCCTTCCACTCTGTTTATATGCGAGCAGTTTCATCACCATTTCTTGCTGTTATGGCTGCGAGAGCGAGCACATTTCCTCTTTTGGAAAGATGCGCTGAGCGTTCACAAACCTGATGCTGTTTCTCCGGCATCTCTGCGTGGTCTTGCTTCTCCTTAGAATATTCTTTTATCTGCAGCAAAGATTTCTTTTAATGCATCAGGAATGTTTCAGATTTATTATTCATTGCGACTCAAGGGATGTTTCTATAATAAATTGTATCGTTGTTCTTCACAATGTTCAATTCCTTTTTCCATTAGTCCCAGATCTAAACATGTTTTTACTGCAATCGTGTGGGGGAATCAGCAAAAATATAGAAGTCTTATCCACGGTGCGATTGCTCTACTTTCGACCTCTCGCTGAGGAAAAATATGATTATTTCTTAGCACGTTCGCTGTCCTTTGATGCACATGTGCGTCAATTGGTGTTTTACTGTGTGACGCCTATTTACACACGCTTCATTTATTCCTTTACATTCATTGACGTCTAATTTTATTCGGTAGCGCTTCTGTACTACCGAAAAAAACCTCAACAGAACCAATAAAACGTAAAGAATTAAAATTTAAATACCTTTCTATTAGAAAATCAAGGCGACATATAGGCAACGACTCTAAATTACAAGCGGCAGCGAACGTGTTAATTGAAAATCTTCACCTGGGAAGATTTTTCTCGAACTGGAGATCTAGTTTCCACGTGTGTTTGAAATGTTCACGGAAATTGTGTCCCGTAGTGATTGCTGGTATTGTAATTTCTAGTTGAGCTAGTGTCTGTCATGACGCTATTCTGTTTTTCTGTGTTGTATAATACAATGTTGCGCTTTCAAACTGGTGCACACTATTCATATGCTCCCTTGTTTGATTTGTTTTTTCTTTAAAAATTCTGATTTTCTCCTAGGATCAATTTCTTTAAGGCGTTTTCTACGTAGGCTTCATCTTCTGAATATTAAATTCAAGTAAATTTACGTGTTCTCAAGCTTTATGGACCGTTTTCAAATCATAATGGAGGGTCCTGGAATGTATTGTAGAGATGGTAATGCGAATTAGCAATGCAAATGTTTAATGTGTTCTTTTTTCTTTGAGGTACCTATTTTTATTTCTTAGATTGATCTAAATTTAAAAAAACGTCTCCGAGATAATACTCTTTAGCTGGGGAGGAAATTTCACAGCCGAGCTTTTGTGCGGTGCATTTGCTGAAGGTTCTGTTGTGTGAAATTATTTTTTAAAGAAAATAATCTTAAAACCATCCTGCTCAAGAGTTTTGATGTGCTTTTATTTGCCAAAAGGAATAATACATGAAACGTACGGAGTTGCCATACTTGAATTTTTTTTCTTTGTAATAAAACGGACCGTTACTGGAATTCCTCAAAGGACTAATGATTTGATGGGCAGCTTTCGGCTCCCAAAAATTATTAAAATGCTCTGCTTTCTAGCGAGCTTCCATCTTACCTTAAAGAGCTTTCTTGTAGGGCCAGGAACTGCTCCTAATTCTGACATAAATTGTGCTCAGAGCAGCATAATTTTCAGCTTGTGCATTTATTTTATGTAATTTGTGTTCCAGCTTTTCTCTCACTCATCATGATTTCTAAGACTGACACCGCGAAAACTGCTTTTGAAACGATTTGTAACACTGCAGAGAACATTCTGTTCAGGCTGGATGGTTTTCTTGCTCGCGGATTGTTGGTTGCGCAAGATTTTGACCATGCTGCCGTCAGGAGCTTGGCGATTTGCTCAGCAAATGCAATCCGGTTGAGCCGGGCCAATTCTGCCTGTAGCGTCTCAGCTGCACGACTAAGTTGCGTCGCCTGCAACCTTGCAAGAACTCGCGAGCTGAGGTGAACAATTTGCTTCATCAAGAGGATTGTCCTCGTCATCGAACAGCTGCTTAGCTTGAGCAAACAAAGTTTCAGATTGAACGAACAGTCACCTAGTTTGAGCGGACACTTTTCACGATGGAATGAACAGTTTATTACTTCGAGGAAATGCATTCCGCACTCGAACGGGTTGTGCCAATTGCGTCTTATAGCTCTAATTTTAGCATTATTAATTTTGAAAGTTTCATCCTTTCTTTGATAACACGTTGCTTTATTTCTTATAAGTGATTAAAATTAGAAATTAATGTTTCTACATTATTTTGTTCTCTGGGCTAGTCTTTGGCTGCAATTTTACCTATTGAAGAAATAGCTTGATACTTCTAATAGCTTCAATAGCTACTTATTGAATAGATTGATCACAAGCTAAGCAGTTCCATATATTGAGGATCGTCGGCTTACAAAACAGCTATATACATAGGTTGATCGAAGTTTAAATCGACGAATCACGAGATTAAATTGAAAATGTGTTGTCCAGCTTAGTGTATTTACCTGGGAGCTTAAAGTTAAAAAAAACTGCTTTCGTAAAAAGCGAAACAACTCGTAGTCGTATAAGAACGTTCAGGAATTTGTATTTATGTAGGTATATCATAAGAATTTATTTTGGTGTAAATATGTCTCTAAAAATGCCAATTTTGAATGAAAACCTTCAAAATACATTGTGGCAACAATTGGAAGAATTATATTTTTCGCACAGCCGACTGAGGTAGTTAGTGCACGTATGTCCTATTTCTCAATTTTATGGGTGAAGGCGTTTTCATAGCAAAAGGCGAGTCTTATTCTTGAGTTATTGAAATTACATTATTACGGATTGAAATTCTTGACTGTATATATTGATTAATTCTGAATTTGTGAGTGTTTATGAAATCAAAATGTTATAGAAAATGAGATGAAATGATTTCAGACAATTTTTACCGCTTACCTAGCGAATGAATTGTTTCTTGCTCCAGGGTTGTGCCAGAATCCTCGTATGAATTGTCTTTTTAATTCTTGATGATATTTTTTCTGTGTTTCCATCTTTGTAGAATAGAATAGAATGAGGCTATAGGAACGAACCTTCTGGCCCATTCCTGGGTCGGATAATTACTTCGATAATTATTCGGTTGTTTTACCCAAGTCCCATGCCGTATTTCTAGCCGCGTCAACCATGTCGGCAGCGGGATTCAAACCCGGGTCTTTCCGCTCGCAAGCAGATTCGCTCACCAGTCGATCAAGCTGGTGATACCAGTCGACCAAGCTGGTGATTGCGATGTGCGATTGTGCGATGTTCTGCTGAATATCATTCGTCCTTGAATGATCTTAGTACTAATTTTTGCTTCAACTGCGATTATGTGAACTTTTTATTATATACTCGGTAATAACTGAGCTCCCTTGATCGGTATAATTGGTAAAGAATCATGATATCGTTGACATGTGTTTCGTAAATTTTCCATGGGGTCCTCACTATTCTCGGCTTCAAAGGTGAATTTAGTTCGAAAAAGTTATGGAAAAGTTAATTGATGCGCTTTCGTGGGGCAGAGTTGCTTGAACAGATTTCCTTTTGAACAGGTCGAGTATTTTTAATTGTACTATTTTCTCCGGTGCACCAGAGACTTTTGGTTCAGAATAGGATATCTATGCTCAGTAAAATAACGGCACTAAGATTGGTTATTTAATCGTTCAAAATCGCTGTAGTTCACGGATAGACAGTAACCATGCTGCTTGTGTTGCCCAGATTAGCGTACTGCAATTTATAAAATTTCTTTACTTCCCGACCATCCAACAGAACAGGCAATTTTAGCTAGTAATAGAATTACCTGAAAATCTTCTGTCATTATTCTTGAAATCATATGTAGTTTTTATCTAGCGTCGACATGTTTGTCTAGCTTTCGAAGCCTGGTGTCTTCCAAAGAGGCTTGATTTGGTTTGCATTGGCCTGGGAATCGATGAATTTCCTAGCAGGATGTTGCTCAGGGAGATAGCCACGTGAGATAGCCAATGCCGAGGTCATTACGACTGCATTGCGATTACCTGTCTCTCATCATGACCTGTATCGCTTCTGTATTGCTTAGAGATGTCATAAAGCATCGGACTAGGCTAGGCTAGGCTAGAATGCCGGCTTTGAATGAATACAGCGGCTCTGTTTTACATATGAAAATAAAATGTCCTAATTTAATTGTTCTGGGACAATGACATGCAGCCAACGCTCCACTAGATATAAATTCAAAATTGCATCATAAATACAACGGTCAAAGTCCATTAATATCATATGGGCTATAAATGTCCGTCAGTGATAGATGGTTAGTGTCGCAGGGGAACTACTGCCCTCGAATGGAGCGAGGTAGGAGCGAGGGAGAAGAGGGTCCGTGTGCCGAATTAAACGCTCCTCACAGACGTTTAAGTCCCTCTATAGGATCATTGGTAGTTTCTCTGCATTTTAACTTACAATTATGTTTCTTATGCTCTAAAAGAGACGCTCAAAATCATCAGTTGGCAACAGTTCGAGTTAATAAGTTACACCTGGTGGCCTATTAAATTTTATTTTCTCCACGAGTCGAATTCATGACTCCACGTATCGAAACTGTGTACGATTTTTTTTCATTGTCTTTTCAGCTTTTTGAGGTCTTCATGTTGTTTTTTCTGTTTGCTGTTGTGAATTGTGCCGACCAAGATGCGAAATTTATCCCACTCGTTTAACCAATCGTGTTTATTCTTCCTCGAGGTCTTTACCGAATGGAATTGAATTCTATCTCGTACTGCGCTTTTTATTGTTTGATATACGAGGTCTCTCTATAAGTATCGAACCTTAAATTTTCTTGCACACAGTAGTGACACTATGCTACTGTGCACAGTGGAAGAAGGCTGCTTAATACGCATGCTTGATTTTTTTTCATGCATTCCAGTGTGCCAGTGTTGCCTGCTGACCGCGGAGTGAGGGGCTGTTATGAGTGTTTCTCAAATTTTGTTTTCACGCAAGGTGGCTAAACAAGTTAGGCAAAGGTACTGCATCAAATTTTGTCAAAACTTGGTGATTCTCGAAGTAAGACAATTCTAAGATTCAGCTGGTGTTTGGAGACGATGCTACAGGAGTAACACAAATAAAGGAGTGGTTCAACCGATTCAAAATTGGTCTCAGATCGGTGGAAAGTGATCAGCGTTCCGGAAGGCCATAAACCGCTTGGAATGCAGTTGCTATTGAAAGAGCGGCAAATCTGATAATGGGAGATAGTCATTTGACCGTACGAGAGATTGCCGAAGAAGTTGGGATCAGTAAAGATTATGCAATGCTATGTTGCGTAATAATCTGAACATTTGCCGAGGGGCTGCGAAATTTGTGCCCAAACCTCTGTCGGCGAAACACTGCACCTGATTCAGGCTTTCTTGATGAAACACGGAATTTCAGTCGTTCGCCAACCTTCCAACACTCCAGACATGGCTCCTTGCTACTTCTGATTTCCAAAATTAAAGACGCCATTGAAAGTATTCCGTTTTAAGAATAGAAAAGAGATAATGCAAAACACGACGGCGAAGTAGAACATTATTCCAAAAGAAGCCTTCCAGAAGTGTTATCGGCGGTGGAAGAAGCGGTAGGCTAAGTGTGTGGAGGCTCAAAGGGCCTGTTTAGAACGGGATTAGAGTCCCATTCCCGTCATGTGAGTACTATATTTTTCCTGGCCGAAGGTCGGATACTTTTTAGACAGACCTCGTAATTAGAAAAGTTTATTTTATTGCTTAACTGTTTGGATGCTATAAAATTTTTACTTAAGCGATCATAAGTACATTGTTTATATTTTGCATTAACTCTTAGTATAATTTTGCTTCCGAGTTCAATACTGCTTTAACAATCACGAGTAATGTAATTGATTCTACCGCTCCCCTGCGCTTCACGTAGTATCACAATATCATTGTTTGTCGATGGGTTCTCGTTTCTATGACAACCTGATGGGTACACATCAGGGGGCTTATTCTTCAGTGTACTTTCGAGACAAAACGCTCCTCATGGGATGTGTAGGACCTAATTTTCCCTATGGGAGGTATGCTGAAATAGTGCCTGTCTTCGTCAACGTACTTTGAGAAATTAAGCATTCCTCTATGGTAGCCTTAGCTACCAATTGTGGTCAGTAACAATAGTTACAGGAGGTGTTTTCGAGTCTAGTTTGGTATTCGGGTTTGCCTTATCTTTCCTTTGTCGTGAGGAGGTCAGTGTTTGTGCACCCGACATGCTCAACCCATCTGCTCAACTGTCCGCGATAATTTTTTGTGTGCTTCATTCTTCAATATATTCGTTCCAAGAGATGCTCTTGCTTCTACAATCAAGCTTATGTTTTGGTTAAACTCTTGTCATAGTAATTTAATTACCTTATTGAGCAATTCAGTGTCCCTCGTTTGCTTGATCTCTACTTTTAACAGTATATACCTGTCCTACTTTTGATATCATGTAAAGTCATAATAATGGTAGTTTTAGATAACTTGTTTAGAGATAACTTCATTCGGCGAAACGTGGATATGATTATGACAAGCAGGACCCGTTTTTTATAACGATCATACTCTAGAGTCTAGAGCGTGGCAACAATTTTCATACGAAGGCTGTCTCATCTGATTTTGCTATGCAGCACAAGTGCAGGCTGCTGTTTTGTGTAGCAAACTACAATGGACACGTATTGTCTTTGACTAATGAAGCAATTGTGTTTCAAGCCACGCTGAAGAGTTTCTCTAAGACCATAAGCTACACTATTTCAGTCGATTATGTTTGCTATCTCACGAGACTATTCAAGTGAATCGAGACATGAAGTCCACTAAAGGAACTGTAACCTGAGCCTTTGGTTTGCTCAACCAGATGTGTCCTACTGCGGCTTGCAGCCGTGGGGTGTTCCAGTGTCAGTCATGCATGAATCTTGGCGGCAGCTTATCAGTGACAGCTACATCAGGGCCTGTCGATACTCATTCTGACTGTGCCATTTATAACTATTGTATGCATGCTCAAACACATAGTAGTGTTTTGTGTTGAGTGTATAGTGAATTCAATAAAAATTTAATGCTCAAAAATCTACTTCCGAAGGTGAATGTAGTCGAAATTTGTTTTTAATTTATTGTTCTTTCTTCGACTAGTAACTATTGAGACATTTTTATGATCCTGACCTCCTGTGGCGTTATTGTTTTCTGTTTCAGAATCTTAATTCTAAGTGGAATAGTAATTGAAATGGAAATGGTAACTGGAGATTTGAACGCAGGGCTACCATTACAACCTGTAGCGAAGTGGAAGTTAGGGAAATGTTATTCACGTTCACTCATGAGTGGTTAAGCTATAGATGTCCATGACTGGTTCAGCCATAGACTTGAATATTAGTTATTGATCATTCTATCTACTACTATAAACGTCTATCTCTCAGTTGATGTAACCATAAACGTTAGGGACGAGAGTTATGGGAGATGTAAATACATGACCTCAGTAGATGTCAAAAACGCTGATACTTTACGCTGAAGCTAAAGACGTCAATGCGTAAGTTTCTGGAATGAAACCAAAAACGCAAAGATCTCCGTTACTGAAACCATGGCCAGTAATGCGTTAATTACTGGGACCGTAAGAGTCACGACCTCAGCTGCAGAAGCAGTAAACTCTAACATATCAGCTGCTGGATCCATCAACGCCAGTCTAGCCATAGTAGCGTCAGCCCTTCATCGGCCACTGTCGCGTTATTCCCTGTTTTAGATGCGTCTTGTGTGCCTGGAGCCGCTCGTCATTCCGCAGAGGCCCTTCTAGCGGGCGATGATGTTCTACTCACGACTCTTCTCTTGTCATTTTCAGACTTGAGTTGTACAACTCTTTTGTTCCAAAGTTTCTGCATCTCGTCATTTAGCTGTGAATCGCTGAGTGGATTTTCAAGTTATTTTCTGTTTTTATTTTTGGGTTCATTGGATTGATTAATTTTGCATATTTCTAGTCTGTTTCGGACTTATCAAAGAGTCAGATGAGTGTTCCGATTAAGCCCTGTTGCAGATTTGGAATAATTCTGTCCAAAAATTGGTTAATGACAGCGCTTATGAACCTCTGGATGATCGCGATCCAAGTATAGGTTATTTTTGTGTTGCTTGTATTTGTATTTTAGATATGCGTAGTACAGTGTAGCACAGAAAAAGTGATCGAAAATGAACTCTTATTGTATGTTTTTTATCATAATGTATTCTTACCATCCGTTATTTGCTCAAAAAATATTGGGAGCACGAGAACGCCACACGGGAAGCTATCCCGTGTGGTTATTTTTTTCAGAATATATAGATAAATTTTAGCCATATATTTTAGGTGTCGCATTCCTGGATGTACAGCTTTAATTCGGCCCCTTCTCTTTGAATCCTGATATTTTTATAATTTGCCTAATAAGTGGAAGTGTACCGTAGTGGAAAAAACTTACATTTACGTTCAATTCACTCGCTTCAACGCAAAATATTTCTTTGCATATTATTAGGTATACTATTTTTTCTGCAAACGTTTTTATTCACTCGCCTCCAAGAAGTCATTCATACATGAAATAATAACGAACCTTGAGCCTATTTGAAACAGTCTTTGCTTATTCTTTGTGCCCGGTTTTGGCGCAGAAGAATTGAGGGAGCGATCCTTTAAAGTTGGTCATCATCGGCGCCATCATCGCCTCGATTGCTTCAAAAGTTTGTGCATCAAAAGAAGAGCAGCGCCATCCAAAGTTGTTAAAAAAGTAAATCTTCAGCCCCTTCGAGCCACTTCTGTCGGTGGATATTACTGTTGATTTTCAAGAGTGAATATTTTGGTCGGATTTTATTAAAGTTCATAACTTTTCATTTGCGTTGAAACTGTATTTGCTATTCACTCACAGACTTAAGATACTGACACAACGGTAAAATTAAAATTCATGTAGTGAACCAAACTCCACAGCTTGCAGTGATATCACTTCTCGCTAGCAGCGACTTACTTTCACTTGAAATATATAAGAAAGGACTATGGATATAAACTAAACAGAGCATAACATCTAATTTGAGTGAAGTGTGAAGTTTTAGTGACAATAGAAATGTTTACTTTAATTTAAATGTCGCTCTTATCAACTCTTCGTCCTATTTTTTCTATCAAATGGTGTACTCAGTAGCGTGAAAATTCTTAAACATTTTTTCTCCTCGCACGAACTTATCCTGAATTATAGAATTTTGTTGGGATTTCTTTCCACTGTTCTTGATCTGTAGTAAACTGTCATTATAGTCGAGGCGCTATAATATCAAATACTAGTACAATACTCGAAATTCGTAGTTAATGTTTCAGCTTTGTGTATATTTAAGTAGTTAATCAGTAGTGATGCAAGATTACTTGAAATCTGTGGAAACAACGATTATTATAGAGTATAGCACTTGAAGGAAGTGCTTATTTGAATGCGTTATAGGTGCAGTGGTTTTAACAATCGATAATTTGATAACTATCTACGTGAATTCTCGAGCACAAGTTTTTGTTACAGCTCTTGAATGGCTACCTTTTTATCCTTTCACTTTTTCTGCTCTTTGGCGATTCTTAAAATCTTAGAGCTGTTTGAAGGTTCTGATCACAATACGAGAACCTTCTATAACAATGTTTTATTGCGTCATGCACTGCCGTTGTATCGTCCATTTGGTATACTGAGTTCATCCTTTTGGTCTATGAGATGTTCGTTGACTTTGACGGAACGTATTTTTAGGCATGTAAAATGGAGTTTTCTTAAGGCATTTTCAAACGCTTTTTTTTGAAACTCGGGACTTGATTCGTTCTTGGTAGTCCCGTTTCTTTGGAAAGAACTGACCGCTTCTATTGCTTTCGATGAATCTCACAATGCGTAGTCCGAATCTCTTGTTCTGAAACTCATCTGGCATGACGGACTCCGTACAAGACGTATTCTTGGTGCCACCACATCCAATCTCTGCCGTCGTGCATTGCACTTTACATAACTGCAGATGCATTCGTCTAAAGGCTGTTCACAATACGTGATATCGTTTTTACTTTACTTGGTGTATAGATGTTTGCTGGAGCTTGCCCATATGATTTATTGTTAAATGGTTTGGTTAGTTTTGAAGGCTGTTTTTTCGCTGTATTTTGTGCTCATCTAAAGGGTGGCAGCTTAGGTTTCTGAAATCAGAATGAAACAAGGAGACGGTAGTTGAAAGGTACTGATGAACGGCTCAGCAGTGGAGCCTGACACTAGAAATTTCAAAAGACGTGTTGGATCCTTAGTTTCCAAGCTCCAGAAACTTGGTGGCAATTATCGCAAGTTGATGTAGATGAGGGAGAAGTTGTTAACGAAGTTTTCTGTCTGACTGGAATTAACATATTCTAATCCTAGTGACGGAAATTGGTTCCAACTAAATTTGCTTGCTGGCACGTAAATGACAAATTTCTTGTGATTTAATGCTCGTATTTCGAGGAAAACTTTGGTTGTAATAGTCTCAATTAAACCATCCTTTATTTCAAGTTTTGATCATGTACGGATATTTTATACTGTGAATTAGTTAATACGTATGCGGGCTATGTAGTAGCTATCAATTCAGCTGTGATGTGTATATTAGTTTATTGCCAGGGTGGAACGAAGGTAATGTAGGATTTTATCGAAATTAGTTTTAGACTGCATTTATTTTAGTTCTTTTTATTATCAAGTAAGAATGTTACTGAAACTGGATATTTTAACTTGACCTTAAAATGCTTTCCTTCGTAGTTCAGTTGAGGAAGCAAACCTGCTCAGCAACTGAGAGAACTTCAACCCAAGCAGATCATGTTGAGTATATGATGGACAATTGAAAGAATTGTCCATTACCAGCTGTTGAACAATAATGAAACTGTTATTAGTAATTTTGACGGCAATCAGCTCCGTCGTTTGAAAACCAAGAGTTTATAAGTCATAGTTGCGATTGATTTTGATGCTATTTGTGCCTAGTCCTGAGAAGTGATTGATAATAAATTGAAGTATTGAAATAAAGCGTATTTTTCAGAAATGTATACCATGTAAATCACCAGTGATAGTGTGACGTGGTAAAAGTATTAGAAAGGTGTAATCTGTCATGTAAAGACAGCATCTTGTATTCTTGTATTCTATTTTTAATGACCCTAGCAGTTACAGAATTATTTGCACTTTGATGGCTGTAAAATATGTTACAAATTCTTACAAGTTTCTTATTTAGCGATTTCAAAATTCAAGTTTTGTGCTTCATAAAATGATACTAAAAATGAGAAAAATTATGACTTCATTCGGACAAAACAGTCTAACTACTGAAAGGTGAAACTGTGGACAGGAATAACCATGTTTTTCATATTTATCTTTCAATGAACTTGTCTCAAAAAATTCGTAACGAAAAATTGAGTCCAGTAAACTCTAAGATTTGTGTTACTAATGATTTTGAAATCTTCACCGTCTCTTAACACGTTGACTCCGAAGTGGTACGTATGTGTACCACTGAGGTTAGGTTCTGTAATTTTTTCAGATCCTTCTATTGACTATGCGTACAAAGTGAAGATTTACACCAATCAGGCAATCGGAGGCAACTTGTTAAATAATCCTGGCTCATACTCCGTCTCTAGTTCGTTATTCAAGTCTCGAGTGTTGCCATCGTGGTCACTGTTAATGTAAAAATTTTGATATCAAGTCCTCTTATTTTGAACTGAGGTTGTGCATGATAACGTGTGCGCGGATTGTTAAACGTTACACCCAATAGTTACTGTTTTCGAAAATCTAGTGCTGCTAGTGCAAAGCTAGTGCTGCATTCACATTCTCACAAAGCGATGTTAAGATCTTACCATTGTTAAAAGCTGAATCCAAATATGTTTTTCTTATTGATAGCTTATGTGCTGAACATTGTAAAACAGAAAACTGCCAAATTGGTGCAAAAGTTATGATATTTTGAGTTATATATTAAAATAGAAAAAGCTTACGATACGGAAAATATTTATTCGTGGGTCTAACACTCTGTGCTTCCAAGAACATCATTCCATATCAAACAAGTTTACGTAGACAAGACGTTCTACTTTTATGCAAAAACCAAAATCTTCTCTGGAGCGAGTACCAAGAAATCCCTGTTTACCGTAGGACCTAAAATCTTTGTCTCGAGCGGGTACCGAGAACTTCCATCGGACAGCATTTTCCAGGCGACTTGCAACACCTCGCTCGTGTTGCCGAGCGAGGTTCACGCGTCGACGCGTCCGCTGGGTTCCCCGCTTCAGAGCGAGTGTCGTCAAGTCATAGCGTGTAACGGAACACAGATAAGTGCGTCGCCTTAGTAATTGTCTTCTTTCTACTACTCCTGTCCGCACCGTTTCTCTGTGACCCATTTGACCGCTTCTGTTGTCCCAGCTCTATCAACACTACTTTTTTCTTAACTCTATCGCGTCGTGTTTTTTATGGGAGCACGTTTTTAGCACATGTGACCTGTTTTTCTTTCGTGAAACTCAATATTCCCATCACTCGTCTCCCAAGCTAGTTACGTGGAGGTGGTTGTTTTTCAGTGTATCTTGAAAGACTTGGCACTCCAAGGAAAATCTGTAGGATTTTGTGTCTCTTCTTTTAGTGAACCTTTGGAAAATTGATAGTTCCTCGAAATAACCGTTAGCTACCGACTGCAAAAACAGCAATGTTCATGCGAGTGAATTAGAAAATAAATTTTAAGTAAGAAGGCTTTACTGTCTTCCATTTGTCGTTGGATGACATATTAATTGATTGGTTGCTCTTATGTGTCCTTTGCGTTTCTTTTTCCCACTTTTCGTTTCACTGAGATTGTTAGGTTGCCTTCTTCGCAAGCTGTGTCCATTGAGACGCTAAAAACTTGCGGCCTTGTGCGTCACTCGTATTTAAATTTGACTGGGTTCCTTCAGAGCACCATAATATGGCATGTAATAGAAATAATAATGATAATAATAATCCAATTGGTTCTCTGTAATTTTGCAGTCTCCCATCATTACTGTATGTGATGACCTCGTTAATGTCATTTCCTTCGCACCCGTCGATGCCTCCCATGCCTTCACGTGTGTTGCATCCTCCTTGTAGGACTGAAAATTACACTTTTTAAGGTTTTCATTCACTGTTGCTTTGATGTCAACTCCATTTGTTGACACGTGTGGCAATAGAGATAAGTCAACTGGCGGTGTTCTCGCACAGTTTTCGTTTTTTCGCTGTTGAACACTGACGAGTCATTCTTTGTATTGTTGCCAATTATTTATCACGTTAGTACTTTCATCCAGTTAACTTGAATTCCATGTCGTTTCTTTTTACTTCCGTATTGAATACATCTCTTTTCAATTGGCTCTACCCTTGCACAGCGAGCCTCGCTGCACTGCCTTCCCTCACGATGCTCAATACACGGGAGCCTTGACCATTGTTGAGAGTGTTATACATCGCCCTCACTTGTACGCGTCAAGCTTCATATCAATTAAGTTGGTGGGTTTGTGGCAGCACGCGCTCTTGTAGCGCCATTTCTCAAGTACTCTAGCTCTAGTCCAGTCCAATCTCCCAACTTCCCGCCAACTCTAAGGCTTTACCATTAATATCTGCCAGACGACTCTGGGAAAAATGGAATTTTGAGCTGTTCGTGACAGTGGTTCTCTTCAGGCGACTTTTTCTTTCTTCAGGGAATATTGCCGTGGTGTTTGACTCTCGCGCACAGTGCTGTGTTTGTTTGTGTTATTTCAGTATTTCCAGCATCGATTTTAGTTCATTTTTAGGCCAAAGTAACATTTCTGAAGTTTCTTATAATCTGCACTGGTTCAGCTGCATGAAACTGCGTCTTGTAACTGTACGTTTTACTAGACATTCGATTTAGTATGTCTCGTTAGACGTTGATTTGTCAATTAGACTATAAAAATATATTAGGTATTTCCTGTCAGAATTTTTGTGATGTACAATAGTCGGTTGTTAAATGTACGTCACTTGTGTTACCGAGAATTCGATATTTTAACAATGCAGGTCATGAGGCCAAACTTTTACGTTTAAGAATTTGTGCATACCTTTCAAACTATTTTCCTAATTATCATTACTTAGTCTGTGATTTAAAAGTCACCGATTCCAGTAGGTTGACAATGTTCCAACGTGGTGGCATTACGTTCTTTCGATTGTGTTCGCCTATCAATGAGGCAAGTTTCCATACTCCTTGTTGAAGCTCATAGTTACTTATGCGTGGTCATGAACTTACGTTACTGTTTTTCCCCTTTGTATTGAGATTCATTTCCAACATATGTTCGCTATGGGTTCTTACTTTTAAAGTTCATTAGTGAACAACTCTGGTGTGTGAATAAACTATTGTCTACATTGGAGGTTTATTGTCGAAGTTCTAGGAAGCCGTGTGTTTTATTTTTCATTTAATTTTGTCACTGAACTTGAGAGCTTTTATGAACAAGCTGCTCATTGACGTCACTTGGCTGCTACACATTTGCTCAACGGTGAACTCGATTTCCTTTAAAATCATTGAAAAGTTTATCGTGAAGTAGGAGAGCTTCATCGAAACTTAGCTAGGTGGTGTAGCTCGAGTTCGTCAAGTGTTTGGCCGTCGTTCTTCCTCCTGAGCTCACAAGTTGGGGGCTATATTGAGATCACGAGTTTGCTAGACGATGCCATGCGTCATGTCCAACAACTGCTGGGTGCTTTGCAGGAGCCCCTAAACCTCTGCTTTAACTAAGATTCCTGTGAATTCTCACATGAGATCATATTCCTTTAAAATTATTACGCGAGCTTAGAAAGTATTGAAATCCTTTTATCTATTTTATCGAAGCTTTTAGTCGTTGTTTATAGAGTGAATGAACTACGAAATAATGTAGAAAAAGTTTACTTTAAGCTTATAGAAAATAATTGCGTGTGGGCGCAAGGATTCATTTTATCAACTACTGCATCGAATTCAATTATTTTTATGTACTGTTTGTACTGTCTTTGAATGCGAGCGAAAGTCATGGATTAATATCACAATAGTAATATGTTCTTTAATATGGACTGGTTAGTGTTTAGAGCATGAGATGTAGAAAGATAAAGGATAGATCTCTAAGAAGCTCCTATATAAAATATATTATCTGTATCTGTGGGTCGTTTTATCTTATAAATGTTCATCACAAATTCCTATTGTTTAATAAAAATAGCATGCAATAAATAAAACTATAAACAACAGTAAATAGAACTGTTCAAACGCATGTTGGTTACTGCATGTCCATAATAAACGATATCGGCTTACTTCATGTAACGCTGAGCTCTTTCCACAAACCTTGCACGCATCATCAAGTGTGATGTTGTAGGAGGACACTTTTGTACCCTTCTTGGTCCAAACAAGATTAATGAGTGTGTGCCGAATATTGGTGTTCAATAACCGAGCAGCTGGTGAGAAATGATATTCTGTCAGGGATGCCCGAGTACTTGCAGCTATTTTGGAGGTCATTAATTATATTAATAATGTGATGACATGACATATTTTTGCATGAGAACTTTTTCCGTGGGATGAAAAATTGTTTCGTGTTAGCACTTACTCCTGTGTTGAAGCACGCAATTCCTGTGTGTTGAATTAGGAATTGCTTATTAAAATGGCAGGTGATTACAGGGCTTAACATTTAAGAACCTAAAAAGTATTTTAGTGCGCAAATGATCTTGATGCCTGAATGTATTGATTGGAATGTAAGATTTTTTGATGCACGAGTCTCTATATTTCATGGTGGACTCTTCGTACTCGTGAGATTATGAAACGTAACTTTTTTTGGCATTAATCAATTTTTCTATACTGCTTCTTTGAATTTTTTTAATTTCGTTTTTTGTCCAAGATTTACCAAATATTTTTTTTACCCTATGAGTATTTTTGTTAATCGTAACGTTGCAAACTAAATTTATACTTTTTCCTTCAAGGCTTCTCTAGTATTCTCTGTGAACTGACTATAAAGGCAGCTTGTTTACTCTTTTGCCTAATTTTAAATTAATTAATTTTCTCTTGCTTTGCTGTCGCTTCCTGAGCTTAAAAATGTATTCGATTCGTAGCGGCGTTACTGAAAAAACTACGATTTTTTTTACGCTGTAGTTTCGAATTGAACCTTCTTCATTGAAGAGAATCCATTGAGACCAGTTGCATTGTTCCTTTTTCACCTTATTGTTTTTTTGCTCGCTCTAGAAATCGTGAGCCGAAAAAGGAACCAATTCTTCACTATTCGTGTGGTAGATCTGGAAAACACTTAAGAATGTTATTTTATCGGTTAATATCAGTTATGGTGTGATCATATTGCACCATGGAAATCTGTACCAACACCTACGCGTCTAGTTGTTTTGTGCTCGTTCTTGATTATTACTCATTCGCTTTTGAACAGAATTGAGGTATGTTCTTACTGATTGCATTTACTAACTGTTGCATGTATCAAAATTTTTTGACTTGAATTCAATATAAGTGTGAAGTTGTAACAATGCTATGTTTATAAGCGATACTAACACAAATATGTAGTTGATGCACGGTGGTTTCGAAGTATTTTTTAAATCAGCCCTAGCAGATCCTGATAAATTTACCGAGGTATTCAAACATTAATTGTGAGTGTTACTCAAATGTAGAATTTTATTATCCAACAAGAGTTATTATAACTTTCAAATCTTAAATCCTAATTTTTAAGGTTGATAAATGAAATTAGTTAATAGATATTGATGTTCTCTTGAAATGTTAAAATCTAGTAAGACATTTGACGGTATGATTCCCTTGTACGTTTAAATTACACGACGTGTGTTGTAGCGCAGAGAGTGTTTCTGTGTGAAGTGATAGCCGCTCTAAATATTATGCGAGTTTGAAGGTCATGTGATGACAAGGTGTTTATTTCTCTGCGGTGACACACTTTGTGCACTTTCCATTACGGGGACGATAATGTCAGTGGAAATTGAGAACGTTCTTTCTACATGGTGTTGAGGAATGGCTCAACATTGAAAGTAAAATGTAGATGATCTTTTTTATAAAGTGAAACAAAATATAGAGAAAATGCGTTTACTAAGTTGAACTTGTCTGATATTCTATCATTATTAACCCTTTGAGTTTTGGTTTCAATTTTAAAATTAATTTTGGAATGGATTCTGAAATATCATTGCAATTATTACAGTGCGTTTTTTTTCATTTTTTTTGTTGTAACGTTTATAAATATCATTGGTGAACTGCTGCTTCTTTAAGCCTCTTACTGGGTATGTAAAAAGGTATAGAGGTACCTAATGTGACTATCGTACGCATGATCAGGATAAGTTTTGGTGAAAACGTCCGTTAATAATTTTGACACTGCTTAATTACTCAGGGACTGTTTACTTAAAAAAAACGAAGTCTTATGAGAACCATTCATGTCTTTCAGAATGACATTCCTGCTACATTTTGCGCCAGTATTTAAGAAGGACCTTCTAAGACCAAGACTGTAACATAGTAATTATTTCACTGAAGACTTCCTTAATCGGTTAAAAATGTTAAATATTATAATATCCGTATCCAGCGCATTCTAAACATCAGCAGGTCGTTCCCTGTCATTTGCTTCGTATTTTACGTCATTCTTGTCGGAGCTCATCACATTCTAGGGCCGCCTTGTGTACTTCATTTTACCATTTTTTTGCATATTTTGGTTTTCACTACCTCCCCTGGTAAGATCTTGGAGCGACCGCTGAGGTAATGCAGCATATCACTAATATGAGGTTAGTTGCTCACTCAACGTACAAATAGTCAACAATATTTTTATATTAAATTTATTTATGAATGTACACAAATATTTAATTTATTTTTAAAGTTCTAGTTAATTTATAGTGCAATGCAAACTAATCCTCTCAAAATGTACTACGATGTCAAATGGGAGTGATTGATTTAGAACGTGCTTTAAAGCATTACAGAAATATATTAATTGAAATTGTTACCTACACTCGAAGTGTTTTTAAACTGACGGCATTTTGCTTAGTATTTTTAAACCCATGAAATGTTTTTTTTTATATGAATGGTTGGTATTCACAGGGAAAGAGCACCAACAAGTAAACTCGACTCCAATGCCTGAATTTCATAACATATTGATGGAAGCTGTGAGGTAACGTAGAGGCGTGAATTCCTGTGCACTCATCGTAAATACCTCATGAAGTGAAAATATTTTTTTCATGGCGATGGAATTCCTTTGTAATTTACAGTAATGTGCTGTTTAGGACTTCAGATCCACTTGTTGACAGAGGCTTGCACATGCGAACTGATATCGGTCAGTCTAGAGAGTAACATTCCGCCGCTGTCAATTAATTGCGTTTAGCAGCTTACGCTCTGTATCTTATGAGACGGGTTTTAAATGGTCCCCAGTTTGAAATAATCTTCAGTGCGCTTATACGAGTTATTTGGTGATAGCGTCGATGGCTTTGCATTGATGCTTGAGAGTTTTGAAGGGTTTGTTGGAAGTTGATGTTCATCACAAGGAGGTTGAACGCTGATGTACAGTATGTTGTAGGATGGCCGAACTGTGATGTTGATCTGTGGCAACATGTTATGTCACCTGATGCACAAGCGTACGTGACATACTTTCCGACACGAGGGTGTGTACTTGTCATGGCCACTGCTCGATCTTGTGACTGGACCAAAGCCTAGGACTTCATGGGTTGGAGTTGGCACTCAGCATGGCGGCGTGGTAGACTTAGGAACTGTCTCAGCTTCAAGTGGGTGCAAAATTTTCCTCTTTACATGGCCCTTCGACCGAATAAATAAATAAAATAAATAAATAAACTTATTTCCAATAGAGTATACAGTACATATACATTGGGTTTTAAATTCTTAATGCTAACATCTTATGAGTAGTGACGGTTCTTATCGATGTCTTCAGAGAAGTAGTGTTGCTTCAAGCGAGGGTGCAGGGCTGGAAAGAAATGATGAGTAGTCAACTAGTCGATGTATTTAACAAGTTTCTTGCCACGTTTGACATTAGTGGGTGTTAATACTTAATGGACTAATTATAATGTCCAGAAGAGAGAAAATAAACATAAATTTGGTAATAAAGGTTGGCAGAGTAGTCATCATTTTGACATATACGGTTTTATTTAGTACTTGGAAGTAATTTCTAGGAATTTATCTATTGAACAAGGACACCCAATATCTCAAAATTCAATAATGTTTTGTGTGCTTCTGGGGATACTTTGATGTATTTGCCACAACTGACTAATATTTCGAGTTGCATTAAAGTTTACATTCGCTTAAATATTTCCCTAAAAAAAAGACAATGAAGGTACAGGGAACTAAACACGCTTGATAATATGCAAAAGATGAGAGACATGATAGGAGTAAATGAAGAATTTATACAGCCTGATCCGTTCACTGATAAATTTTAAAGTTGAACAATTCAGAGTAACTGTTTTGAAGAGAAACAAAATATGCTCCACTACACACGTGCATGGCACGGGATCTGAAGAACGCACGTGCTCCACAGCGCGCGCAGAGATGCGTCACGACATGCACGCGCATGCGAGCCCTGCTGCAGACCGTGAGCGTTCTTTTGTCGTGTGTTCTATGCACAGCTCTTGCTTTCTCTGGAGTTTTTCTACTGTTTTTACCGTAGGCTTGCTGCTTCTCAGTCACACCCGTACTTTTAGAATACTCATCGTGGTCTTCTTTTGTGTTTCTTCTTTCCATTCACGCTTGTAGCATGTTAATTTTTTGATTACATTTTTTCAATTTTCTCGAAACTCATTCGTGAACAAACTGGTCGTTCTTTTCCAGTATTGTACGTGTTTATTATCGTTGTGATGCAGTCATCCCTGGTGTACTGATTTCGTTATGCACAATGTGCATCTCAGTGCTAGGGACTGTCGTCGCCTGATGAAGGTTCCTTAGTGTCGAACATCACCGTCGGAGCTACAGCACTGACGGTCTTCAATGTAATTGATGTGTTCATTGAGCAAGCTTAGCCCAAGTTGAAAAGTATCGTGCACTAATTATCGCAAATTGTGGTCAAATATTGAACCGGACAAAATTCCCAAGTTTTCCAGTTACGCAATCCTAATTAATTTTTGATGTCAAGTTTTTATTAGATTATGAGCTTGATTCTGATCAGGAATCTATACCTGGCATGTAATTCAATAGTTTTTAGTATTCTGAGTACTTTTCACGATGTTTACCTTGCAATTTCGAATTTGATTGTTCCAGATGATTTGACCCGTTATTTAAGATCATGATGATGAACAAATGCTGAAAACCTTTATATATGGATTATGGTTTTCTCATTGGGAAATGAGCGAAATCTTTTTACGGTGTTAAATATTTTTATTTCTGTTGAAAATACGAAAGCTTACTTGGGGTAATTTTGTTAATCGACAGCCGAAGCTTCTTCTTATGTGCAAATATTTTCTATCTTAATATTTCCTACTCATTGTTGTCGACCACTCAACTATGAACGCGCTAGCTTGTATCTCGGTATGTGTCTTCATTTTAATGGGGCAGTTACTGTTTGCCGTCTTTGCATTACCATCAATGGTCTTTGGTGCGATTCTTTCTTCCTGACTTTAATTATTGGTATTGTTCATGACCATGAAGATTATTAATTTAAAATGCCACCTCTGTAATTCTATTGCATCTATTAATGGTTCTATTAAAATTTGATCTTCATTGATTTCACTTATTTCTCTTGGATTTCAACTACTGTTTGCACTAGTTACTGCTGTCATTGCAACAGTTTGGCTTGCCAACCCGTTATTAGTCACAGTTGCATTCGATGATTTAGTTGGCTGATAAAAATAGCTTCGATTCAAATATTAGGGCCGGTTCTTCATTTTCAAAACTATGAGAGCATGCGTGAAGCTTCATCACACATTCATTCTGCCTCATGTGAAGGATAACATGAAAGTGGGAATCATTTTGAGTATGCTTCTCTTGACACGATAGTTTAACAGCATGAATCCCCATTACTCGAAAAGTTAAATTAGCTAATTATTCCTCACAAGTCAAACAAATTTTTTATTGTAAAGCGTACTGCAATGAGCAGCGTTCAAACACGCTATGAAAGACTGACCCTTGTATTTCTATCTTTGTAATTATATAATTTCGATAGTCATAGGATTTTGTTATCTGACTCACATTTTCGTGTTTGAACTACCAAGTTATTGGATGTTGTACTTGGTGTCATTCTTCTCGTTTGTTCAGCAGCAACTTCTCAAATTATCGTTGGAGATTAGACTTCAAAGTTTCAAATGGTTTTCTGTTAGATATTTTCCCATCACGGTTTTCAAACTAATTTAGCCAGAAAGAGCTAAGAACCGATGGCAAGATTGCTTTTATTGAAGAGACGAAATTGTTTTTCTTTCAAAGAAGCTGCGCCTTTCCCATTGTTTTTAGTGGATTTTTTAGACGAAGCCTGGAATAGTCTCAGTAATTATTGTATGCTAAACTAAAAGCGTATTTTACAAATTTTTGCTGTAGCTTGATAAGTTTTTCAGGCACAGAAGAGTGGGATGTCGTGCAAAATGTGTGATGAAAATTTTCTACAAGATTGTTAGAATAAATCTTTTTTGTCAACGCGAGTAACTTGAAGGAACTGAGTGACACTGTATTTATGTCTTCAATAATTTTTTTAATGATTCGCTCATGGAGTGGCCAATATAACACTATGAGCCTCCAAACTCCGATTACGAATCTCCTGTTGTTCGTACAGCTTAGGGTAATTTTTCATATTGTTACTCTTCCTAATACTAGATGCTGATTGAGATTATCTGTTCAATGTATTTTGATGGTGGGAATATTTTTTGGACCCCAGTGGGCGTAAGTACGTAGCCTTTTTTCTGTACACTTAGAGCTTATGTTCATTTCATTTTATACTCTGCTGGTTTAGGGAAAGGATGACAAGCTTAGTCACAGCAGCTTATTGGGACAAATAATGCTCGCTTCCTCACAGTATTTGGTCTGAAAACGTTAAATGCTTGAGCTAATTAGCATGCCATTAATTGCTGCACACAAAATGTTCAGGACTCAGGTGTTCTGAAACCATTTTTTGGTATTCAACACCCATGTCTCTGACGCTCGTAAAACACGAGCCTGTTTTTTGTAGAGCATCTTAAATTTGTGGAGACACGGCAGCACTGCTGGAAGTTGCTGGAATTCCTCATTTTTGGAGGTGTTGTTGAGAGCTACAGAGAGCGGTGTTTAGAATGCAGCTGAAGATGCGCTCTGCACGAACAATTTACTGCTGTTGCTGAGGCCTTAATCAGCGTCTTTACTAAGTGTTTTGCCAAGTTCCGTCATTACTATCTGCTTTACTCTGGGGATAGAACTTATAAACGTATAGCAGTGTATAATGACGGAAACCGTGCATTATAAACCGCTAACTGTAACTTATGTATACTTTTTAAACTTATGCGACCTATAGAAATAATTTTGCCTCGAATATAAGTCATATGTGTCGACTAAAGAGAGAAAATTCTTCCTTTCTATGCTAAAGTGTATTTTTCATCTACGTTTGACTGGGTGCGGTGGTTTTCATTATTTCTTTGCTCTTTTCTCGTGTCATTTCTTGATAGCGCGTCACTGCAGTTTACCTTCCTCCGTGTTGCCTAATTTGCCTTCCTAGTGCACCAAGTTAAGGTCCATCGTAGGGTCTTGCGTTTTTTTTTGTTCATTCTGTACGGTAATATTCATACTCGCACTTCCTTTCAGTATTTACGGTTTCTAAATTATATTTAGTCGAATTAATTTGCTCCAAACTCATCATTCAATTTTGTTACCTATTGAATCGTCTTCGTTTTTCTTCGATTTCATTTATTTTATGACTCTCGCGAATTATGACTGTTAGTCCCTCTGACGTTGGTTGAGTTCTTACAAACATTAAGGACTCGGAAATATGCATTTTTTCGCTTGTTGAACATAATAATTCGTGCCTGCATACATATGTATATGTATACATGTATACGCATATGCATATGTCAATGCTGAGCGGGGAATTTTTTCGTAAAATTTTCTCATTATATAGAATCGTAAATCTCCGCTTTGTTCCTTGATGCCCGTTGCCCTATTGATGTTGGTGGTCTTCTCTATGGTCTAGTTGAGGAGTTACAAAGCTATTGTCTATGCATTAAGAAACCTTTCATGTTTTATGAATGACTCCGTTGCACAGATGTAATACGTTCATGAATTTTTATCACGAATAACTTTTTACTGATCGTAGTGTTCTGTGCATTTCATATCTGCTAAAGGTGCATCATTAACAGTGTTGTCTTTAGTTTTAATTCACTTTTTTAGATTTGTTTTCCAAAAACCTAGTGTAGAATTTCGAATTTCTTGGCAGATACGAATAATGATTGAGCTTCTCCCATGTCAAAACTGCAGCGGAGTTCGGTACAGTTGTACGTGGTGGAATTGCTCGGATGCATATTATTGACTGAGTCTCTTAAGAGTACTCTGAGACTGTCAGCCTTCGTCAGTATATCTCGGGACTTTGTTTCTTTAGGACGATATTTACCTGCTCACAGTGAAATTACTTGTACTTTTAGAAGTTTGTATGTTAGGTTGATAGACCTTGTTTTTTTCTTCTGGTCCTCCTCTGCTTGTCTTCTTGGAGGCTGGCATGGTGAACGACCGACTTCCTGCATGAGTGTCTTCTATTCTTTTTAATATTAACTTACTCTTCTATTTACCTGTTCTCTAAAGTCATTCGCTTCTTTCGTTTCCGATTATCGTAAACTGTGTCAACCAATGCATCTTTTACACTTCCATGGGGCAACTTGAACTTAATCTTTTCTGAATTTAATTTTGATAATTGCTGTAATTGAGTGTAAACGATGATCAAGCCCCATATAGTAATACAGTGTTATTTCATTTTTTATTCCAAATTATCGATGTTGAGAAAGCTGAAAATGGGATAATTTTTTGCTTACTCAAGCAGTTACTTTATTTTGAAATTTTCTACGTGTAACATTAATTGAAGGTAAATTTATGATATATTCTCTCAAGTGATTTTTGTATATCATGTCGTGATTACTCTGATGTATTTCATCTCATGAGAGCTCGATTTATTCGCATGTTTCTCCAAGCCATGCAACTCTTAAAGATTAAATTTCAGTCTTGGCTGCTGAGGTCTCAGGTGGTCCTTGTGGAATTTTAGTTTCAACTCTATCCAGAAACTCCAGACTTAATGCTTCATCAGCAAAGTGTCGCTGATGGATAATTAGTAAAGTAATACGCGTCATTTGTTTCTGTTTGTTCACACAGCTTATGTTGTTATTCGAAAACTATCCGTGAGCAACTCATCATTTCAAGACTGAAAGGACCAATTTGTGTGGCTTTTGTTTTTATTTCCTGGCTCCATAAATGAAGAAAAGCTTTCGTAAGGCAGGAGGCTCAGAATGGAAGTGCTGGAATATTGGAGACTTGGCTGCAACAGCGCCTTCGTAATACGCTTAAATTATTTCTTCTTATTGGAAATTTGATGGCCTTCATGGCTGGACGACTCATAAAGACTTCAGGCTTGCAAAAATACGTTCAGCAATTTTTTATTTTATTTGCCGAACACAACCGATATTCGCGTTCACGTTGTGCCGCTATTGAAAATAAGTAAATGAATTGTACTAAAAGTCATTAAACTCTTTCAACTCATAATTATACAGTGGCGTAGTCTTAACAGCTATTTACAAAACTCACTTTCACTTGTACATTGAAAACCAGGACATTTTTTATTTAGGAATTGTAGCTTAGACCTTATGTCCCAAGTTTCAGATTATTTGGTGCCTTTCGCCAGTAGCTTCATACATGTGCGAGTTGTCTATTTTTAGTGAACTGCAATTCTGCTCCTCCCACCATCAGACAGACGAGTTCTGTGCCTGTGATATTGAATGAGAATACTGCAATTGATTTTGGTGCGAGTGCCGTAAAATTGCATGTGGCAGTATGGAAGAGAATTTGTGCACGTCGTTACGGAAGAGATAAAGTTGTGTAGCACGATTTAGGCGTGTCAAAGCTTTACAGGATAGAGTAGGGTCAATGAAGTAGCAGAGAGTTATTCACAGTTACCGCATACTGACATGTTCGATACTTCATATTGAGCTGATCTTCATTCCATCAAAACAAACGATATTAATTGATGCCGATTGACTCCGGAAAGCATCGTAAAATAACCTATTTATCCGAGGAAGGGCCGAACTGATACATGTTATATAACCAATACCAGTATCCTACAAGGAACGATTATAATAGGTCTGGTATTGGAGCCTGTCTGACGTGTTTAGATCAAGTCTCGCGGCGCTATATGCCAGAATTGATCACCTGTAACGACATTTCAACATCAGATTACCTATCACGATTAATGTAGATGAAGCCCTCACTTTGACTTGGAACACGAGGTGACCTGTCACGAAAAGTCTGTACAGGTCACCTGCAAAGGCCAGACCGGAAGAGCAAGTGTGCGCAGTGTCGAGGTGATGTTCTCTTAACCTCTCACCTCCACACTTTCCTACCGGTCCGTCATTGTCAGTATTTCCGTAGAGTGAGCAGTCCGTACCTGAGGTCAGGCCTGCGCAGGTCATGGTAGCGTTTCTAGGGATTCTTCTAATGTGACAGAAGCCACACGAACTCAAAAGAGTTACGTGAAATACCTACGCGTTTTTTGTTGCTTTTATGGAGAATATATCCATTGCTTTTTTCGTCTTGCTGCTACTGTGGCCCAAGTGTGAATGACGTACATAGGTTCACTATTGATTTCTGAAGTAGAATCTTTTATCGTTATATTAAGAAGTGAATTGCAAGATCTCAGGTCATATCGCTTAGAAGCGAAATGTGAGATCCATGTCTGCCGTGACCGCTGTTGTGACACTGTAGGTGAAACCTATTAGATTTATGAGCGTTTCAATTATCATTTTAAGGAATCAAACGACTTACAGCCGCAGTTGTATGGTCCGTTCTCATAGTGTTTATGGGCATTGAGAAAATATAGGAATAATCAGAATTTATTTTGAATCTGAATGAATAATAAATTTATTCTTCTAGATTAATAGTAAGCAGTTTATTAGTATTGTATTTAGAAATACAATCTGGCAAATGAGATTTAGCGACCTCATTCTCTTAAAGGTTGTTAATATCAATTCCTCCGAGCTATCTACTCTTCGCTAGCTCTTCTCTTACAACGACCCACTATGAAGGTCCAGTTCAATTACTGTGTGGACGCATCTGGAGGACTTTGCCGTCCGTATGTTTGCTGCTTACACTGCATAAGCAACATCTGCCTACGCGAAGTAAACTTGGTGTCGCTTTTATTTTTAGGTGCCCGTTTATCCCTGTTAAATTAATAAAGTTGTTTATTTGGTGCTGCAATCATATAATACTTTAACGTGTAGCACTCTACCAAGAAAATACTCTTTTAAATCGTATCATTATTTTTGTATCTTCGCTAGGGTAGTAAGAATGCACACGGGTCGTGTGTCAAGTTAAATGGGCATCGTTGTTCTTCCATTCTTTAATTCTTTTGATATGTACCAATGCACCTACATATAGCGTAAGTGTCTTTAGTTTTTTCTATTTTATAATTTTTTCTTGTCTCCTTCGTGAGGTGCGGGCTAACTCAGAGTCTCGCGTGCGGGCTGTGCCAGTTCAGGACATTAAACCTTGCATCCCTGTGATTATTTCGTTCTGATATTTTGAGCGCTCTTCGTTTTCTGGAAATTTTTCTTTAGCTTTACATACTTTTTGATTAAATGTCCATGAGGTTTGTTACCATTTTGGCGGATAAAAATTTGTGTTGAAAGTCATTGAGTCCTGCTAATCTTTAATAGTGGCGTGATGTGCTGCATGTATTTCTTGACCATCGTGTGCACTTCTATCAAGGCAAGATTTGTGTGCTGACAATCATGTGCTCTCGTATGATCGAAAGTTCACTTGCATTGGAATTTCATGAAGTAACCTAGTTATTTCATGAACTGCAAATATTTGAACTTGAAAAAATATTTGTTTCAGAGAAGATAAGAGCCGCCTTTTATCCCGATGTGATCTGGTAATCGCGTCTCATCTATCATTTTCAGAGGCTTTTTTTGTGCGGCCTGCCCACTGTCACTCCCCAGTCCGTAGGGATCGTCCCTCATTTATCTTCTATGTTGCCGCTTTGTCTCTTCGACAAATTGCACGTCCCACCCGTCCGTTTGGCCTGCCATTTCCCCCCTCATCTCTTCAATGTAGACTGGCTAGTAATCGATTAGTTAGAGTTGATCATATACCATGTGTGCAGTGCTGTAAATTTTACTTCTCCAACTTGTATTGTGTTGAAACGAATTATGCTACTAAAGTTTATTCGTTTCATATTTCATTTCGTCATTTATTAATATGTTTTACGGGGTTTGACTTGAGAAATGCTACGTTTATTGGTAGTCTTTTATGAAGAGTTTTTGTACAGAGACTCGTCTACTAACTATAATCAATGAGCGCTACAAATTATTAGTTTATTCAAAACAATTTATTAAGACTATGCTGAGTCTTCTAGCAAACAAATTCGAATAATTGCACATTGTTCGTGAAAATAAATTTCGATCATTTGGTGACTGTGACTGAATAAATTTATAGGCATTTTCGTATGGGTGATGACGTTACTCATAAAATTTCGTGGTACATGCCTCTCAAGTGGCTAGTAATTTAGTAGACCGTATAGTAACGTAGGTCGACTCTGAAATTGAACTGTAATATTAGTGTTTTGCCGTGTATCATTAAACCTTTACAATAAATAAATAGCTTGTGACAACCAAAAATTTTGTGAGTTCATTGCCGAACTAATGATTAGTTACAGTGGTAGAGCAATTTTGTGTGTCTACGGCTGACATTACATATCGTATTATTCAATTTGTATTTTGTTTTTTCAGCAATGCTGTTTTTCATTTTGACTGTATTCGATACAAATTTTTTTCGAACTCTGTATCTACAAACATCTTTTTCTTTTTTCTCAATGAGCGTTTATTTTTCTTTCGTTTCTGTGAAGAGAGGCCGATGTGTTGGCCTCAAGTGCAAAAATCTTGCAATTGGTTTCTCTTTTCCGTTTCCTTTCTTCCTCTAGTGGATGACTGAATGCTGTGAGTTTCTTGATGTAGCAGATTGTGTTAGACCAGACGCTAGGGATTTGAGGTGCCACTTTGATATCGCAACGTTTCACGGGGAAGGACACCTTTATTTCGCAAAAATGTTGATTAAGCTTTGGACATAATGTTTTCCCTTTCTGCTACGTGGCAAAGGGACAAGGTTTCAAAATTGGATCTTTGTATTCATTACATATCTTTCTCTTGTATCAGTTCCTTGCGTAACGACAGACATATTTTCTTGATTGATCTGCTGCATGACGTGTCTCACTAGAGATAGAATTTGAGCAACACCGTCTAGCTCACACAACAATAAACGTCACCTCACATTGTATCCTGCAGCTACTGCACTACGCACAAAGTATGCCACTTAATTTCTCCATCGAAACTCTCTGAATAGATGAGCTTACCGTCTCATATGAGCTTGTGCTCTCAGACAAGCGATATTCCCTTGTCATTTTTATACATTGTCGCCCATCGCTGATAGGCTCTGTGGCATGTGGACCGGCGCCCGTAATTGGTTCTCCAGGATACGAAACGAGGACGTTCTAATGTTAATTGGTTTGTCTGGATATGGAACACTCGTTTAGCTTTCATTGAAGGACCAGTTGATGAAATAGCTTCTTTCCAACGAATAGTTCGTTAAGATTCGGAATGATGGCGTTTAAATAATGTTTCATTTGTATCATAATAAAGTATGACAGGAAGGGTGGAAATGTAATAACAATGGGTCACCCCAACTGACGGTTAAGTGTGTGTACATAAACAGCTTTCGTCTGCCGACTTAGTCTCATGCGGAAATTCATCCTGGATCTGATTGATAAAGAGACACGTGTGTTTTAAATACTCACGCTCACCATGAAGTCTCTCTAAATTTAACTGTAAAAAATATTAATCAGTGCTTGAATATTTAGCAAATAAGTCTGCAGTGTTCAAGCCGTTGCTAGTAGACCAACGTACAAAACAACTGAGATCTCAATTTAGTGTTTATTTTTTACGATAAATATTAACTATTCATCTTCGTTCGTGAATTGTATTATAACAGTAGATTTCGGTTTGACCTTGATTTTTGACTAGTCCTTATAGAAAAATAGTAATCAATTTGAATTCCTGCATTTCCAAACAGCTTCATGGGCTAGCCTCTTGTAATGTTTTTCACTCGTAAGACCCCAATTTGAATATCAATCCTAATCTTTTCAACTTCCTCGCATGTGGCGGATGAGGTAGAGAATAATTTTTTCTTCACCATTATCATTTTAATTTCTATTTTTCTCATTGTAACCTACCCTCATTTGAAACATCAGTATCCCCCCATGACATGTTTACGTCTTGAGACAAAGCTCTTCAGCTGGTTCGTGAATATAAGTTGGCCTCTTGACCTTTCATTAATTACCATTCTTTGTGCTGTGATGAAAGCTAAATTTCCTCGTCCGTGAAAAGCCTTTGAGGCTTAAAATTGCGTCCTTCCAGTTCGCTTTTGTAAAGTTCATACAAATTGGCTTTTCGGTTTAGATTGATTTTGCACATTCAATGTATGGCCCTGGTGAATGTGTTTTCTATTAAAAATTTTGTGTTTTGTCTCTAAATACATTGGAAATTTTTGCTCTTCAAACAGGTAACCTACGTTTCGTTGCAGAGTAACAGTTTTTTTCTTTACAAGTTTTTTTGTGCATGCCATATTTTTACTTTTTTTACTATTTATAGTCTTTTTTTATCGTTTAATTTTCGATTCGATTCCTCAAGCATCGTTTACATTTGTCTAACTACTGTATTCGAGTTCTTTCTTCCAATACCTTAATATTTTTGTACTTTTTCACTTTCTGCTTTCTTCCTTTTGTACGTTTTGATTTCTTATACGACTACAAAACCTTTCTCCTTTTAGCTCTGAAGTTTCATTTTTTGAATTTGAAGCTGGGCGTTTTCCTTACAAATTGATTTCAAGGACGAGCGGGGGCCTATTTGTCCAGTGATCCTCCTTAGTTGTCCTTTAGCAACTATCGCTGGGCCTCTGCACCTATCCGAACTTGAGTCTGCTCACCTGCGAGTAAACTCGTATTCTGATCAGTTTTAATGAGTTCTACTAGGTCCATTTGCAACTTGTCCACTATCCAACTTCTTACAAAACTTACAAGCTTTTGTCGTCAATCGCAAAGCTCTGAATGGGTCTTGCTTTGCTCCAGTGGAAAAATCCTGGACAAACTTGGAGAGTGAACTGGATAGGATTGACTAAACACTTTCAGTAACTTATAAGATCTCGGGACTGTTGTTGCAATCGAATTAATTGTTCAATTCAGCTGCTTAATATGTGAGAGTCCGTGTAAATTGTGTTGGAAAAGAGCGTAAGTGGGCCTCGAGCTGTACATAAGTGCACGCTTATTGCTTGCATGGCCGCTGTAATGAGTAATGTGAGTAATGAAAGAAGTCTTGAAGTGTGTTGCAATAACCTTGAGCGAGATGCAAGTATTTTGAATGTTTTAAGTTTAATTAAGTAGTCTAAAGACTATTTACTGTTCCTGCAAGCGATCTTGTTTTTTCTATTGAGTTTTATGGATTTTTTCCGTGTTTGGAGAATTGAAACACAAGAATTAAGAAAAAATCCCGTTTATTATCCGTTCTTCATTTGACTCTCAGTTGTTACTTCTTCTTTTCATTTTCGTAGGGAAAATTTTTACCTTGAAAAAGTATTATTTTCAATCGTGGTAAGTACTTGAGTGTTGATATCGCTAAGTTATGTACCTTTCTTACAGTTGCGCATTGTGGCCCTAACATTGTATTCCTATCTACCTGTACCGGAGATAGTTTAAAGTATCTGCTTACAAATATCTTGTTTAATTATTTTAATGATGTATATTTTACTATTGGTTTTTGTCAAATGTAATATACATATTATTTAGCCATACTCATTCGTAAGGGAAGAATGTTGTCATTAATAGTGATTTTTTATTTAAATATTTTTTCAATTAATAATCTTCTTCCCTTCCCCAATTATCACTAAATATTTTGAGGCGCCTGAATGAGTCACAAACATTGATTAATTCCAGCCTTATTCCTGTGGTTCTCTCTAATGAAATAGTGTTGTATTGTACTTAATTTATTTCTTTTCATTTGTATTTGAGTATTATAGAACTGCAGCTCAATGCCTTCCCTCAAAGGCTTAGCAAAAAAATGCTTTAGTGTCAGCTTATTTTACTTATTTCCCACACAATCACACACTTACAGTCTCCCTAACGAATATGAAAGCTCCTTGTCACTTGTCATCCTAGACTAATAATGAATTATTTCATATTAACATTATTCAGTGTTTACGCAACTAATCTTTCAAATTCGAGGTCTTGCATTCCAGAGGCTGTAGTTCCGCTCATGTATATTTTTCAACGAAGCCAAGTCTGGAATTTAGTCCTGCTGATGAGCGCTGTTATGTGTCCTGGACGGTGAATTATGAGTGCATAATTTCAATGGTCACAACGAGGGAATGTTAACAATCCATACATATATGGGTTGCTCATTATTTCGTCTGGGGTCATACATCTTTTGATGCGCATATCATTAGACTCATGTATTCGAGGATGCTGTGGTTGACTTTATCCAGTTTGAACTCTCATGACTCGAATTGCGATTTAAATACAGATATCCCTAAAAGTAACCATCAAATTGAAAATGCGATCTAGTTCTGTTTTTGGACACCAATTTTTTTTGTGTTACGAGATCAGCTAGTATCGTATTGGCCCTTCAACAGCATTAGGCTTGAAGATGGTCTCCAGAGCAAACGCTAGAAATTTGGTTTCCCACGAGCTCGACGTATTGAATCGCTAAATTATTGTTTTAGCAGAGATTGATTCATATATTACGGTTAACATAAATTGATTCAACTAAGATGCTATTCACAAGATATTGTGTACGCGTGACTTCTATTGCACTGATATTTTGACAATGAGTTTATTTGTCTCCAAAACGAAATCACCTTTGCATGAGAATTAGTATCTGATAGATGTGGCGGCAGCGCACGAGTTATCCTTCCTCAGCCATCCTACTTGATAATGCTCTTGTTATCCTCCCTCGCCCATCCCGCCTCGTGATGCTCTTGTTATCCTCCCTCGCCCATCCCACCTCGTGATGCTCTTGTTATCCTCCGTCGTCCATCCCGCCTCGTGATGCTCTTATTATCCTCCGTCGTCCATCCCGCCTCGTGATGCTCTTGTTATCCTCTGTCGTCCATCCCGCCTCGTGATGCTCTTGTTATCCTCCGTCGTCCATGCTGCTGTTCTCGTGGTGCTCTTGTTATCCTCCGTCGTCCATGCTGCTGTTCTCGTGATGCTCTTGTTATCCTCCGTCGTCCATCCCGCTTCGTGGTGCTCTTGTTATCCTCCGTTGTCCATGCTGCTGTTCTCGTGGTGCTCTTGTTATCCTCCGTTGTCCATGCTGCTGTTCTCGTGGTGCTACTGTAAATCGAAAGCTGCAGCGCAGTATTTATGGAATGCTTCCCTGGAGGAGGTCTTTTTCCATTTCCTCCGAGGTTTTTTCTTGGGCTTTGAATTTATGAGGCAAATTCATTCCGCTTAAATCCTCAATTGGGGTCTTAAAGGGTTCAGAAATGAATTAATGCAGCATCCTCTCTGCTGCTTCCACTGATTCGATTATCTTATGCGCAAAACACAACTATGGTTTCTAGTACATTCGAACTCTGAAATAAACTAATTTTTCTACTTTACTTGAAAAGTACTCATGTTTGCATTTTCTGAATCATACAAAGATTTGCATAATGTTTAGTCTCATGTACCGTTTCCAGCTAAATCGTATGTATATCCGTGCATTTTGTGCTTCCGTAAGTGATTGTTGAGGTATGTTATATTTAATTTAACTCATGTGTTGAAGCTATAGTGCCTCGTTAAATCCTATATATTATGTGCAGTTTCGTTGAATTTACTTGTTTGCGTAAGAATATTAGACCTGAACAATCGCTTTTGCGAGAGAAGAATCTTCTTGATAATATTCTTGATTGCTTTCTGCCGCTCATTTAAGTGGAAATTGAGTTGGCCGCGTTGACAAGCTTTTCTTTTGAATACATTGCCGTTTTTTCCTTCACTTGATTAACTTTCATTTGGAACGTTAATGGAGAAGCTGCTTAGTTTTTTTTCAGTTTTCTCATGTTCAAGCGGGCATTTTAATTTATCTAAGTCGGCACAAATTTGGTCATTTTTCAACAAAATATTTAGAAGTCATTTGGAGTGAAATATTGCTTGAAAAAAAATGAATTCAATTCATCACGAAGATTCTTATAGTTTGAGTAAACGCAGTGTTAACGGGCTCCCCAGTCTGAAGTGCGTAGTTCCAAATGATTCACGTCTTGGCTCCCTCCCTCTCCCTGGCTGGCAGAGCGCCAAGACGTGCACCCAATGCTACAAGAGTGGTGACGAGACTCAGACTACGTTTTATCGCTGTGCAAATTGTCGCGCTGGAGACTGTGTATACATCACAAGCTTGCCTGTCTGTAGCGGCAGCCGGCGCACGCGCTGCGCCGCGCAACACTTCTTGATTGTTCGAATCTAGTTCATAAGTAAGAATGTCAACGAGACGTCTCACTTTCAACTATTGTGCGTATTTCTGGAACGAATCCTGTTCTATGAATTTGGATTTTGAAAATATGGTCTATTTTACTTATAGAGAGAAGTATGTAAGTGTTACGACGCAAAAGATAAAAATAACAGGTAGCTTGTAAAAATGGTATGAAATGGTATAAAATTAGGTGGAAATATATCGGATAACGTTCGTTTTACCATTTTCCTTAATTAGGCTTGAAAAAACAAAAATACCTTATTCAATTCCACGGCACTTTTCACATGACGGCTAAATAAGACTGCCGATTATGGAATAGTTATTGTGCTTCTTTATTCCAAAGTTCGCGTGTTATTTTCAGTACAAAGTGCGAATATTGGTGTGATGGTGCATTTTACGTGAAAGAACCCAAGCTTCCTTCAAACGACTACCCTCTGTTCAAGAGGGAATTACTCGCTTACATTTACTGCAAGCAGGCTCCTACTTTTCTCTGTACTAATTTCTATGCTCTCCCGTTTATTTGCCTTTCAAAACGTATTCAGGGAGACATGTTTAACTTTAGTGCTGATTTAGAACCCTCATTTGTCCAGATTTCATGCTCTGATTTCACGAGGTCCCCAAACCTGCCTCGATGATTTGTCAAACGGCTTTTTTTGTTAATATTCTTGTAGAACAGTGGTGAACAAACTTTCCAGAGCAAAGGGCGCATTAGTGGACCATGACAAGTCAAAGGGCTGCACGTTTTAAAACCGGGCAGTACTCTTTATGATGATATAACATTTAGATAGAATGGTTAATAAAAAGAAACAAATTCAGATTCCAGCACAAGCAATTTTAAAGATCAAAATGAGGATGCGGGCTGCAGTTTGTCCACCACTGTTATAGAACGTAATTATGTTTTGAGCAATAGAAAAATGATGGTAATATGATCACGTGATGACTAGATCTATTTAAATGAAAAGACATTTTTTCTTCACGTTTGAATACTTATGTACGGACCTTCGTTGATATTGCTCATTTTTATTATCTTTTAAAATTCACCCTAACTTGCTGCTATAAAAAGCAATGTAGTTAAGGTTGGATTTCATAGTAGTGAACATTTCATTTAGAAGTAAGCATTCCCTACCTGAAGTTCTTAAATCTTTTTAGTGTTGCTTCGTGACACAGGTCTCCATGGAAATGTTCATTGATAACTGAGTTACTTGGCGTATCAGGTTCTATTTCTCCAGAAGAGAACGTACGCTCCTTCAAAACGCTATCTTTATTCCTGCCCGTGCAGTCTAGGTAGTTTATGTTCTTGACCTGCGTTAGGACAAATTTATATCCTTTATCGTTGGTGAGGACAAATTTATATCCTTGTCTTGACACCGGTCTCAATTTTAAAACTACGAAGCACCTTGCCCTAATTCTTTTCAATTTATGAACAGACAGTGCAGCTGGGAAAGAAGTTTCATTTCGTTGAACGTACAAAACCTTGTCAGATTGAGAGGATTCTCAATACCTACGAGAATATTGACCCACAATCTGAGTTTCTTAGGAGTCTCGGCACGATCGAAGAACACTCGTTTTTACCTTCATCTTCCCAAATTCGACTGACTGTTATTTTAACGAAATTTTATATGCGTCATGCGTATCACCGTATTCGATTGTCAGTTCTCACGTTGGGATCAAGGACAAATATCGATGTATTCGTATTGTGAGAACTCATAGCTACAGACTCAGATTTAAATACTAATGTTTGAAATAGCACGTTTACTTATACTGTATTTGCACGTATTCCTCACTGTGTGATAAAACTTTAGTATTATTTTTGAGTGTCGATGGTATACATACTCGATTATGCATATCCTAGATCAAAAAATTCTGTATATTTATTTTTATTTAAAATTGGCTAATATAATGCAGACAGCTTCACGAAAACGCTCCAATTATCGAATGAAAAACCCCCTCAAATAAAAAATCATAAGTAAAAGTTGAAATATAACCGTTATAGTGCACATTACAAAGAGCATTCGATTCATGGCGTGTCACCACGCTATTGCGTGAGGATTGATGATTTCAGGTCCGTGGTCTCGAAGTCGTGGCAGAAGCCACATCCATCAGAGGTGGCGTTCCGTCCTCGTCTGTTAGCCGCCCTCATGCATCTTAACAGCTATTGACTAGATTGTTCGTCTCATGCAACTTCTTGACTACGAGTTCTCCGAAATGCTGGACCAGATTCACAATATTGCGAGTGCTGACAACATTTTTAGAGTACGGTATTGCTGCACTCGAATAATGTCCGATTCGCTAAACTTTTTCTACTGAAGAAAATCACAAATCTGGATAAAAAAATCAGTTAGCTTCGTATTTTTATAATCGAGTCATTACTTGATCTCATTCATCAATTGTAGCCTGGTCATTCTTCCACCTCCGCTCAATTTCGCATATTTGCTCGCAATTTTGTGCAAGTTTCAAGGACTACTGTAAACAGTAGTCCTTGCCGGCACCCATGGGGCCTTTGCAGTTACCGGTTTATAAAAAATGCCGTTATTTCAGGCGATCCCTTAAAAAAATACCTTAAAACCTAATTTAAATCTCTTATTATATCACCCAAGTAACCACAAACAATTCATAGTCACGGTAGGCATAAAAGGAAAACAATATCAATTACAAGTGCCGGTTAAAAGGAATTTTACTGTATTGCACTTCCATAAATTTGTATGTATCATTGCTGCAAAGACAGAAATCAGTGTTAATTAAACTCTAAAGTTAGCACGAGGTATTGTCTTCTACTGACGAGACTACTCAAGCTCTGATCCAGGCGTTATTCTGAATCATAACTCAAAAATAGTGTTTAATTTATGAATTTTTTCCTATAAAGTAATAATCGCGCTAGCGATTATCTGTAATTATTTCGTTACAATTAACTTTGAGTGTGTTAGATCTTGCCTGCATTTGGAAAACTGAGGTATGCTCACAGCTCTAATAAACTGGAAAAACATAATTAGATAAGTTACCGGACATCCGTGTTGAAATCTGAGGTGTCACACAGATATTATTGACTCAATTGCGTGTCGAAAGCGCTCAAATAAAACCGATTTTTTCCATGCAGGGAAAAGAATTCATTTCATCGTCCGAAAGAAAGTATAGGCTATCGCATATTGTAACTCGTCACGCTTACCAAAAAAAATAGTGCGATAAGAAAACGTAATGGACGTAATTACGCTGCTTTGCGGGGTGTGGGGAACAGAAGGGGTCACGGGATGATTGTTGAAATCGAACGCTGAACAAAAAATAACTCGATACCTGGGTAACATTTTTTTTATCTAAAAAATCATTTCGAGTATTGTTTTTCATACTCATGAATGGAGGACGAAATTGGCAGAAACTGTAATTCTGAATTAGGAAAAAAATGGCGTCATGCAAACTAAGAAGAGGCGGCGCTGAGGCGGCAGTAGTTCGGCGCAACCACAGCGTCGGAAGCAACTCTTGCTTGCCGCGTGCCCTCCGCAGTTTGGATCTCGTCCAAGACTCTCGAAAAAGACAGCTTTACTGATCCTACTTTTGAAAATCTTCCATCTCATGAGCGCAAATGTGATTTAAAATATTTTCATTGCAGCGTTGAATCTATCATCGATCGCTTTATGTCCAGAGAGTCATAATTTTTCAGTCAAATATGCTAATTCTCGTATGTTTTGCAATGCAATCGAGTTTTTGAATCAATATTAGATGCCGAGCTCAACGTTATGGTAATGTAGCTGATTATATTACGACAAACTTCACATCATAGGAACTGATTCTTCACTAAAGCTGATAATATGAATAAATTTGGAAAGAGGTTAAAGTGTGAATACTTGTTCGCTGATTTTTAGACTTGGACGAGTTAGTTCATTTTTATGGGTCGTCAATCGTTGAGTGATATCGAAATTTTTGTTAAATATATGATTAATGGGTAAAGTGTGTCATTGTATGAACACAAATTAACCCAGTATGGCTTGCTACATCACTAATGTGTCAACTTATACTTTATTTTCTCTCATGAGCTAATGAATTGTGGAAAAGTCCATCCAGCATGATTGTTTTCGTTTAATTCTATGTATAGTAGTTTAACCATCATGGATATTGTAGAGTTTCCATTTATTTGTGGAGACATAGTCTCTTCTTTACATTGACAGTGCATAACTGGCCTATGTTTCCATTTTATTTGTATTAGAAACAATATCAAGTATTTATTTCTTGTTCGTTTAAAAATTGTTTCTCTCATATTCTTTGTTTCTTCATAGATGAACACCTGTGACAAATGATTAAACTAAGTCCAATGTACCATATTGAATAAAATTAATTTATAGTATTAAATATTCGTTGGTCATTGCAATGAGTAAATAAACATTTATTAAAACTCTTCATGTGTTGATGTGAATTTTACTGTACTGTTGAGAATTTTTTTTATTGAATTGGGCGTTTTTTTAAGCAGTTTTTGCGTTTGAAGTTCGGTAGTGCTGCATATTTTAACACATTAGTGTAATGTAAAATAAGTAAGAAATTTTCGAATGTCATTTGTAATCCTACTCGGATCTTTCGAGTTTTATACTTGAACGTGAAGCATGTATATATAAATATTTATATAGTTTATAATTTGAAAATTTATTTTTGCATATTACTAGTGCAACGAATAGATAAAAGAAACAAACAGAAAATACGGACATTCAAGTATTAATTGACAAAGGTTAAGCTGGGATCTAAGATAATAACTGATTTGTATTACATACTTCCTTATTCGCACTGTTATTGTTTCTTGGTGATCCTAACTTTTCCAATCACTTGTAGTTGGGATTTTCGCCGAATTTTATTATGATACTTACAGATTCTGAGAATTTGTATGCTAGTAAATTTAAACGTCTCGAACGTCTTTTCTTTTTTACTCTTAGGACTTGATAAATGATTGTATGATTCAACGATTTAGGTTTAACTCCTCGTCAATTGTGCTCACGAACTTGATAGATGGATTGGTAATGGTTGATAGTTATGCTCCAAAATAAACGGGTCTAGTCTTGAACTTGAGTTAAACTCGATGCGATTGTTACGAAGTTTGAATACTTCAATATATGAACTCGATCGTACGCGATAGCGAAGCTCTTGCAAGCTGGTCTGGAAATTTGGCATTCGTGAAGGATCTTCAAAGGGAGGAGACCGGAACCATCTGGTCAAGTCCAAATAATAGCCTTCCCTCTGACCCTCCTTGGTCAATGACAGTCCTTTCTTGGAAGCGCTTTTCAAGAACTTATGTGGCATCAACTTTCGGAGTCAACTTTGCTGTCTGCATTGACCTGCCGTGTAGTGTGGGAGAGATGTGAGCAGTTTGCAAACAGTTGCATGCAGAAAACTTGTTCAAATAAAAATGTTCAAAAACTGCTCTAAGGAAAACGTGGATTAAAGTACGTACAAAATGAATGTATAAGATATAATTACAGGAATAAATACTGAAAAAGTATTTATGATGAAAATTATACACAGAAGCAAATGTTCAGAGAAGTGAGAAATGGTGTGGCTTCCAATTAATGTCGAGAATCACAGTTGCTAAACTTTAAGAGCATAAAACGATGTTCTGAAATTTAATGTTGTGTTGATAACACTTAATGAAATCAAAGAATAACCTAATGGCTGAGGAGAATGAAAGGTGTTACGTGAATAAAAAAATAGGAAAAGAACTCGATGATGCTAAATTTCTGAACTATCAGCGAACAAGAAAAATTGTTAATGATATACCAATTGCGTTATGGTCTGTTAAAAATTGTTTGAAACCTTCATCGTTCGTCTAGTAAGGAAAACAATTAAAAGAAAGCGAGGAACATAAAACTCGTAAATCTGAGTACATAAAGATTGCTGTCTCGATTTTACGATGGAAAAAATACATTTTTTGAGATAGTTCCACCGCTGATAGAGTGGATGGAAATTCTGTTGTAAACTAGGTTTAACTTTCTACAACAGGTATTTGAATTTTGTTTTTCGTGAGGAGAACGTCTGACGTTAGGAACTTTATAATTCAGTCACACCCCTAGATAAAATTCTAATTCAAGTTCGTGATGACACGTTGCTAGAATTTGAATGATCTGTGCTACGTGAGATGAAACTTGTCTTCCTTTTAGAATTGACGCGACAGAACGAGATGTGCTGTACTTGACTCACTCTGCTTATGTTGTACGACCATGCGAACTGAACGTTGAAGTTTACTGCTTTTCTAAATTACGAGACTCATCAAAATTCCATTGCACGTTATAATGTGCAAATGGTGTGAAGACTGAGATAATCTAAGGAGACTTGGAGCCTCCAGTGAGTAACAGCGCAGAAGCTACATGCAAATCGCCTTGTTTTATCGAGCTTAGCGCGGTCGGTCTCAGCGGATGCTACCAAAGCGTATCAACCTCTTGGCGGATTACTTTTTGTTTTAAATGTTTTGTTGGAGAACATTACCACTGTTCTTGTTGATTGAGAATGAGCAATTTATAACAAAGAATAATGTTGGTATAATGAGTGCGAGTTGCCTAAGAATTTCGATTTTTTTCTGTTAGATTTGCTATGAATGTTTTCTCCTCAAAATAATACTGTAACCTTTTTAATGTATAGTAAATAAGTTTGATTTAGAAAGCGTGTTATGTTGTATACTTGTTAATGTTTTCATGGAAATTGAACATAATTGAATTATAAAGTCAGTTAAGTCAATTTCATAGTATAATATTGCAGTCGATTTATTTTTAAATAGTTGACAGGAAAAGTTAGCATTCCTGTCCAGCTGTTTAGTGCCACTGCCAAAAAAAGTTTGCTAAAAAGTGCAGTATTGATTCAATGTCGGCCAGTTTTGGCTACTTTACAGTATCAATGGTAGGAAATTTTATACAACACTCCCCAATGATAATTTCTGGAGAGGTATTGTATACTGACGTTCTTTTAAAAAGTGATGTAATTTTGCCCTCTGCATAGGCAGCATGACGCTTACATTGCCTCTGCATAGGCAGCATGACGCTTACATTGCCTCTGCATAGGCAGCATGACGCTTACATTGCCTCTGTATAGGCAGCATGACGCTTACATTGCTTCTGCATAGGCAGCATGACGCTTACATTGCCTCTGTATAGGCAGCATGACGCTTACATTGCCTCTGCATAGGCAGCATGACGCTTACATTGTCTCTGCATAGGCAGCATGACGCTTACATTGCCTCTCTATAGGCATCATATACAGCTCTAGCTTGAGATTAGCTTAATTGAAATTGTACTAGGTCCAAAAATAATGTTGCTGTTTTCGAACAGCTAGATGATTGCTATTGGAAAATGCCTCTCAACTAGCGTTCTGTGGCTTGTCAATGTTCCTCGTAAACAAAATAAAATAATAATCGAAAACCTAATAGTATAGAGAGAAATTCTAGTAAACTAGCACCGCTTTGAAGTACCATGGATTTGTTTATCGTAAAAAAATTTCTAGTTTGAACCAATTTTATTCTTGGCTGTTTTTAATGTGGACTAGTTTACGAGCTTTTATGTTGAGCTTTAGTTGGGTGCAGAAATTAGTGCGAATAAAACGTTACGTCTTTTATTTTATAATGTTTATAATGAAAAATATGTTCATCAGAGCATGAAACCATGCTCAAAATGATCGAGGTTAACGAGGTAAAGAATTCTGTTGTATCATACATACTAGAAGGGATATCGCTACTGTTAGGGGTTGTTCGTACTGTCTGTTCATCACTTATGTTTATTCGCTCAGAACCTCCTTCTAGCGTTTTATTCTTCGCTGTTCCATTTTACGCATTATCTACTCAAAATTGAAGTGTAAAATTTTCAGTGCTCTAATTTGTTGGTAACCTTTCTTAACACTGAAAAAAAGTCATCTAGTTTTGGGGGAATTTATTTTTGTTATTTTCTTCAAGTTGACTGATGTAATTTTTTTACTCCCTTACGACGATTTGAATGGATGACTTACTTCAGATTTTGCCAGCACCTTGTGCTTCTGTATAAAATATTCTGTTTATTTTTCTTCTATAAATTTCAAAATACATTTTCATTTTTGATCTCTAGTGTAGCGTTTTACAATGAGACTAAAGTTGCATGCTCTACTCTGACAACGCCTGCACATGACACGACCGTTATCATCTTCCGCGGGGCGCGCTGTCTTCAAGAAACGCTACCTGACGAAGACGTCTGACGAGAAATTAAACTTGCAGTTACCCCAGAAAATTAGCGGAAAATTGATTCTGATTAAGACGGTGGCGTGTGGATGTCATGCTGTCATAGAATACAGTCCGACGACGCGGAAAACTTTACTTGCGCGTTACATTACTTACGAGGTCGAGCTTAGAGACCACCAAGTACCGTATTTCATGTTCTACTAGTAGACTCACACGTGAAAAAATTGATGTTATTTACTGATTTTTTTTTCGTTTGATTTGCCGGTAGACGCGAGTTTTTCGAAGGTGTTTCCGCATTGAAGGATGTGCCTTTGATATCCACACTACAATGCTTATAATACGTGTATACCCTACCGAATTTTCTCCTATCTAAATCCTGAAGAGCGTGACAGAAAGACGGACCAAGCAAGCCACAAACTGTGTATTATCACATACACATAATCGTCTTTCTGTCACATTACATAGTGGAATTAAGCCTTTATCACTGAACAACTAAGTATATTTCAATAATCATGATCATTCACCAATTATAATGTAAGTCTGGATTCGTTGCTGAGCGTGTAAGTACAGGGTGCGGTAGATACGCCATTAGTCTTTTATTTCTTCTCCAGAGTGTCTTCAGAACTCTCTTTTTTGCTTCCAGGTCCTCGTTGTAGGCTTGACGCTGCTGGTCGATTTTTACGAGTATTGTTAATATGTTTTGCCTATTTCATTTGTCTTTATTCTAATTTGTTCCATTTTCTCATCAGAGTAAGTTACTTCGTCGGATATCTGGGTGTTGTGAGTGTTGATCGTGTTTGATTTTAACGAAACTTGAATGCTAAAATTATTGAAACTTAATTAATGTGCGTCCGTGAGAACAACTATTCTACAAAAGCCACCCGTTTTTAGCGTGATATAAATGTCTCTCGTTTGCGGTTTGATAGATTCCTTCATGAATTTAACAAAATATAACAAATACTGTACACCCGTAAATTAGTTTTCGAAGCCAGACAATGATAATACTTAGTATTCTATGTTAAAGTTGATCGTTCCCTGTCAATAAATATATTTACAATTTGACACGAATGCAGTTAGGGAGTAGCTAAGTCAATTCAATGATACACAATTTCCTCGAGTGGCACTATAAGACCACTTATAAAGGGGCTCCTTGGATGGCTAAATCGAGACTTTGAGAGGTGTGTGTAACCTCGGAGGGCTTGTTTAGAATTGGTCATATTATTGGTAATTCTTGGAGACTTTAGATCTCCGGAGATTTATGGATTTCCAGAGACTTATTGATTTCTAGAGACTTATGGATTTCCAGAGACTTATGGATTTTCCAGAGACTTATCGATCCCTGGAGACTTATTGATCTCTGAAGACTTATGGGTCCCCGAAGACTTATGGATCCCGAGAGACTTATGGATCCCGAGAGACTTATGGATCCCCAAAGACTTATGGATCCCCAAAGACTTATGGATCCCCAAAGACTTATGGATTTTCAGAGGCATGGATTCTCGGAGACTTATGGATCCATAGAGATTCACGAAACTCTGGAGGCGTGCTGAATCCTGGAGACTATCGAACTGTTGAAGTTTATGGGCTCGTAGAGGTTAATAGACCCCAATGAGACTCGGCGAGCTACTAAATTAATCTTTCCCTTGTTGCATTTATTGTTGCTACCTTGACCATACATGCCTCACTCCACCCAGCTGCTCACTCCTGGCTCCATGCATCTACGTTCCAATGGGACGAATTTTCATTAGCCTGTTAAGCGAACAAATGTCGATTACTATAATGTAATCAGTTTTTTCCTATCGTGTACTCACATAAGATGAAGGTTTTCAAATGCTCATAACACGGAAATAGTCTCGGTAATTAGTATCAGTTAGTTTTCCTAGTGACTCGACTGCTAGAGATTTTGATAACGGTATTTTGTTTCTTGCAAACTGGCAATCAATAAATGGTAGAAAGATATGAAGACTGTGACCAATTACTCTATTTCAGTTAAGAGGAGCGCTTTTTGAATGATTTCGATGCTCTATTCGTTTAGTTCCATTACTCTGAAGATCATAAGTATTTAATCATGTTTAGCGTTTACACAACTTCACTGTTGATCAATTATGAACCCCTCTACACTCTTCATGTCTCTACCAATGCATCACTGTTGATCTCATGTATTACACTCTTATTTCTATTTTTGTGATTTAAACCTGACTTCACTGTTCTGTACTTAAATGTTACTTTCGACTGGGTTTGTCTCGGTTCATAATAGTAACAAATTTAATGATGATCGTCTCTCGAGTTAACTCTACTTCGACACATGTGGTCGAGATCGTTTACATGTGCTACATTAGTTACTCTGATATTCATTGTACGTGTGCAGTATCAGCACTTCCAGTTCTTTAACAGTGTATGTGTGACCTTACAAATGCATAACAACTGAGTATCTTAAGATCTTTTATTGATACGGGTGCTATGTAAACATCTACCATCATTCTTCTTTCGTGTGTTTAAACAAAAATGTTCTAAGAATGAACGTTGATTTTCTTCTTACGCACAAATGCAGCGCTGCTCCTGAGCAATTTATGTCACCAGCTTTCCTACAGCATCTGGTAATCATCTTTTTCTATTAGCAGTTGTCCGCCGCAGTTTTTCGTGATCCTCTGTCCGCCGTTTCTTTTGATGAACATGTGCTCTCCGACTTCTGACACTCGCCGCTTCCCTCCACTTCCCCGTAATCCGCAGAGCGGAAGAACGCGTCTAGTGTGAGCCGCCTCCTAGCTCACGCTCCAACTCGATGTTTTCAGTCTCGTTGCAAAATGCTGACTCAGCTCCACGAACACTCCTGCTGCACTTCATCACCCCTTACTGCCCTTAATGAGATGTTAATTGGCTCCTTTGCTGGCGACTTGCCTTAACTTTTGAACAAGTCACTCGATTGGGTCTTAACCATTTCCTCATAAATTAATTAAAAGTTGTTTGCTTCGGATAAACATTAAAGAATTTTGCTCCGCCATCGCTCTTTACTTTGTTATGCTGTTCCTTTCAAATTTGTTCAGTAATGCGAACTTTGCCATCTTGCATGGTTAGCTGTGGCCAGTTCTTTCCGTACGTACAGCTCAAACACATGCACACATAACTTGTTTGCGTCGGAAAAATTTGTAGGTGTCTTTTTTTGAATACCTGCTGGTGGTCAGTGAACTGTGTTGTTTCTTCTATCTTGGAAACTGAACATTCGAGGGCACGTAGACTACCACGTGCTACTCTCTTGTGGGAGACGAAGTGTCATCAGAAGCATTTGTTGTCTCAGATACGAACAGACTGCTGACAGAATTAGCAGCGCGTGGTGTAAGATATTGTTGTTGGTTGCGTTACTTGCAACGAATACCACATTGTTCCTATACATCCTTGTTTTCTCTCTTGAAAAAGTGTCGCGTACAATGCTAATGGTATTATTTCTAATACACTGTTTTGCTGTCTTTATTGATTAATTTCTACTTAATTCTCAGATTTTCTTGCTCGGTTGCTCACTGACAGACTTAAAAACCCTATCAAGAAGCTACGGAGCAAAAATCTAAGTTATGAATTATTCCTTACTTTGCATACTCGTTACAATTATTCGTTACTTTGCGTTTATTCGAACATTTAAATTAGTTTGACTATTCGTTTCAGCGAATCGATTGCATATTTCTGAACGTGTCTCATAACTAGGAGCAATATTGTCTTCATGAGTAAATTGTTTTTGGTTCAGGAGTGCAAACGTTTCCACCTGAGTTATCAAGTTTGTCTCCTGATCGTTTATCCCACTCCATCCTGTTAAATTTTAGCATATTGAGACAATTTCGTAGTCATAATACAAATGCTTCAAGACCATTCCTGGGAAACATTTAGCCAGAAAGATGGGAAAAAATCTGCAGAAATTCATAAGCTCTGAACGACCTTGACAATTCCCATAAAAAATAGGGAGACTCAATTTTGTAAGAGGAGATGTAATTTAGGCATGAACTGCATATGCATTGAATTTGTCGTAAAGAAATACCTTACAGTGTGAAGTATTGTGGTTTAGTTTCCAAACAGTCCTTGCTCCAGGTGTGCATGTTAGAGAGCAGAGTTAGTTGCGGCCATTGTGTCATTTCATTCAATTGACACCACATCTAACTTCTCTGTTTCTACTGCCCCGAGTTTCTTCTTCATCTCTGAACTTTCAACACTAGCTCTTTAATTTCTATTTCACTTCCGGTCTGGGCTAGCATCTCTTTACTTGGTTATTGCGTCATTTGGCTCTGACTAAATCGCGGCTGTGTTGACTACATCGCCGCTCCAGTGTTGCATGCATTCAACACTCACTCAATGCAGCCACCAGCAATCATTACATTACTGTATGACGCAGCTCATGCTACTGCTAGCGTCATCTCAGAGCATCGCACGCTGGACGTGCCCACCGGGTCGGCAGCCCTGCGGTGCAGCAGCACCACGCTTCGTTGCAAATGCGCAGCCACTCGGCCTGCCTCGCCAGCCTCTTCCCTTTAATTGAGGGAGGCAACGGGGGAGCGAATTGTAAGGGAGTACACGGCATCCCCATAGACCCAATAGCGCCCTAAAAATGGGCTAGCTTAAATGGATCCCCGCTTAAGGAGCCGCACCAGTCACGTTTCCCGAGTTTGCTTTATCGCTTTCGAGTGAGTAACTTTGAAATCGGATGCTTTGAATCCATGTACTGTAGTATGATCGGATAAAACGTACGAGTACAAAAATTGAGTTTGTAGTCCAGGAAGATTTACGTCACTTGTTTACGTAAAACCTCGGTTATAGGTATGGGATTTTTATTTGTCGGGCTATACGTTTTGAAGGCTTGAAGATATTTTATTTTCAGAGGAAGTTTTCTTGGTGTGGCGCTGCGTTTTAAACAACAGCAGTTGTAGAAAACGAAGAAGAAATCTTCAAATCCTAGTTATCTGTATTAGTTTCATATTGCCGATTCGGTACATCTTGACAGTTGAATTGTTCTATAGTTTCCAAAGTAGTGAAATAATTTTAACTGGTCAAAAAGTATAACAAAAATACTTTTTATCCGGCTTACATAAATTAGTTGCCTACTCTGTCTGGTTCGAAGATTAGTCATTCAAAATGGCAGTGTCTGTGCTCCTTTCGTGATCGTATTAGTATTTTATTGTTCTTACCCGTGTGCTAGGTCTTGAACACGTAATTAGATTTCAAAACTTTATTTGGTGCGATTTATTCATATTTAGTAGTCATAGACACATGGATACAAGCTCTCTCAAGCATTTTTATGAGTCAGGGTGTTCATTTCATTCAACTTGAATGCTGCTGTGCCTGGGTCGCCCTTAATGCAAGCGAATCGCAAATATAAAAGGTTTGGGGGATAAATTTTTATGTTTTGCATTTAGCCTCGCTTCCGGAGGACCATAGAAAGCTTTCAGTATTGGGAGTGCAATTGGGAAAGTGAATCAAAGCGCTGAATTTATCAATTATTCGAAACCCGCTTAATTTACTCGGCCGAGGGCATCGATTGATTTGAATTCGATGCGCATATTGAACCGCACGCTTCTCTTGGGGCGACGCGTAGGCTCGGAAATAAATTATTGGTTCGTAGTTCGCGACCCTTGCAAATTATGCAGCGACCGTAGGAGTAACGTCACTGAATAAGCTTCTAAAAGTAAGTATATTGCAACAGAAATAATCATTGGCACAATTTGACAATGAAATACAAACTGGAGCAGCAAACGACATTCTTTGAAAGCTTCGTCTAATTTTGAGGACTTCAGTCTACATATTCGACGTGTAAAAACTTTACTAAACTCATTCGGGTGTTCCCAAAAGCATTAAAAATAACGGACTAAATAACGAATGTATCGAATTAAAGCCCAAAATGTTGAAACAGGCGCAGCGTGTACAGCATGGGACTGATCAAATTCTTATTTGGTAGCAAGACGACGATTATGATGTCAATGTTCAGATTGGCCAGCTCTTGGTTAGCCAGCTCTTCTTTGATGACTTATTGCTACGAATTGGTAGTTACATTTCCTACCAAGCTTTCACTTCTATATCTATTAGCATGCTTAAAATGGGCGAGGAAATGCTGCTTTGAAGCTCGAGAAATAGTTAGTTATGATTGACATGTCTGGTGTTGATGATACTCAATTGAAAACGCCCATAAATCATCAAGATTGAGGAAATTACCAATGGTCTTAGCTGGCGGCAGGAACGTAATTATAATTAGAACGAACAATGAAACGTTGTAGTTATTCAGTTTGAGATAGAGCATCATGCTTGAGTAAAAACTGGTAACGCAGTTCTCCTGCTCCGGATAGACAAATGTTAATGGTGTTATCCAGCCTAGAATAAATAAACTTTGATGTGGTTATCCTGCTCAGGGTATATTAGTGTCTGTGCAGTTATCCTGCTCAGAATGTATGAGTGTTTCTACAGTTATCCTGCTCAGAATGAATGAGTGTTTCTACAGTTATCCTGCTCAGAATGTATGAGCGTTTCTACAGTTATCCTGCTCAGAAAGTATGAGTGTTTCTACAGTTATCCTGCTCAGAATGTATGAGTGTTTCTACAGTTATCCTGCTCAGAATGTATGAGTGTTTCTACAGTCATCCTGCTCAGAATGAATGAGTGTTTCTACAGTTATCCTGCTCAGAATGTATGAGTGTTTCTACAGTTATCCTGCTCAGAATGTATGAGTGTTTCTACAGTTATCTTGCTCAGAATGGATGAGTGTTTCTACAGTTATCCTGCTCAGAATGTATGAGTGTTTCTACAGTTATCCTGCTCAGAATGTATTAGTATCAGTGCCGTTTTAAGATGCTTTGCTACGATGGAATTCACTTACTTTGGAATTATTCTTTTAACCCTCTCGCGCCGACTGGGATAATGTGTTTCATCAGATTTCAAAAATCGGCGCGGGAGGGTTAAATTTATTGTGAAAATTTTCGAAATCTATGGCTGTCTAGCTGAGAAATTAAGATGTAAACAATTCAATGACCAAGGGTTCTGTTTCATTGAAAATGAAATAGTTCTTCAGGCTTCGTATTTGAAAGGCATCTTGTTGGTGTTATTGTTCCCAATTACTACTTGCAAAAACACACGTAAAATACGTTTGAAATATCTGTGCTAATGCTTTAGAAACGATTTGGCGTATGCAAATTCGAAAACGATTTGGACTCGTGTGCTTGAAACGAGGTTGTTATCGTTTGCACAACTTCCAATTTAAAGTCAAATGGCTAAATGGAACATTTTTTTCATCCCCGAGGTTTCATGGAGTGTTTGGTTAGAGATCAATAACGTATTCTTATTCCCGAGAGTTGCTCATTTGCAGAAGTTATGTTAAGAGCGTGATTTGTATGTTTATGTCGCAACTTTAGCAAAACACTGAAGTAATTAAAGTCCTCATTTCTTTAACGATTCGTCATCGACCATTTTGATGTAAAAAAGGAATTCCTCATTATAAAAAGTATAAAAATGTTTCATTATTTGGAAAGCACACCCAGTTACGAGCATAAGTAAAGCAGAAAACATCCGTTATTAAGGTACAAAGTTTCTTAGAGCGTTTTAAAGAGGTGATATGATTATTGAAGAATTTGTATTAAAGAATCTCTGTTTTATTAAAACAACTATTGAGTACTTTTTACTCGTCTCCTTATGCCTTTATAAATCTTACATCTTTGTTGCATCATTTTATGATATTTAAGCTCACAAATCTTAAAAATGCCTCATCTATTCATACTATTTCGGGTTTTAATGGCTTTCTTGTATTAAGTATGAAGTAAGCAAGGGTTGTCAGCTTGTTATTTATATTTAAGATTCAGATCTTCGCATTTTGTATTTTCAAGCGTTCCATTTCACGTCTTGAGGTGTAAACATTCAATTCAACACACGTATATTTTGCATTTACATGAGACGTAGTGAAGTGTGCAGCTTGACTTGAAGACTTAAATGGCAACAGGAGGCGAGCGTAGTGCGTTCTAGCGCCGGGGCCACTCATCTAAGCCGCTGCTTAAGTCTTGAGGGCGTCAATTTCATCGTGGCATGGCGGAAGTGCTCCTCATTTTTGTGCACTCCATTAAGGGCTGTGCTAATTAAATAAATTACCAGATTATGTGACACGATTTCTCCTCTCTCTCACTCTCTGTCTCCAATTTACCGTAATTATATGGAAGGAAATTGCTTGAATGATTGCTGTAGTTTGCGTTTCTTAAATGTAGTGCAAATCTCGAAGAAAAATTCAATCGACGTTAATTTGCAGTTTGTATTTTCTATATTGCTGAAAAATATGGAGAGCCATTAGAACACCTTCATCTTTTGTTTAGCTTTGGACACTGGGAGTTCAGATTTTTCTACCCTCTGAGCAACTGTATGTTTGAATTGCAGCTCAGTGTTCATACCTTGTGTCGCGTGTGTGAAATGAAATACGTACGAAGGCTATTGCATTTCTTTCGTATTGTAATACTTTAACTAAAAAACAATTTTTGAGCTCTATAACGTCAAATTTGCCCGATGAGTTACAACTTGAAGTTTTCCGAAAATAACTTAGCTTTTCAATTACGTTTATACAGGATGTAGCAACAGAACTATTTTCTCAAAGCAAAACTCATTTAAACAAGCAAGTTATGTTGCCGCACCCTGGACAAAGAGTAAGACCAAAATTTATTAGCACATCGATTTTTTGTGGGCCATCAGCGGGCCCCTCTACGTACTAGGTCAATTTATGTCCGTTAACCTTCACCGCTTGAGTTCAGAAGTTCTAGTTTTGATTTATGTGTTTGTTTGATTTAGTGCTCAGAATTTAATATCATGCATGTGATGCGAGCTGGGAGACTGTGCATCGCTGCTCGGAAATATGAAACATTGTTTGAAGGGACAGTAGGACATTATACAGAAAACTTAGCAACAATGGGCGAATGTCTTGATAATTCTCCTTCGTATTTCCAACTGCAACCGCTAAGACATTCAAAATTCTCTCTAGTTTTATACATTGGTGAATTTCAAAAATGCAGTTCAATTAATTTTAGTTAGTGAAGAATTATTATTCTGTAATTTGCTGAATTTATAGAACTATAATTTTTGTGTGATTCCATTACAGCCCCCGTGTTTGATTATATTTACGTTGTAGTTAATTTCATTCTATTTCTTGCCACTAAAGATGGGAGCTGTTGAGTGTTTGATATATACTGATATTTACAATATTTAAGCAGGATCTCCGGTCGAAGACGAAGTCAACATTAAACACTTAAGGATTACGTTCGTTACATTCATTTGCGTCAAATGTTCTCGTAGAAAAAAATGGTTTTTGATTCATATAAATTTTGGTGGTGCTGCTTACATACTTGAATTCATTTTCTTTAGACATCTTGGCGTCCCCTAATAGGTAGTCACAAATACAGTAATGTGGCTACATTATCAATGAATGAACTAATGTTTTTTTTAAAATTATTGTTCTCGCTTAGCTGTTTATCTGCTGTTTGATGCCATGGGTATCCGATTAATGAAAAACAAATACTCCATTAACTTCTGTGATGAATGTTGTTTTCTGGTTAATGGCGCAATTCGATAGCGTGATTGCGTTTATTTTACCGAAGAATATAAAACCAATCGCTATTGTTAGCTTCAAAGCCGTCTCGTAATCAGCTTCTTAACAAAGGTTCAATCAGCTCAGGCTCGAAATTCTTTTCCTTTTTAAGTCCTTTTTTGACTACGTTCTTACCTGTTTTGAAGATTCCCTCTGTAAGTCTGACTTCATTGATTACTTAGTTAAAAGTTGTTTGCTGTTCATTGCGTGCGCTGGTACTCCATTTGAATATTTTCATGATTTGTTTCATCTGAAATATCACATCCAGCGCGCAGGAGACTGGTTTGAAACGACTTTATCCACGGTGGAAATTAGAAACGACCATCGAAGCGCTACTAATGTTCTTAGGTAGAATTACCTTGTTTATTATCGAAGTGATAATTCTACCTAATGCTCTTAGGTAGAATTACCTTGTTTGTGCTAAAATAATTGAACAGATTTCTTATATTTTACCTATAAACTGTTAAACCGAGTGTTAGTGCTTTAGGTGAAAAAATAAAAATTTCTACTATCATTCATCGTTTCCTAGATGAAAGTGTAAAACTGGGTATAATTTACCAAAACTAACATTGAAGCAGGTGTTGAAAAGACCATTATAGCTTTGTGTTTTGTGCATTTTATTAAAGATTTGTTATAATTTACCCACTCAGCTAATTTTGCATTAAATTTATTGGTGCGAACTTTATAAGTAACTTCAATCCTATTGTCATGATAGTAATGATATATGCATAGGTTTTCATATTTTAGGACGATGTGTAAAGCGTATGTATTGACATAGTGTATGCATCGACATCTACGTTAGAGGTGTGGGTCTACAGGATGCCCTCTGGGCACTGCGTAAACAAACTATTAAGTCGAACAGCAGTGCCGAGAAATATGCTTAACTCCACAAGACTTTGACTCATAGGCACAACAGTGCGGTTAAGTTATGGAGCTTAAAAGACTCTACGATAAAAATTAGAAATGAATAACAAAAGAAAAAAGGTAAGCTTGTATAAAGCGACCATGAAGCAAGAGAGGGGGGGGAGTCGGAACTTGGGAGTTAGACCTCGACAGCGATATAGGCTATTGCAGTTAGAGCGACATCTAAGGCATAGGTATAGGTTAGGGGTATGGGTGTAATAGGTGTAAAAGTGATTAAAGAGGGAATTAAATTAATCATCACAAAGACAAATATCAGTAGATTTTATACGTGCGCTTGCCCGTGTATAAAGGGGAAGGATTAACTGTGCAATAAGAAGGAAGGGAAGGGGAAAAATTAGCGTTACTGCTGTGTTGTAATCGTGAGTGTTAATCATCGAAGCCCATCAGCAGCAGCGAATCTCCAGTGTAAGGGCAATTTTTAATGTTATTTTATCAATGTGATCGAGGCTAGCGACAGGGTAAATTTCGTAATCTGATGTGAACGTTCATTGATTCAACTAAATTGTTCTGTGTGCACTTTTGACTATTCAGTTATCAAGTATGTAATCGTTCTGTAATAGCTCACTGTTTAATAGGACATTATGTGCGGCTCATATGCCAAAATGTGGTAGATGACTCACATTTCCCATCCCGTGATGTTTAGAATAACATGTATTAATCTTTTGTGTGTATTATTCTTTTTATTGTCGTTGAAAAGAAGTACTGGGAATACCTTTTACCATTCATGTATTCAGAGAATTAGAGTCTCTCTAGTGTGATTACGTATGTTTGTTGCATTTTTTAATTCTGTTATTTACAAGTATTAATTGAAGTACAACAGCAGGACAGCATGCAGAAAACCATTCATTGAACCTAAGATTACGTAAATTATGCGAGAGAAAAGTACTTAACAACAATCAATCATTATGCAATGTATCAATGTGCAATTAAAAAGTAGTCAGGGAATAAGCTTTTACCATTTTTTATATAATTTAACCAAACAATCAATGACTCATACATAAACGTCACCTACTCTTTCCTATACGTATCGCCACACTATTATGTGGGTTGGAACTTATTTACGAATGTGTCATTTCTTCCTTTGTTGCAGAGTAAGTCATAACAAAAGTTTTAATATTTATTTAGATGTAGGTTAATTTGTGGAGTGAATATATGCATGAAGAACAAAGGAGCTGCATCCATAGTTCAATGAAATGATCATTTATTTGCTAACAAATGTATATTCAATTTTTCGTTCAAATTTGACAAGTTACGCATTTTACTATCATTGCGATTACACTGAAATCAGAAAAGACTGAAGAAACCCTCAGGGCACCTCGATCACCGTGCCAAACATACACTAGGAATATAGTGTGAGACGAGACTGGAGAGAAATTCAAGACACCTCGGTGACCATGTCCAACACACACTAGGAATATAGTGTGAGACGAGTCTGGGGAGACATTCAGGACACCTCGGTGACCATGTCCAACACACGCTAGGAATAAGGGATGCTAGAAAGGAGGGTTAATGGTTTGCGAGAAGTCCTTGAGTTCGGCGAAACGAGGACATCGAAGTAGGGTTGCATGATACATGCAAAAGAAGTTCTTAAATGGTTATCTCTGAAAACAATTTAACTGGAAATCCGATGAACGACCTCGACTGACCTAGATTAGAACTACTTAAATAGAATAGCCTGAAATAAATAAACCTTGATGTGATTGAATATGACGGAAAAAGTGAAGAAATAGCTCGTTTAGTTCAATTATGTAAAGGACTAAAGGCATGCATCGAAGACTGAAAATAGACGATTGGGAGTAATTTTCGTGTGGTGAAGTACAATTGAAAAATTCACGTAGTGGGTTAGAAATTTTCATTTTCCGGCAAATAATGAAAAAATAAGAAGCTGGTACAAAGTTGTAGTCGAAACTTGCTTGTACGACTGACTTATCAACGTGCTCGTGTTAACGTCAATGTTGTACATAGTTCGCTGTACTAATTTTGTGCCTAACCTTGCACTTGAGGATGATTGCTTTCGTGGTGTAGAGACGCTGGCGACTGAGTGTTGTGTAGTACACATGCATCCTAGTATTTTAGTAGGACTGTGGAGGCTCGTAAACTTGACGTGGTTTTAAAACATCTTCAGTAGCGTACGAAGTTCTACCTAGCACGAAAATGAATCTTGCGTACGTAAAATAAAGCAATGTCAGTTCATTGAGACTAAAAGCGGGAATAAAAATGAAAGAGCTGCTGTGGAAATTTGCCCGAACAAACCAAGTGCACAAAGGATAGAAAATAAGGAACGAGAAAAATCGACTTAGGTGCTTGAAACAAAGTTGGCAATGTTGCAGAGCATGTATGCTGACGTTGAGCTTTTCAAGCCACCTTCGAAATAATGTTATTGGTATCGTTAGTTGAGTCTTACAAATTACATTAATACTTCTGGAGTCACGGAGACAAGTCGTTTGTAAGCTAATTAAAATTCCAGTTTTATTTTATTTTGAACATGTGTAAAATTTTATATCCTGAATTATTGTAATTTCGCACAGGCGAGTGAAATAAATTGTGAAAGGAGAAGAAAGACCAACGTTAGCAGTAGTGATCATGCTCAGGCGGGTCCCATTTCCTGCGTTGTAATTCAGGTACTTATTAAACTAATATGCAGGCCGCAGCCTCCCTCCTAGCTTCCGCCATACGCTTCCGGCTGCGTTTCCTGCGCTACCAGAATTTCAATCCTACGCTGTGGGTAGAACTGTCGTAGCGGCTGGTCGCGAAGCATAACTTCTCGCCATGTTCTGCACAGTAGCCGCTCTCGAGAATGTGCCCCAACTATTACAATGCTTACTCACAAGGTGCTCTGCCGGAATACCTAACTGAGGGAACTAATTTTAGGTTAGATGCGAGAATGAAAAAAAAGTGAACAAATTTCTGTAGTGGAGTACAGCAGCCATGTAAGTGTTGTACACCAGACGATTGGATGGGCGTGCTTCGACACGGCCACTGTTGAATGATATATTTGCACCCACTTTGACGTATTAAAGTGATGCTTCCCGTGCTTAATATTTTACGGCTATTTTTAGTTGAATATTCCAGTACAAATATTCATACCTTCTTTCGAGGCCTTTTCATGTAAGTTCGAGTTAGGATTTGTCTATTGCTAAACTGTTGAATGGTTTTACCGAAGAAATTCTGGTGGAGATGACTAATTGCTGTTCTCATTCGGAAAGGCATGACTCCAGTTTCAATGAATAAGTCCGTGATGCTTTACCCATAAGTATTTTCATCATGTGTGTAAAAATTTGTACCCACTGAGTGTTTGCGTTACAGTTATTAGCAACACGGTGTGTTGTCTCATTTCTCTCGCTCTATCGTTCCTATTCAAAATTGCGTCACGGTCGCATATTTTTTCTCGTTTTTGTACGCTAAATCGATCATTTGCCACGAAGCCTTTCGAGTCAAGGTTCATTAAATGACGAGACTCTTGGTGTAACAGCGATTTTTTGAACATGAGCTGAAATCGTGCCTTATTTACTGCCACACTTTTATTAAAGGAACATTAGTCGCTTCTTTTGGTTCGACCAAACACTTGTGATGTTCTCGTGTGTTGAGGTAATGCTGCTCCTGCTATGGTTGAGGTACCTTTTTTTAATCGGCAATTGTATTTTGAATTGTATTTGCTATAAAACGAATCGATTAAAAAGTTGGGATATTAAAATACTTACAGGATTTATATATTATTGAGCATACAGTTTCTGCTTCTGCCAATCATGCATGGGCAAGGAAGGTTCAAAAATGAGTTTATGCTGGCATGGAAAGAAGGTCAGCATTCAGCTGCGGCTGCAGGAGTGTTGGGGCGGCATTACTTTTGTATTTCGGTCTCAATTTTCTTCACCCTCTTCCAGGAACGGCAACAGCTGTTGAGTGTTTCTCCAAGAGTTGCGCAAGACCCACTTGAGCATCTTTTTGTTGGATGCAACTTCTGGATAGTGAACCTTTCATTTTTTATTTTTCGTGCTCTGAACAGGTGTTTACTTACGTAAAAAATATAGGTTGCTATTTAAAACAATTAAGTAAGAGTAATTTTAAGCACTTTTTAATATTGTGTTTAATAATATTTTGACTGGAAACTCACACTTAGCGACTAACTGGTTTCAGTTTTGATTTACTTGTGTTAATTAAGGTCTTTGACTATCATTTTCTCGCCCTATTGTTTTGCACTGACTACTGAACAACATTTATTCAATCATAGTGTGAAGATTCTCATAGAATTGCTTCCTCTTAATTGTTGGTTATTTTGATATCGTATGTCGTAGTCGAATGTGTGAAAAATGTTCTAAAAATATTATTCGATATTTTCATTCAATTTATGGTCGTTATTTACATCAGGTTACAAATAATTATTTAAACCAAAAGGCATATATCTAAGTGGATCGCCTTAAAATATTTTGTCGCATGAAAGACTATGCCTGCACGCGTCTTGATGACTGTTATTTTATGTAAAGTTTGCACCAAACTAGTCTGTAAGCAAACATTTTATGGAAGATGCAAGGCCAAGTTGATGGGAAGTCACCCTCGTGTTCATCAAGCTCAAAGAATGCAGTACAATGTAGAGATATTGTGCGTCCTATCACCAGGGCAAAACAACGCTCCACCGCACTTCAATAAGGATAACTTCGACCATGGCACATTTCTAAAGGTTATGCTGCAACTATTAAGTCGCGAGCAGCATTGAAAGAACTACAGAAATTGGGAGAGATTTTGTTGAAAAACGATTCTGTTGAACGGTTTATTATTCTGTTAAAAGTTTGATTATTGTTAAAATTGCTAAGTGATTTTAATATTTGATTTGAATATGGGTTTTCGTGTATGAATTAGTATTGGTGGTACTTTTTAACGAGTTCTTCCAGGAGTTTTGTTTAACATTTGCATTTCTATTAGCACTGCTCGGATATCATCGTGGTTCCGTTTTTAAAATGAAGTAAATACACATACGAGTGAGCAAATAACTTTATTTTGCATCAACATAGTTTACGTTTAAGAGTACTCGTATATTGTAATTCTTCAACAGATACGTGTTTTTTGTTGGATTTTCGGTCAGTGAGCTGGAAAATGGATTTCGAGGTTTGCTTAGTAAGTTGAATTATGATTGTTTTAACGTATAAACTTGAAAACTTTGTACGTCCGTCTGCCTGCTTCGAAACTGTTCTGCTGTATGATTTATTGTTGGACAATTTCTTCATCCTCGTTGTTGTACAAATTGATGTATCATCTTAAATTTTTATGCGATAGAACAGTTTCTTAAGTTTTAAATTACATTAAGTTGTAAATTGGCAGGACTCTGAAATGATGCGTTTTATTCTGGTGTTTAAATCTCATCGGTTGTGTTTTCAAACTTACTTGGCAGGAATTTAACGCTAGAAGTTTCTTTAACTTCTGACTTGAGTTTTGTATTGGACTTTGGGACGAGTTAAGCGAGTTTTTGTGTTATTCGGATAGTGGTTTCCTTTTTTTATCCATTTTTTAGATGATTTAAGAAGTTAAATTCAAGAAACTGAATCTGATTGGGTTCACTGAATCTGAATCACACAACTGAAAGTAAAAGCCCTAACGGAATCAAACATGGGAATATTTAATAACGAAAAGCATTAAATTTTTATTGGAAGATTTGTAAACTTTTTTATCGTTGGAATAAAAGAATACGAGAGTTACGCTGTTACAAAATAAAAAGTTGGCGTAGAGACAGTTTAGAGATGAGGACTTGGCGTAGAGACAGTTTAGAGATTAGGACTTGGCGTAGAGACAGTTTAGAGATGAAGACTTGGCGTAGAGACAGTTTAGAGGCGAGGACTTGGCGTAGAGACAGTTTAGAGATTAGGACTTGGCGTAGAGACAGTTTAGAGATGAGGACTTGGCGTAGAGACAGTTGGTTTAGAGATGAGAAAGAGTAAAGGCCGATTGGAAACGAGAAATCGAAGTGGAGGCAGATTGTTGATGAAGCCCTACAGTGAAGGCAGATTAAGAGTTGGAGTGTAAGCAAATTAGAGACAAGAAATCATAGTGGAGGCAGATTGGAGATAAATCGAAGTGGAAACAGATCAGAGAAGTTGATGTATCATAATTTTATACGGCACCCCAGGTCGTAGACGGATTTGAGTCCTGATTATAATTTCATATACAATGTTTTAACGTATGTCAATTCTACAGTCCTTATAGAGTTTTTGATTACAGTGGTGTGAATATTTCCATTATTTTAGTTTTTCATTCTCGCTTATTTAATGAATTCTTCCACATTGTTATTGGAGCTCGTTATCCCTCTACAAAATGAGTTTCCATCAAACTCAGGCCCTCGTTACAATGCTCCGTAAAATACTATGGTTCCTTTCCTCGGTTTATCAAAGCAAAAAATGTTTTTTTCTGGTCTTGTAATATTTGATTAATTCACATAAAAATTTCTTTGGTCATGACTGCGTGTCTATTTGATTGTGATAGCGTGTATATCTTTGCCTTCATTTAGTGAAGGAAAGGGGTATTGTGTGGAAATTATTTTCATTTCTGTCATGTCTTTTATGAGTACATGATGAGTAAAACTTGAAATTCATGGGTAGTGACTGCTTGCGCAAAAGCTTCTTTAATCATGACCGAACTTACGTCTCCCTACCACTTCCTCGGTCGATTTCATGGAAAGCAATTCGGTGACACCTCTCGAGTCAGGACTCTTAGCGAATGAAACGTCATTTAAACTTGGTTTTCTAGCAATATTTTCCTCAGCCTCTACGATATAGAGATCTCAGCAAATAACTTGACAGCCTGGATAGAAATGATCTCTAGTCGAGTCGATCTAGAGCCGACTCTGCAGCGTACTGCGCCTCAACAATTCTGCGCCGTCTTTGTTCACACTTCCAACATCTTTTTTTTTATTCGGAAGGGAGAGATATTTGCACAAGAAATAATGCCCAAGCGCTTGAACGACATATCCCTTCATGAATTACAATCCTATTGGCACCTAATTTTACCTGTTAAATTGTATTTCTGATAATACTAACCTTGTTAAGTTAATAAGTTATTGCATTAAGGCTCTAACTTCAAGCACGTACGACGCTTATTGACGTTGGTTGCAAATCCCCTATCCGACAGGTAGTGAACTTTTATGATAGAAATTACTTGAAAGTTAAACTCCATCTCGAGGATAATTGAAGGGAATGCTACCTTGCCGTTAGGTTCAATTCATCCATCAATTATAATTGTAGAGACACCCAATTCATCTCCACCAACGTCACGCTATGATAATGCTATTTTGATGGCAACTCTTCTAATAATTTGGGAACTTGTGTAGCAGCAACTTTACAAGTACAGTGGTACAATTATGACTCTCCATAAATACCCTGGTGCCCTCAGGTATGACCCTCCAGAACCATTACCTTCGTCAATTCCAGTATCCCAACCCGAGCAAGCTACGCAACTGTGACGCGCCTCCAGTGCTTTGGTTATTCGTTATACTCACGTATGCAATCCCTGCAAATTGGTCTATGCATCGAGCATGAGGCGAGCCACAAGCCCCCATTTACTACAACTGAAAATGTTTTATGTTGTGGATCTCCGCTTAGCATCACTGTGTCGTTTTAATACTGGCTGCTGACTGATACTTTGCGTGCTCTGTATATATGTGACACTAGGAAGCTCGTGTATACTAGAACAGAATTAAATTCACCTTTTGTTTTATCACTCACTTTACGATAGGAATTCCACACACTTCTAATCTCAAAACACTGCCTTGGATTACCATCACCGTATGATATTGGAGGTACTCTAGGCTTCTCTTAGTTTTTTGTCATGTGCAAGTATGTGGAAAGTAATAGTGGTGTTAATCCAGTTAATTTGTATTAACTCATTCAAAAAGGTTTAAAACTCAATTGATGTTGACAAGAACGTTGGAGAGCAAATTTAACTTTCGGTGACTTTTCTGCTCTATTATGATTTAAATTTCGTATTCTCCTTATAATTACTGATCAATTGTGGTACAATTGCTCCAACGAAGATTGAAACTAATGACTCTCCATCTTTTCTCATTCTCTGTAGAAACAGCATCATGCAGTACTAAATGTTGTTTAGAGCTTCAGAATAATATTCACTCTAAATGATTGTAGAACTAATTAATTTCATACCGGTTTGTTATCTAAATTCGGGAAGTACGTGACTGTATTCTGACGTACAATATTGTTGCTTGTTCTCCTTAGGACTTTGTTTGCTTCTATAAACGCTCGTTAGCAGAGTCATAAGAGTTTTCATTTGTATTTTGGACGGTGCACGTAATGTCTGCAGATTGTGAAAATAAACGGCACTTGTGAACGCTCATCTCGCTCAAGTGTCAGATGGTCGCTCTAATTAAAGTTAATCAAGTGTAATCTTAATGCCTTGGGATAACGTTCACTGAACAACACAAGTTTAATTTCACGTGAACTCGAAGAAGATTTAATTTCCAACAGTTACTTCCGGTCTGTTCGAGTAATTGTTCTTGAGCTGGGTCCAATTTCTTCATTGCATTCTTTACTATATGATAAGTCGTGGAGGGGAGCTTATTTCTTGACATGTTATGAAAAGTTGACGCGTATAATCCTGATTGGACAGATTATTTTGTATTAGCAGTATATTTGTTCTTTTAAGTTGATAATTTTTGCAAGTTTGCAAAACATGTCCTGTTAGCACGAGATCTTCAGTGCTAGCTTATAATCTGACATAGGATTATTTGTCATTATAAATAATCGTGAAAGGTATTGCTTCAACTGTCAGATTAGGGACAAAATACTTCCTTCTGTTCGTTTAATTTTGTTTGAAAATATATTTTTACCGTGAATAATATCAATGTCGTCATGCACGTCGTAGGTGTGTGTTTACGTCTTCACTTCGTAACATTTACATTTGCAGAAAACTTGCACCGTCACCTGGTCGAGCAGAACTTGCTATTATTGGCTAAGTAACATTAAAATTTTGATTCATGTCTCTACTGGTCCAGCTCATATTCTGTACGTTTTTACCCAGTTAATTTTTATTTTGCGAGATCTTTTCTGTTTTTCTATTTATTCAGAAAGGAAACTCAATGTATCGTACAACTGGACTCTTGCAAAAATCTTTTATTCAGTTTTTTTATTCTTTTCAACGATGTCATTAGTTGTGAGGTCATCATTATAGGGACAATCTCAATATTATGGGTGGGTGAATCATCCATAATTTGGTTAAAATTGAAATCAGGGACAGATTAGAGTGTCAAAATTTTGTGCGAACGTTTAGAGAATAAATCCTTCGCATGCCCTACCTGTGAAAGTAAGGTGAGGTAAATCATTGCTCTTTTATTAACATTCGTGACGAGCTTAGTCGTCTAAAATAGATATATTTCTTGAATATCTTTCGGGAAAGGGATGCAGTAAGCTGATTAGTGTCTCACTGTCGGTGTGGCTGGATATCTTAACGTTTGCCGCTAGATTAGAAGCCTGGGTTCAATATCCGTCGGTGTCTTGGTCTGTTTGGACTTGAGCATCGGCGAACGCGAAACAAGTCCAGCAACGGAAACGCTAGGCGCTCGTATTAGAGTAGGCCTTCATTACGTTCATCGACACGCCCCTACGAGCCACTACTTTAAGTTGCAGCACAGAGGACAGAGATTTCGCTTGGAGCATCAACAGTACTCTTAAGATCTTATCGATAAGCATCATCACTACTTATAAAATGTTAACATTAAGTATTTGAAAATCCAATGTATCTGCACTATATACTCAATTGGAAATGAAGTTTTTTTTTCTGGAAGACGAACTCCTCTGACCACTTATGAAACTTGAGCAGTGCTGCATGTTTCCTTATCACTTCACTCCTCCGATCAAGACCTGCAAGTAGCATGAACTAGTCCGTTGGAGTTGTAGCATCTTAAATTCCCTCTAGAGGATTTGATCCACATATTACAGCAGGTTATTGTGAACTTCAATACGTACATTTCACGTAGAAATAACTCCATCGGAAAATTTGTACTTTCCTCTGGAGTATCTTCTACGCATGTTAAAGGAAGCGATTAAAAACTTCAGTGTAAAAACAAGCGTTTGTGGCTATATCTTTAATATTTTCTGTTCTTCTTATCTGACAAAGAGCCTGGCACCACCCTGTTTTCTAGATATCATCTTCATTAGAAATTCGATAGTTGCTGTCCAATGTTTATCAACTTTTATTAATGCTTGGCTGAAACATTCTAGCATGATTCTCTCTGTTATTTTTCTAATCTCCTAACGAGTTCGATTATTTTTTGTTCTAATTTAAAATAAAGGCACTTTACCAAATTATTACCTGGTTTGATAGAAACTTTTAGATGTGCACGCTAAGTACAACTTTCTAATCCCTCACGGGGTGGGTCTCCGGTGGCTTTTCTTCACGGAGTGTACGAGCAGTGCCGTACGTGTTCTTCTTTTATACACTAAAATGAAAAAGCGAACTGAGAACCTCATCCCATCTGTTTTCCTTGCGTCCCACAATCCTTGAACGAGCTTTGTTGAGTTTTCGGTCTCATGCTCAACATTTTAGCATCCCTTACATGGACTTATCTATTTTCTCCAGCTTTGTCTGGACTTGAATGCTGGATCCAACAGTCCGCTGCAGCTCTGGATCCATATATGAAGACTTATAAACAAGCCTCGAGCATAATGTCTCCCCCTCCCTCTGTACACCGAAGTGCACTTATCGCGACAAATTTATTCCTGATTCGCTTTTTAGCTTCTCTCGCAATGGAAGGATCATGCTATGCGTTTGCTGCTCTTGGCCCGTCTTGCAAAACATGTCATGTTCTGAGTTCTTTCTAGTTTTTTCTTGACTCTGATGTTCATTTGCTTGATGGTACGTGTTTGTTATGTTATTGCCCTTGTACGTACATCTTATCTTACATGAACATTTGTTTTTGTTTAGGATTATCTTCTAAATATTTTGTAATTGTTCCAATACCTATTTTATTCTGTCGCTAGACCGTCCGAACTTGTTGTGCAGCGAGTGAATGTTGCTCGTTTTTTCCAACTCTCTTTCTTTGTTGTCGAATTTTGTATTTTTATGTTTAATTGGTTTATTGCTAGACAACCGTACTGTTTTATAATTTATCTACTAATCTCGCGCGAATATCATCGTTAATAACTTTCTGCTACAAAATGTTTTTTCTTCTTATATGAACAATGAAAGACGCGTATTTTTGCATATAATTCTTGAATACGAACAATTTCAGTGTTTTCGTAGCTGACTTTGACGCTATTTTTAATCTGTATGATATGTCTGGTTCGTTTGTCAAGACTATATTTCATCTGAAAAGTATATTTTAGCCAAATAAAACGTAAACTTCAATTATTCATGAAATTAATTTCATGTGCTGTTTCAAGTTTTTTCGAGACAATTGGAAACGATGTGTAGGGACGAATTCCCACGTTCTTAAAAACATTTTCTCCCCTCGTGGAATTATATTAGACCATGAATTATATTGTAGTCTGAACCTGGCACCACGAGCATAAGCTCCAGGTTACTTGTACCCAGTGCACACATGCTGCGCCTGCTTCTTATATGGAAGAAACTTGGAGGTGTAGGTCACAGGTTCGAGCTTGGTGTTGTTTGGAAGATTTTGTCTTTGTACCTTATTTTTTGTTGCGCATTTTATTTGTTAGAAAATTCATTCGTATTTTTCTTGATTGTGTTGCGAGTTTCATACTTTTTGTCTCTAAACTTGTTAGTGATTCACTTTTCTTTTGTTTGATTGTTTTTGTGATCCTGTAGCGTTTACTTTATAGCTAAATTTGTTACAAAAAATTGAATTTGTTGCTTTATTGTGTAGGAGCAATAGTCTCTTCACACTACAAAATACGCTCTCTATGTTGCGCGTTATTTTAAAAACAATTCCGCACGCCGTGTATTTTAATCCCTGTAAATATTATGGTTAACTAGTGTACCCGTACTATCAAAAATGATGGCAAATCTAGTGTATAATAAATACTTAGAATACATTATTTTTGAGCTGCAATAGAAGTAGTTATAGCCATTCGTGTCATATCCTAGATACAGAAATTCACCATTACTGAAAGCAACTGCGAGTTTATGTATGTGTATTGTAATATGCAATACCCCGCCGAACTCGGTATCCACGATACGGACTCGAGTATATAAGGCTCTGGATCTCTCTAATTATTTTGAAAGTGACATTATAGTGCACTTGTACAGCGAAAATGAGTGTATTAATTTCCCAGTGAACTGAAACCAAGACCCCCAGTGCTAATTTCTTCCTATCTATTCTTAAGAGCGGGACATGAAACAAATAAATAAATATATAAACACACGACGGTCATTCTTAGTATTAAATTAGATAGATTAGATAGTTAGCTTCTCTGTTGATGGGATTCATTAAACAGAATCGTTATTAAATATAAAATAAGATTCCATTTCGAGGTAAGACTTATAGTCGTCTCGCAACGTTAGTAGTGATAGAGCGAGAACGCCCCTCGTGATCTCGGCATTATAACCATACACCGTATCAACAGCATCACTAGCAGGTGCTGGTCTATAGTAGTTTTTGTTCCGTGGTCGAGTTGTACTATTCTTTTGCTATTAGCTTTTTCTCTGAGGCTGGCTTATTGTGCAACCGTCTTCTTGCAGGAGTATACCGAAATTACATTTCTCCTGCTTCACTATTTAAGTTATCGTTTAGCGTCTGTTGAAATTGAACTAGAAGATATTAGTTGAACGCATAATACAACCCTGTGTAGAATGATTGTCTGAAATACATATGCTGCTATGCATAGTATTAGGACGCTCTCACTTATGTCCTAATACTATGTTAAAATCCTATGCATGCAACCTAAACCTAAAGTAGTGAAATGTGTTTAACATGTTTCCTGCGATTGCCTAGCCGGTGCAAATCTTTACTTTGTACACATAATCACTAAAAGACTTGGAAAAAATTACAGAACCTAACCTAAGTGACCCACCGGTGGGTCCCATTGCAGGAAACGTGTTAAATAGGAAACAGGAACTGATGGTTGTACTTCGTCAAGATAGAGCAAGAACACTCCGAATAAAAATGAAATTCGTCTTGTCGTAGCAGATCGCGTTTGACTCACAGATGTGCGCACAACCATGTTCTTGTAATGCTTTCGTATTTAAATGATGGTATTTTCTCGTTGCACAATGTTTCTCTAGGATTTATGCGTGTTGTACTTCATTGAAATCTGTTTTGATAGTCTGTTTGGAGGCTTTTATGCAATCTTCCTGTTGCATTAAATATACCAATGCTAAATTGTTCTGCTTTCAGTTTTCATTGTATTTGCCACAATGGTTAAAACCGGTCATTTTTACACCTGAGTGGTGTTAGAGGCCAGCTCAACTACTTAACACGTTGAGTGCGATTGTCTAGCCGGTGCAAATCTTTACTTTGTACACACAGTCACTAGAAAGCTTTGAAAAAATTACAGAACCTAACCTGAGTGACCCACCGGTGGGTCGTATCGCACTTAACGTGTTAATTGTCGAATCATAAAAGATTCCTCACGTGGACTTTGACAATTCTTTCTTTCGCACAAATTTCTATTCGTAAACAAGAGAAGGTGAAAATTTTTATTAGTGTTTCCTTCGTCGATGGCTTCTTGTTATATTATGAAAAAGAGAAAGTGTTAGTATACACCATATAAACCTCAACATTATTAAGGTCCTTTGTTTATAATTCCACGTCATTCACGTTGTAAATGAATTCATGGTCTATGCTTGATAGACATTAATTTGGTGTGATCTAGTTCTCGTCCACCGTACATAAGTGGCACCTTAACTTTAGGATCCACGGGCGTGAAAGTCACCCCGTATGATAAACGTTTGCAACAAATATGAAGAATTGAACATTTAAATAAACAAATTAATTAGCACCGAATGTATTTTTTTGCTGACGACGTTGTCAAGAAATCTTGCTTGACCAACTTGAATTACTGTTTGATAATTGTTATTCTTACTTCAACTTGTCGACTAAACGACTATGAGCATTTCATGTTATGCCGTTATTTTAGAGAGTGGACCGTCAATAAAAATGATGTTTGCTAGTCCTTCCAAGCGTCGATTTTTCTACTATGCTGCGGCAACATGCAAATGCAGTTTAGGTGTATTTGGGTTTTCGCTTCAGTTTCTGAATAAATGCATCAGCTGACAGCCCCGTGCTGTCTCAACATCTCTTTAGTCTAGTTTCTTCTCCGAATAAGAAGAGGAATAAGCCTTTAGAATTACAGGGTGTCCATAAAGTCTCTTTACCATTTCAAAAATTTATAATGAATGCAATTGATAAGATATTTTATTCAGATTTGTTCTATTGTATTCAGTGTTTATTAAAGTTTTTAATCAAAATTTGCAATTGTGTGTTTCAGGGGTCCTGTTTGTGAAAGAGGTGCTGTTGAGACTTTATGAGAGACTTTTATAAGAGACTTTATGGACACCCTGTATATTTTGTAATTTATTATTTTTCTTTGTCATGGTCGTGCTACTTTCATAATGTTAGTTACAGTACTCGTTATTTTATGTATCATAAAAGTATTGGTAATACTCAGCCGTTGGTTCGAGGTGAATAGACACGAATCTCCAAACCTATTATATTCTATAAATATTGAAGTGAAACCAAGTTACGTATACGTTTCGAGTGTAACCAGAAAATTTATTTAAAAACCTGAACTGCTCGAAATTTTGCTCAGCATCGTGTACACCACTTTTAGGATACTTCTTGCCTTTGAGATTTTCTTTTGCTTCAAAGCCTGATTTCCGAAATAGAAGTTCACTTTTAAACCTTACTATTGAATACTGAGAAACCTTACTATTGAATACTGAGAAACCTTACTATTGAATACTAAGAAACGTTACTATTGAATATTGTAGATTATGAGAAACTTTTCTTTACTATGGCAAGAAATATCGGTCATAATAATTTTCTTGTATGATCGTAGGCTAAAATACCGACTCATCATCCCATTCCAGTGCATTTTCTTGACATGGTTTCACTCATGTATTGTTTTCTTAAATTATTATTATATTTTATTGCTCTCATTTTTATACTCCGATATCTGCACCCCTCGTGCCGTTTGAAACAATGTGTGGAATTATTAGAAACCTTGAAACTTTTTTACAGAATGTTGCGCTGCGAATTCAAAGTATCGGTCGCATTTTCAGAATTAATGATTAGAGTTTTTATCATGTAGGGAACGACGGGACCGTTTTTTGCTATTAAAATATTTCAAATTTCGTCCATGTATGGAAATTGTTTTTTTGCTTTTCAAAAGCTTGCTGCTACAGTACGATCTAAAGGTAGTGTGATGAAAATTAAAACAATTCATGAAAATATTCAAGTGTTAAATTTTAATGAAAACAATTTTCAATTTTTGCACCACACAGTGAATATTTGTGTTGAATGCTCCAATTCTCTAAAATCCCCTTCAAGCTGACCTCTGCACAGCTCTGCTTGTTTCTTCGTTGACATCTGACGATGTGTGCCATTGCCTGGGTCCAGAAAGAGAAATCAATGTGGACAAGTTTGGAGAGTATGGAGGCCAATATTGACCCGTCGAACACAAAATCAATGTCATTAACCCTTTAGCGACCAATTTGTATTTCTAGTTTCTACATTTAAGCTCACAAAGACCGTCTGTACACTGATGCAATGAAGCATGCTGAGAGCCAGACAGCCAAAAGAACGACGCTGTAACATGCCGAAGCGTTCAAACCTAGTAGCAACCTCATATTGCTCACTGTTTAATTATTAGAACAATTCTCCCAAAGACCGTGAAAGGCGACCGAATAGTCCACTTGGTCGCTAAAGGGTTAAACTTGGATTCCAGCAACTAAAGACACGGGGTTGTCACATGGCAGCTGGCGCCGTCCTGATGAAACCAGTCCTGACGTCAGCTGGCCACAGCCTTGACTGCATGCCAGAGTGTATTTTTCAGGACTTCCTCTATGCAGACATCAGACTTGACGGATCCTTCAAACCAAACCACAGGAAGGATCTTCCCATCCACCCTCCCCACACAGGACATAATTTTTTTCCATGAGCCGGCTTGCATTCGATTACAGTGAGGTGTGTTGGCACCTAGTACATGTTGATCTGTTTGTTTGGCGGCTGGTGAAAAACTTGCATTCGATTACAGTGAGGTGTGTTGGCGCCTAGTACATGTTGATCTGTTTGTTTGGCGGCTGGTGCAAAACTTGCATTCGATTACAGTGAGGTGTGTTGGCGCCTAGTACATGTTGATCTGTTTGTTTGGCGGCTGGTGCAAAACAAATAATTTTTCATCTGACCAGACCGCGCTGGAAAATGTGCTCCTAGAACCCAAAAATTCATGAGACCAGACTGGGTTCCTTGTTTGCCGGACTGAGAATTTGCGTCAGGTACGGCTCGTAAGCCTTCCACGTGAGATGTTTTCTTAGATTTAGTGGGATGATTCCATACATTAACACGTTTGTTGCGATGCGACCCACCGGTGGGCCACTTAGGTTAGGTTCTGTAATTTTTTCAGATCCTTCTAGTGACTATGCGTACAAAGTGAAGTTTTACACCAATCAGGCAATCGCAACAAACGTGTTAAACCCAATGCGGGATCTGAGATTTTGTAAGAAAATATTTGTTTCTGCATCTAGGTTCTGTAATGCCAAAACTTCTTCCCAATGGGGAAGATGGCGTCTGAAGATTTCAAATTAAACTCCTTGCGATTACTTCTTCAATGGGCACCTGACGTTAAAAGTGTTTTCACACCACCCACCAATAGACAGATTATTTAAGAATGAGATTAAACTCTTTCAATTCTCGAACTTTAAAAAACGACAGACAAATGATAAGAAGAGCAATATGAAAAATAACATCGAAAATGTGTCTGTCTGCATAAACAGGGATACCTAATTAAATAAAAGGCTTTCGATGTAAACCTGATTTTTTGTGATTTAAAAAAAAAATTCTTTCACTATAAATTTTATTTATTTTTCTACCAGTAACCTTCGTATTATTATTATTATTCGGATCATGAGCTTCCAACTGTATGACCGAAACCGTTGGACCAAGACCGTTTTTGTCTTCCATTGACATTAGTGTTCATAGAATGGATATTTTTCACTTTGAGAAAATGTTTCTAGCACTTCTGTATTTAACGCAACGAAGTGAGCTAAAATTAGCTGAATGTTAAGGATGTTGTCAGTAAAAGTGAGGTAGGCTTCTTTGCCGCTCTGTACTATGGGCGTAGCTTTTTACCTTGGGAGTTTAGAGAGTACAAATGCAACTTGCGAGAATGCTAGCCATTTCAGAATTGTCCTTTCGCTAACAAGGACATTTAGGGCCAATGTTCCTCTTATGCTGACTGCGTACCGGGACAATGCTTTCAAGCTTATTGCCTCAGCTTGCGTGTACGTTGTCAATTTTATTTCTCGATAAACCTTAACCTTTGAAAAACCTCATAGAATTTTTTCTTTGGCACTTGGGATTTTGTTGCTTATCGCAGGCCGAGTTTCGTTTGAATGTCTCATAGTAATTTGTTTAGAATATAAGGCAAGTCTAAGTGCAACCTACACTAGCTGAATAACGGGTAGATGTAGTTTTCAATATTCCGTGAACACTTCTCCATTTACATTCAAGTCGCTTTGCAAAAAAATAGTTCGTTTTTTACAAAAACTTTTTGATATTCTTTATGAATTTTTATTTATTTGTCACTATCTTGGGCTGTAATATATCTAATTGCATATATGTATCATCGCTAGATTCTTACGACATTTTGCAGTAGAACACCTAATGTTTCATTTTTTAGGGTAATTTATTTCAAATAGTTTGCATGTTATATAGTACAAGGTGTGTATCTTGGTAATCCATATTGTTACATTAAACAAAATGTTGAGTGGTTTCGACCTTAATTTCAGCTTGTGCAGAGCTAATTGAAGGTCACAGCTACGAGGTCAACTAAAAATATATCAACTACCCTCAAATTAAATCGAAAACTCCCGGTTTAAGAAACAAAGCTTTTCAAAGATTTCTTTCTTTCAAAATGGGAAAGATACAAAATATGTAATATTTAAAAACACAAAATGTGAACAAATAATACATTTGTGTGAATTTCAAAGCGTTATTGAAGGGCGAACATTAAATTACATTTCTTTATTAGCAAAATGAAATAATTAACAACTCGTTCACCACTATGCAGTGAAATATAGTACGAACTGAAGTGCGTTCACAGTCAGATGGCGAGACGACGATTGTCCCACTTGCGTCAGTGAAAATGACTGTAGCATATCAGGCAAAACTGTTGAACTCCGACGGATGGTAAATGAAATGGGTACAAAAGCCAACAAAAATAGTGTACATACCACTAGAAATTCACGAAGATATAAGAAATGCTTATAAATTGCAGAGTTAGCTGCGAAAACACTAACATAACGAATAGTTTTCGTTGTTAAACTCAAGTTTCTCTTCATTTTTTCATTGTAGTTTGTATTAGAATTTTTTCACCGCGCTTATAAAAATAAGTTTCATAATCGGCGCAGTCAATGTTTTTGTGAGAAATGATGATGTAATATTGTTTGGCAGCGGCGCTCGTTACATTGAAAATAAAAAATTGAAACATTTTAATGGTGAAAAATCATTTTCCCTTTTCAAGTATTTTATGAAAAGTCATCATTTTACTATAGTTTTCCAAATTAATATTCTTCAAGACATTTAAAACCCTGTTTCTGCGCTTTACCTTGGAGTACTGTACGTGGTGGGAAATTCTAAGCAATAAAGGTTGCGCGTCACGCCGTAACTGTTCTTATCAAAATGATATCTAACCAAATTGTCCTAGGAGCTTCCTTCACCACGCTTTTGATTTCTGGACTGAAGTTACTACGCCTGTGAGCTTTCATCTCTGCGTTCGGTCCGAGTACAGTGAACAGACTTCATCGACTGCACGAAAGGGAAAATAGCGAGCTCAGTGCACAAAAGTCTTCGATATCACAGTTGTTTTCGACGTGGTATAAGGATTAAATATACGTAAGATAAGTACTTCCGATGTGGTATGAGTATTATTCAGTGATAATTTTTTCGAAAAGTTTACCAACCATCGTGAAATGAACTTGTTTGATAAATGAGGAACTGTATTTGTTCGTTGTGCAATTGTAGTAATATACAGAAGTTTTTTTAATCGGCACCAATGGGACTTTGCAGTTGCCGCTTAATATCATCCAAGTAACCACAAACAGTTCATAGACACACTAGACATAAAAGGAAAACAATATCAATTGCTTCAAGTAGTTAAAGAAGAAAAAAAATGAATAAATATATAAAGCTTGGCCAGCGAGTGCCGGTTTAAAGGAATTCTACTGTATATGTATTGATGTCTAAGTGAGCGTCAGTTTATCTTGGGACCTAAATTACTCAGAGTATCCATGTCTACTTGTGCTCGGTTACAAGTTGACAGTATTTACGAAGGCCTGCTATTTGTTTTTTCTCTCGTCACTGTCATTTTGACGTGAATTGTTTATAGTAATACTGTTTTAAAAATGGTTGCGAAAGAGAAATCTTATCTGTTTAGTATTGTGTTAGGTAGCTGTCAAAAGACAGCACCAAGTTTATTATGATTTTCATCAATATTTTCCTTGTTCAAGTTGTGATAATATCAGTTAGCAAACAAGATATTACCTAACAAACACCTCGTGACTCAAAGAGGGTTGGTGCTGTAGTTGTCTGGCAGTAAACTATTTTTTAAGTTTGGCGTCTTTAACGACTCATTCTGAGCACCTTTTTTTTAAATGGATGTTGAAAGTTGGTGTGAGCTTGTCTTTATGGGGTCATTTTGAAGACGTTCATTGCCACGCTACGAAGTTCACTCAGGGCGTATGTGTTTATTATTCTATTTCCACCAAAAATGTTTCTTTCTGACATTTTACTGTTACATTCAATAATTTTATGATCTGTAGAGGCTTACAGAGAATACCACGTGTGCTCTCGACTTGACAGAAAGGTTGGTAGTGACTACACTAAGTTAAAATCAGGCTTGATATGAATTTAGCGCATAAATATTTTTACTTGCAACTTTTCAAAAACTTCTGTACTTCCAGGGGTCGACAATGTAAAAAAACGACTGCTGTTGCAGTGTGCTGCTAGATTACTAATCTTACCTTATTACTGTGTCTTTATCCATATTCGGTAGGTGTAATTCTCGTGGCTCTCTATGATTTTCCAGTCCTTTAGTGAGAAAGCGCTCATCTAGTACACGAAGGTCGAGTTTTACTTGCCAGAACTTGCGCAGCAAAACTTGTGCATGGACTGCTTCCTGGCAAAAGTTAGCGCCCGAGGAAAGGGGGAAAGTTTAAGCAGGACGAGACGTTGTGCTGGGGCCGACATGTTTTTCCATTATTTTGTCTTTCCTTTTTTTCAGGTTCACCACTTTGGGTTTCCTCTAAAATATTGCAGTGTTCAGTGTTGTGTACATTTGAGTTAGAACTTTGTTTCAATTTAACTAAAAATGTGATATTCGATTCTTACATCTGCATCCATCACATTTCCTGCGCTGTAAAAGTTTAGCGTTAAGTCTTAGGTGTATATATGCAAAAGAAAAAAGCCGTGCTCTTATTAAGTTGTATTATTGAGAAAGTTTTACCCTATTCCTTTTTGTATTTGATTATAGTTAAAGGCTAACTATTTGTTGCCAAATTTGTTCTCCTTCATTACTCTGTATCCTTATACTTTTTACTTCATTTGTCTCATTCATTGAATCGTTTCAATGTTGATGCTGTTTGTGTAACGATCGTTCGCTCTGATCTGCTAGTAATCGTTTTATTTATTTTGTGTATCTTCTTTTGATACAAAATGTTCTTTGAGCTACTTTGCCTTTGTTACTGACTACATCTCTGAAGCAATTCAATTCATCATGACCATGTCTTGTATTTGCTCATTGCAGTGGTCGTTCTTAGGGCCTGCTCAACGTTTTTCATGCGAGTTTTATGAGTTTCTTTTTATGGGTCCACAAGCGTGAATATTTTAATTTTACCGATGTTTTTGGTTTTTCTTTACTTTTACTGTTACTGCCGTTTGTGTGGCAAACATTTCATGTAAATGGTTGCTAGGACACGCGTTTCCAATGTTGGTCTTGTGTTGCGTGTGTTTACCTGTGCTAAAAATTGTTCCTCTGTGCGGCTACGGCGGGAAGTTTATGGAGGCTGCTAATGGTTTCCAGTATTAGTTTATTTGTGCTTGTAATTGCTGTAATTATAACTCGCCCGCATAGTGAACAGTTTACTTAAGATATGGACTAGCGTAAGCAACTTCTATTTTTCCGTTCTTTTTTCGTTCTTTCTTTCTTAAAATTTTCTTGTTTCTTTACTGCATTGTTGACTTGAATTATACTTCTATGATAGTTATTGTTAATTAAGTTGGGAAGAATATTGTGCTTACCGTAAGCAATTATATTAACTGTAAAACCTTCCGCTGTATTGTTTCTGCATCACGACTTAAAATTAATCGATTTTCAGATTGATTTCAATTTTTTATGGAAGAATTACTACTGGGATTTAAAATTATTATATTGTAAATTTTCAAGTTAAGTGTGTTATGTGTTACAGACTCCCAAATTTCCAATTTCAGGTCAGTGTGTTACGTGTTACCTACCTTCAAATAAGATTTTGGGTTGTTAAATTAGTATGCTCTCTTGTGTTTTGAAGTCCGAGATGAAGTGGTAGACACCACATATATGTAGTTACGTATTGCTTCTTATAATAACGGATATTTAATTGCACTATCAGATTCGATTGTATGATCTTTGATTTGCTTCTATTGCACTGTGACCTTCCTTGATAATATTATAGAAGACGTGCTTAAAATGTATCATATCTTCCTGTATCTCCCACAAACACTTTATATTATTGCCTTTGTGAAAATTACGGGTACTGCTTTGGCTCCTCTGAAGTAAATTTGTAAAATTTTACCTGCAAAGTGTTTCAAGAGCATCTTTATACCCTTGTGCATTCCCGAGCGTGCATTTTAAGAGCTTTACTTGCTGAAACTTGGTCAGTATGCTAATTATATTCTCTCTTTGTATTCTTTCATTGTACCCTGTCCACGTTAGGGTCATCGATTAAAGTCAATAGTGCCAGTCTTCTGTCGGCCAAGTTTTTTTTGCAATTGTAGATCCCTTCTTTGTTAGTGTTGAATAATTTCTTGTGCGTTTACAATGTTTCAAATTGTAGTTATATTGCTCTCACCCAACCTTAATTCAGGGTACAAAGTTATGCTTTATCTTTTTTCATCTCTTTTTCATCTCGTCTTCGCGAGATCCCTTGCTCTGAGTATTCCCTCTGATTCCATACTTATTCTTTTGTATTCTGCTGCGATTATTTTTAGTTTCAGACAAGTGTTCATTCCTCAAAGTTGCAAATCTTTCGCAACTGTATTCCGATTTTTATTCAATTTATTTATTTAGATTATTTTCATTCCTCTCATGCCTCGTTATCGTCTTATTGTATTGTTTGTTGATCCCTGAATTTTTTTCCAAGTTATGGTCACTACAGCATTCATTCCTTGCTAAATTTTCTCGGATGTTAATTTTCAATTATTTTGAAAGTGAGACCTGGTTGTGTTTATGCTTCTCGTGTGCCAATTTTTAAATATTTTGTAATGTGAAAATTGACGTGTTTTGTGCTCCTCACGAGTTAATTTTCAATTATTTGGTAATGTGACACTCGGCTGCCTTGGTGAGAAATCTTTTCAATGTTCCGGTTGTCGCCACCCCGGGCACCCGTGTTACTGACACTCGATCCAGCAGTTCCATCTCCGATGGACAGAAGTTAACTGAAGTGCTGTGCGGGTCCCGTGTTGCTTCTCAATGCCACCTGTCCTCTTATAGTGTTAGTTGTATTATACGTGAGCTTGTGGGCTCTAATAACTTTATTCTATGATGATTGAAGCTACTCATTACGAGGCACTCTGAAGTGCACGATAATTGTACACGTTTATCGTTACTGATCAAGTATTGAATACCTTGTCTGAAAAAAGAACACGAGTGTATGGTTGCCGAGTTCGGTTGTTACAAAATACGTTCAGTTTGTTGAAAGATTTTCGCTTCTGTGTGTAATTTTTTGTAAGCCGAGTACATATGAAGCGCAAGTGTATGTTCAATAATTTTCAAGGATTAGTTGTATCCGTGGAAAAACAAACAATGTTTGTATCTCTCCGAATTTTGAGAAATTAATTTCAAACTGAGATTCTTCAAGAATAGTAATTGAATGTTTTGACACAATTTTTGTTGTCTCACTGTGTAATTACGTGTTAAAATAAGTGTTTCGTGATGTATTCCCTTGATGTTTATTTCATTTTGAGTTTGATTACATGAAACTCGAAGCCTCTAAATTTTGCTCTCTTCTAAAACTATTAAGAAGTAAGTGATTAAAGTAGTTATTCGTTAGTAAATTAAGGGATTTGTAGGTAAAAATAATTTAATTTCTTCATTTATTCATTCATTCATTTATTCGTTGCTGTCTTTGTTAAAATGTGAAAGTTTACCCTTCTTTTGACTCCAGTGAGCGGTTCGCATGTCATCGAAAATTTTTAGTGCATTGGAATTGAAAGTGGCTTTTTCAGTTCCGCATTAAGTGACTGCCAAATGAATTGCGTGTAAAATTCTTCTGTCAGGAGAATCGTAATAACTAGTTCAAAACTACTTGCATACTATTTCTGTATTCTATTAATTTTATCCTGCGCGTCATGTTGGCCGGAGATTGAGAACGATCGCAGTAAATATGTTTTCTTAATAACTCTAGAAGGAACTCGCCGAAGTTCTTTCCCGTTTGTGCAACCTGAGAACAACACAATTGTTAGATGAACTCCGGCATCTGATGTTAGGTATTCATATAGTCGAACTGTTAGAGTTTTATCACTTTCTGTAATTTTTCTCCATACTTCAGAGTAGTGAAGAAAAAACATTACAGATAATTGCAAATTTTGTTCGTTGTAAAATGCTGCATCTCAGAATACTACTTTATGATTACTACTCGCAAAATGATACTTAAAATTGTCACTAAGGAGACAATTAAGCAAGTGCAGTAACGTGGAACTTATCTCGCATTGGTTGCAGGGTGTGGTTGTAGTACTAGAACAATACATGTTAATTATCAACGGTTAGGGTGTTCCAAGATCATAGAGAAAGAAATGAAAAATGTTTTTGTTTTCAACTGCTCGCTGTTTGATTCTGTTCATAGATACGTAAGAGGAATTCCTTGGAAATTAGATGAAATTCGGAAAATATTTAGGGGTTGCGGCAAATTGAACAATCTTTTAATAATCTTCAAAAATCAAGGAAAAACTCAAAATATTCCACATTTTTTAGAAAATACTGATGCCTCTATAACAGTTTTTATTTTGCTATTTAGAAAGCTGTTTTTCTGACAGTCCCTTTTTCGCTGCACAAGTTTCCGATGCTGGTGAACTATTTGGATGAAATACTTCTATGCGGCCGACTTCATGGACCCCAGGTAGCGCTGGACTAGGGCTATGCCTCGCACTGCGGCGTCGTTGACCACTCAGAGGCCAAGTACCCGTTTCTAAGCGTCCTTGAATCGGTCGTCCTCCTCCGACAATGCCAGGAAGCCCTCGTCCGCGTCGAGTTTTTGAAAGAAGTACTGTGTCTTCGAAGTGACCGAGGACGAGAGGGAGGTAGACATCGTCATCTTTTTCCTCTCCAATCGCTTGAGTTTCTTCTTCTAGGCGAGCTTGTCCAACGCCATAACTATTGACTTTATCTCCTCTACATCAATTGTTCAGTCGAACAAGATCATTCCTGATCTGGGGATTGGACACTAATTTCATGATTTTGTTATTAGTCGCTAAACTTGCATTTGGCAATCAGTCACTAATTTTGTGATTTCAAGATTAGACACTAATTTCGTAATTTGAACAGTACGTGCCACCAACTCAGTAGATAATCACTGAAAAGCAAAACGCGAACAGCTTGACATATACAAAGAATGGAGTCCAACCAAATTACAGAAAAAGCTTCAAAAGCGAAAACAAAATACTGCAAAGAATGTAAGGCAACGTACAGCGTACAACTCTTCAAGATAAGAGGTTGCAATATGGAGGAGTGTTGCTTCTGATATTCCAACCATGAATCGGCAGCGATCATTAAAAATTAATCACGTCAAATTCAAAAACTCAGCCGTCAACTTCAATTCAACCGTCAAATCGAACTGCTGGCGAGGCGCTTAGCAGCAATTGAGATACAACAAAAACAAAATTACGAACATGAGCTAAGGCGTCCATCTTCAGAGACTCGCCTTGACCAGCACCTACGGACTAATAACCAACCCCCGCATATTGAAACTATTGCTAAACGTTCAAACTTTTATCTGAACACCAAAAACTGTTTTAATGCATTGAAAGACGAAATGGAAAACAATATAAACTCCGGAGAAGAACAGACTATACAAATATCAAATGAACATAATCCACACCAAACTCATTCTCATACCCAACCTGCTGGAATCCTCGAACCTATTCGTAAATTAAACAAAAGTACTAATATAAAACTGCGAAATTTTGATGGAAAGAATCGTACTACTAATGAAAAAACTAAAAACAACAAGAAAAAACCTCATGTATTTCTCATTGGAGACAGCATCATCCAAGGACAGAAAACTGAGTTTCAGCAGAGGTTAGATAAGCGTAAAATTCTCTGCCGCTCCAAAATACGAGTTCCCGAAGCAGTCTACCTGTTAGAAGATCTACGATGCACAAAGGCGGACGTAGTTATAGTTCTTCGCGGAACACAGGAATTAGAAAATGAGCCCCCAGATGAAATTCTCCTACAATTTGAAGCGTTAATCCATAAAATGAAAAACAAATCCAGGAAGGCTATCAAAACTAGCATTCTTCTGCGAATAAAGGTTATGAATCTAAATACCCAAATTCTACTAATTAATGAAAAGATAAAAGAAATATGTGCAGGAAAAGGCGTCATGTACCTAGACCTGATGTCCCATTACACTGGACACCATGATCTTTTCAAGAAAGATGCCAACCATCTAAATAAAGTCGGACAAGCTAGACTGGGGAGCTTACTAACCATCGCCACGCTCGGACTAACTGCTATATTGGAAGGCAAAATTGGCAGTGTACAAAATTCAACAGGCATATTGAAAATACATTCAGAGCATCAACAAGGCAAAGCAAAAAAATTCGGACAACTGTAATCTGCCCAACACGGAACTAAATGATCCTCGACGACAGGAAAGTAATAAATAGTTCGACTATAACACGTTCTTGTCGGTACAAACTACGATCAAATAACGTACCCTACCCTACAATCCAACAGGGAAAAGGAACAAACAGCGCAACTGACACGAACAAGCTAAAAAAAGAACAGCTCGCCGGACACAACGGTATCACTTAACCTCAACTCTACGTACAGCAGACATCTCTGGCTCTGCAAGAAACACTTGCAAAGCCACAAAACTATCGGCAGCCTGACCACGTCAATTGGGATAACCTGAGTAAAACAGTATTATCACAACTCAATTATAGTCTAGGTCTACTGGAGATACTGGTTGACAACGTAGAAAGCCTCCTACCAAAAATGCCAGAACTTCAAGCTATTGCGTCAACGTTGTCACATGACATCATAGCTGTCAATGAAACATGGTTAGATCTCGATGGAAGACATTTCCCAGCGGAAGTCTCAATGAAAGACTACGTTTTGCATAATGTCGACAAACTCACACAGCAACAGAGGTGGTGGTTTCCCTATCTACATCAAAGAAAAGTTGCAACCACAAATCAAAACTAAGCGAGCAACAGAAAAATCGGAAATACTACATCTCGTCATCCAACCGCATCCAGGACAAACTATCAAAATTGTGCTCGTGTATAGGAACCCAACCTGTGCAGCAATTGAAGATGACGAATTTTATGATTGCCTTGGTAATATTCTTAGTTCTCCTCACGAAACACTAATCATGGGAGACTTCAATTTGCCCCACATATGTAAACCCAAGAAGTTCGTCATAGTTCTCCCTGGAATGGTTCTTCGACATTAGAGCCTCTTTCAGGAAAGCCGATGCGTCCATCATTCAAATTATTGACAGACTCATTGGTGACGGAGAACTCTTCTAAGTTCTCCGCTGTTTCACCGTCTGCGAGGAATCCACGAACGACTAGCGACCACAAAATTCTTTGAAGAATCCAATGTCAGAACCAGAGGAAGAATTGAGGCTGGCTTCTAAGATATCATCACTTCGTGGACAAGATGGTCGCAGGCTAACCAAACATGGCTTTGTCCGAGTTCTTGCTCAATGTGAATGCAAGCACCTTGCACCGTGCGTGTTCGAAGCCGGGGTGGCGTAACAGAAGACAATCATTTTGTCCCTGATACCCGCTTCTTCGACCTCCTTCAAGACCAGTGTAGCCACGTTTCTGCCACTCGAATCCGAGTTTGCCAGAACCCAAGTAGGAACTAGGCGTAGCGACTTTGTCGGAGTACCTTAAATATTACTCAATTTGCCCAAAATTTCAACGCAATTCTGTATTACTATGAGAAAACCGGAATTACAGATGAGCGTGCAACGTTGCGAAACTTAGGCATTTTTGACACCCTAGTGACAACTAACAGTGTGGTTATGAGAAATTTATTTTTCGTAACTTCATCGTATTCAAAATTATAAATTTTTCCTGCCAGTCCGTTTATCCCTAAGTGATTACGTTAGGACATTTGCTTTTCCGCGTGTATTTTTTGCGTACTTCATCATCACCGACGCGATCATTTGAGTTGCAGCATACCAAACCTTGATTAGTTGTCTGGCACTTTAGCAAGGTCGTTACTTTACTGTATTCTACCTCGTTGGGGCATTCGAATTGTTACGAAAATGCTATCTAATGAGTGTTGTCTTTGTATTCTCACGTGCTCTTAGGCTCGTCTCTTAACGCAACTTATTGCTCCTAAGCTCCGCTCTTTAATTATTGTTGTGTAGATTGCGATGAGAGCGAAAATATTACTTTCTCCTTCTCTGCAGTTTATATAGTCGTTTATCCTGTTGCATGTATTCTTCGAGGACTTATTCTCGCACGGAGGGCCGTCGTTTCTCGTGACCACAGCTTGCTTTGCTTGTGTTTAGGGAGACTCGTAGCAGCGTATTTGTGTGGTGTCGTGCTCTGGAATGGTGCTTTACTGTCTCACGGCCGACCATCTGTCCTGACCAAGGCTGTAATTGGCGAGCTCGGCTTTTCCAGCTATTTGTGAAACCTGGTGAGCTGATCTCACTACTCGCCATGCTGGTTAGCTGCGTACGCAAAATGAACAGTTTCGGTATTTGTACTTTCTCGTTTAGGTGTAAGTTTTGGCTATCCAGTTGGACATTTTTTCTCTTGTGAAGTGCCTGCATGTTAATCTGAGTTTTTGCCAAATGACGTGTTTTACGTGCCTGTTAATGAGCTATACTGAACGATTGTTTGTTCATAAGTCACGTTTATAATTTTGAATAAAGATTGGTAATCCTTTGAGTTGGCGATCATATCTAGGAAAAATTATGTTTTGGGGGAAAAATGCTTTCCAGGGCTGGCCGTTTTATTTCATTAAGTGAATGTTTATAATCCCTTGTCTTTGATGTGAAGGTCTGGTTACTCGAATTTATTGGTATCATTGACCATTTAATCTGCTTTTCCTCTTAGAAAGACTTGAAACGAAGGCATCAGTAAGAAAAACTGAAGTTTCAATTTCTCTTCTCCGAAATATCACTATATTGACGGTAAACTTAGGTGGATAATCTGTATTTCCTGACTTTATTCACGTCAAAAACGAGATCTTATCGTGTTAGTCCTTTCAAGAATTACGCTTTGACGCCTAGCACTATAATCTGATTGTTTTGAAGACTCCTGTCACAAAGCCTAACGTGATTTCGAAAACAGGACGATAAGAAACACAACCCATTGTGGAGTGGTAATTTGTTTTTGGAGCAAGATACTCGTATTTCCAGTAATTTTATTTCTGTTGTCGAGGTAAAATGTTCGATGATTAGAAGATATAATTGAAGATTAATTTTTTTTCTTAAGAATGGAAGTATTTATTTGTGTCAGAAAGTGACTCAATGGAGACTTGAGCAATGCTGCTGTGATTGTTAAGCGAGGAAACAGATTCCAACAAAAGAAGTAGTTGCGTAATTTCATGATTGGTTAATAGTTTTCCTTACGTCGAAGTAGGCATTATTATCTTGAAATTTTGAGGTGTTTCATGCTCTATTTATCAGATATTCATGTATTTGTGTTTTCATTTTAAAGATTGAAGCGTACTGAACCTGAACTTTACCCAACTCAGCTTATTTCATGTTAAAATATTTAATTGAAGATATTTGCGTTCTCTTGTCATATAATCTGTTATTTAAGTGAATAATCAATCGAATCCCTTAATCTAAGTCCTCTATGTACAATCTTTCGAAATTCAGAAGAAAACGTCAGGAACGCGTTGAAATTTGCTTTACAAATGATCGTTGTAACTCATCACTTGTAGACTTCTAAACTTGTTTCTGTCAGTGTACTTTGGGAGTTGGCGCTTCTCTAATCTTAACTCCGTGTGCCTGGACAACAGAATTTCAGTCCTCGAGGAGTGTTCAGCTCCTTGGAGTAGAAACTGAACATTGATTATCTGTTTGTATTGGAATTCAGCGTTTATCCAATATATTCAAGCATTTCCACACTTACTGTATAAATATATACTCCAGTTGACGATTCGTTGTTTTTTTTGGTGCTACATTGAGTTGGCCAATCAGCATTTAGCGCTAGCATAATGTTGAGTTGACCATTCCCAGTCGCTCACAAGTCCAGCACAAACTTGCAGAAGTCACCTTTTATGTCACTTACTATAATGTTATTTTCATTTCTGGTTTTTGACCTGGTACACTCTATGTCATGCTCTTCCCTCCTATTGTATTCTATCTGCAAAAACTGTCGTTCAGCTTCATAAATGAAAATGAATTCTTCAAAACTCCACTTCATCATTGAATAACTTGGCCGTTCATAGGCTCTTTTTTACTCAATTTAATGTAATACATTTCTTGTCAAAAATCGCCCAACGAGATCCGCACTTGACATGGTAGTATGACTATGTTAACAGTAGAGTTATCACTTCTTGAAGAAACTGTACGAAAAATGCAACTTTTAATTGTTGGAAGTTAGGGGTTTAGAACTTAAAGTAGTTTAGGTCTTAAACTAGACTTTACTCATTCGAAAGCGGTTGAATTCGTCTTGAAGTTCACATCTGTGACGTCAACTTGACTAAGTATGAAATCTCTTTCCGTGACCTTAAAGTTGATGTTCGTAGAGCGACAAGCTTTGCTTCTGCTGAAACCTGACTCCGTCTGAAACATTCTTCTGTTGCCGAGAAAATCGATCGTTGCAAACCGTCGTGCTCTCAAACCAACAAAAAGTCTTCGCTCGTCTTGACGGTGGTGCCGAGAAAGTGTGAGACTGTGCAGGATGTACTCACGGCACCTTCTTTGTCTTCTTCTATAGAAAGTCAAACCTCTGTTGTGACGTTGTTTAGTTACAGTTAGGAAGACAGACGGTGCACATTCTGCACTGAGGATACTGTATGTTGTTGAGCTCGCAACTACTATTTCTCATTGGGTGGTTATGCATTGCGCCTATTCTCCTGAAGTTCGGAGTAAACACTGCCACCCAATGATGTTTTGATTTACAGTGTTGGTTTTAAATCTATTGTGAGCTATTTCTTACGTAGTGCTTCCTTTTTCTTCCTCATTATTTTTTGTCTGATTGAACGGTGTTTCCTGGAAGGACTTTCTAGCTCCATTTAACTATGCTTTTCCAACAAGCTTTGTTTTTCCACTCCTCGTTTCTGTGAGCTGTTGGCGCTGCTGCCACGGGAGCGTCATTGGGATGAACATCCGAGCAGTTCTTTTGTTATGTATAACATGCAATCTGTTCAGCTGGCAACTGCCCACGCTTACACAGTTTCTAAAAGATTCTGTGCACAGTTGATAAAATAACAAAACTAGGGAATGTGCAACTTGTCTATCATTACTCGAGTTGTCATTTGTTATACCAGTGATAATATTTGGTTGTTTTGGTGGAGTCCGTACTACGCATGTGAGGTTACGATAATTTTTGGCGGATTTTTTATTGTCGTGTTAAATTGAAAAACAAATCATTTGAAATATTGCAATGCTCCTACTTCTGTGTTTTTAGTTTTTTGGCATCGCCTGAACACATCTGTATTCTGTTTGATTACGGATTCAGCACTATTTGTTGCAGGGGCTATTAGTTCTATTAAATACCATTTAGGTCTAATTTTACCTTACCATTATCTTACTTTTCTGTCGCGTGAGGGAAGCCGAGGTTCGAACAACCACGTTTCACACAAAGCTTTCAATGTAATTCATCAGTTTGTCTCACTGAGATGTCATCGAGCGAATACGTCGTTAAACTGCATTGATAATAACTAGATTGGCACATGTTCTCTTAAATAGACTATGAATATTAAATACTGACCGCAATGCTTTTATTAGCATTTTGATGCTGTTTAGGACGTAAAGTCAATGCTATTTCATAGCATCAGATTAAGAAATTTGGATTTTAGCCTATATTTATAAATTGTTCATAGGAAATTTTCGACGAGTTCATTGAGCTACAATAGTATAAGTAAGAAAAAGAGGAATGACAAATATGTCGTTGTTATAAATTCTTATTGAAGATGACTCCGTGTTTTGGTTTATTATAATCTTAAAAAAACTGATTATGACGTAAAATATCGACGTGAATTTGATTACGCAAGCAAGATTTAGTGAACACGCTTTGAAATCCGTAAGCGCTCTATTGATATTATTGGCATGGTTAGAGTGATATTTTGGTACGTGATGTTTTGGTAGCTAAACTGATTGATACCAGTTAATATTGCCGTCAGCTAATATTGCTCGGCTCATAATTATAATTGTACAGATATGAGAGTTCTTTGGATTTTTTGCCGCGTTTAATTTTAATCGTTATTAATACGTTCTTTACGGGATGACATAACGCTTTTTACGAGTACGTAGCCGATTGTGGTGGCAGCGACATCAGTTGTGGGAATTCTCAACATGTTTTATGTTATTGCTTAATAGTTACTGTTGTCCTCTTTCATCTGGACGCCAGTAAAGCTAATTGCTCTACATGAAACACTTTCTACATCCTTGGGTGAACGAAGTGTCGTGTGCTTGTACAAACGCCTACACAAGTGTCTTCGAAGCTCCTTTCTTTCCACTGAATTTTCGAATTTTTCTTTCTCTGCTGAGACCCGTTTTACATTTCCATTGTTGTGATTACCATTGCAAATCCTTTTAAAATGCATAGCGCACTGACAGTTGAGTAACGCCAGCAGCAGTAGTACTGTGTGAATGGAAGTGGCACTTCCACTGATGTGAACACGACCGCTAAAGAAGTTCCGATCGTTCTGTTGAGGCTGGCGGTTAGTCCCCACTGTCCGCCGTCAAGACAATACGATCTTCTTTTGCTGCTACTGTTGCTGCTCGGAGACACTTCCTGCCTTGCTGAGGTCGCTCCAACCTTCGGTCTTCTCTGCTCGATTGATCTGTCGCTGTACCGTGTCGCCTCATCCCGCTGATCTTTAATTTTTCGCTGTGATCTCGTATCGGTGTGGTTTGGTTTCAGGATATCGCATTAATGCCTTTTATCTGCTGCGATTTGTACAGTTTACTTGCTAACTACTGGAGTTGTGGACCTTCGATCTCAAATGTTTCATGTCCTTTATTTTAATAGATTTAGGATTTTTTTGTTGAGTTCTTTTCCTTCGGTTTTGAGAAGTTGTTTTTTGTCGATAGAGTTTTCGACTTTATCATCACTAAAAGTTTTTGGCTTTTTATCTGAACATTTCTATGCTTTTATTTCGAAAGTTTTTGGCTTTGAACTGGAGAGTTTCTTCTTCCTTATTTAGTAAAAGTTTTCAGGTATGTCTTTAGCTAATTCAAAGGTTCTTATCTCAGAGCTTAGTTGTAATGGGATGTTTAGCTCTAGCGAACGTCTTACTTATTCATTATATCGCATACGCACTGGCTGGTTTTAGAAAAAAATATCCAAAGCTCGTTCAGGTTATTAGCCAGTTCATGAGCTTCCAAACTTGAATGTAAAAATTTGGGGATACAGTTTCATCTCCCTTCCCACAAGTCAAGACTTTCATTACCTACTGTTAGTATAATAGTGTGGAAGAAAAATCATCCGTATGACTTTCGTTGACCGGAATGGAATTTGTTCGCGGCTCATCGTTAGTTATATGATTAATAATATACACAAAAATCATTCGATTCGTAAACTGTTGTACCAATATGCTCACAGAGGAAACATTTCATTTCATTAGACGAGTTTAACTCAATTCAGAGTTTCTCTGACCGAGCACTTTCATTTTAGATTCTCTTCACAGAAGCTGTCACCAGATTGTTTGACCACTCGTCCAGTTTTCTTGGTTGTATTTTTCTCACATTTTTCTTAGCTCTCGTTTTTCTTGCTCCTTTTTTCGACTGCAGTGAATTTTCGTTTCGCTTCTGTGACAAGATCGATTGCGAACTGAGGGGTCGGTTGGTGTGTTGCAGACTAAAAATATTGTTCAGTAGTCTGAGAAACTTGTGGGAATACTCGGTGTTCATTCGTAAAGTAAAATCCACTGAATCGCAAAAGAAAGTCGGCGTTTATTCATCATGTTTAATTTTGAAATTGAATCTGCTGTCTCCTATGTTCTGACTGACTCAAAGAAAGGAACTTGCATGCTCCTTGTCAGCCTCTTAACTGGTGTTTCTTCTTCTCTATGCTTGAAATAAATGACCATTTAAATTCATTAACTCATTTATTCATATTCAAATTAAAGTGAACTCGTGAACATGAAATTTTTTCGGAGTGCATCAGCAATGTAATGAAGAACGTGAGCTAATTGTTTTTAATCACTGACCGATGAACTAAATGAACGAAATTATCAAACTCAACTTTTCCAAAGTTATCAAGGTACGAAAGCTAAAACTATTTTAAACTATTTTAGGTAAAATTACCACTCCAAGAGGCATTTCTATATTCTTTCTAAAGATATGGATGCTCAAATTGTGCAGATAGTTGATCTTTTTGCTTATCTCATTTGTTTTATATTTGTATTTTATTGATACTTGTCGATAGTAATCCATGTTTTTGTTCTCCATTTCATGGGCAGTAATTGATATAGTCATAAAAAGTAAATGTACTTGCAGTAGGTATTGTCAGAAGCAGCAATTTTCAAAAGCGCTGATTAAAATACGAGTATCTTTGATCGCCATTTTAAAATGAGTGTGGTTTGATCGGGGTGCCGACATAGCTGTCAAATTTTGTCATCATGACGTCTCGTTTTGACCAGTTTATTCTTGAAAATTTCGTTCATGATATTTTTGATCTATTTTACATGAATGGTTTTTATATCTATCCGTCTTTCATTTTAACAAGAGTGGTAGATATTTTATTGTTGTGTTATATCAATCGAAAAATTGTAGTACAAATTGAGACACGTCACTCAACGGTGTGGATAGCGTTACTAGAGATCGATGTGATTTCGTAGTCATTGCTCGACACTGTCCTCTGCTACGTCGTAAGTTGCGTTCTTTGCAGAGCGCCAGTCAGTGCACTGATTCTAGCGTAAGACTAGTCAGTGCTGGGTTGTGCTAGAAATAGGAAGTTAGTAATTAGCTGCACTACCATGGTGGAAATATTTGTTTCAGTGGGAGAAGCTCTTTTGAAACGCAGTCCTCCTATCATGAGTAGCATTAAACTTACCATGAAACATTTTGTGAAGAGTTTAGATCCATGGTCCTTTTTGCCGTCAAGTTATTTCTTGGTTTATCTTGAAGAAATTAATTAATGTTTTGCTACTCATTGGCATTATACAGTGTATGCAAACCAAGAACAAAACGTTGCAAATTGGCATCGTAATTAAGTTCAATAAATGAAGATATAGTTCGCCCTTGGTGATTAAATTGAGGCTTCAAGTACACGAACTCGATTCTCATAAGCTTTTCTCGCTTGAGTGCGTTACTGCATTGACTTAATTGACTCGTTACTGTTATGTGCGATCAACGTAACGGGTGCCTAAGAGCAACATTGGTAGCCTATGCCCTTGGTGTCATTGTGATTCACATCTACACTACTTGCAGCCTTCGCTTCCGACTCAGCGCATTGTATGTTCACACCATGAAACAAATTAATGCAACTTAGCAAGGAAGTCGTGTCTGTTGACTTGGATAAGCAGTGTGCATTGAATTGATTTGCATGTTAAAGATGCAGATTCATATCAGTAACTGAATAACTCAGCGAAAAAATCATGTTCGTTTAAAGGGGAAATAATCACTGATTATGAAAGTTAATATTTTTTGTATGGATGCATCCACTGTTAAATATTTAGTAAGGAGATTATTTAGTAAGGACTGCAAGTGTGCTTTTCTTGTGACTTCGTAAGAAGAAACCATGTGCATTCTTCAGTAGTACTGTCGTGCACTCGACCTGTTGCCTGGTTGACTTGCAGCTGCGGTTCCGATAAAAAGTGTATCGTTATTATTTACTTCACATACCAGAACAAATAGTTCCTATGCTCCTATGGAGACAATTTTTTCAGCTGACCGTGTCTTCTTTTCAGCACAGGTTGTTCAAAAGCATGTGTTATCAGGCTCGTATATTTTCTTCTGGAATTCGGTGTGAACAAGCATGTACGTATTTGATAGTGTTTCTTTGTTTTGAAATTCTCAAGATTGATGGATGTCATAAGTCCCTGCTAGTTTTGCCAGCAATAATAATTTTAAGTTACGAACATACAGGTCGTCGAAATGATAACAAATTTTCTACAAATGTTCATCAAAATCATTACTTGATACGATATGTCACATATCGTACTCGTTTTTGAAATGAATTCATATATTTTATGCAGCTACGTGATAATTTGAACGTACCATGTTTTTATTAGTGTAGATTTTTTGCTAAATATTATGCTATTTCCCTGTTAACATCGTACTCTAACTCACTATTAGAACAAAGATAACTTTTCGTCAATAATAAATTTACGTAAAGAAGAGCGAGCTCACGAAATCGTACATGGGGATCCGAGCCACACAGAACTGATGTGCTGGTCAACTGGTCAAGGCAAATACTCTGTGTTTGTAAGACTTACATCCCGTTCATCAAGCGAACACTATAAAAACGTTCATGAAGCAGAGGTCAATCGTCACTCCTCTGTTAATTAATACTCATTTGGCCTCTGTTTTTTGGATGGGGAGCATCGTCAGCGATTGGTCAGCTGAGACTAGCCCGTCACTGTCTGGTGGCTGGAGGACTGAGTGTGCGAGTTATTTGACTTGAATTTTAGTTAGCTTCTTATCTTAATTAACTCGACTCATCTTGACAACACGACTGTATAATTCACTTGAATGTAAGTTAACAGACGTCATTGTGATAAAGTCAACTGACATGAACGTTAGATATTTGGATCATGAATGCTGTGTCTTTCTTTGAACAAAGTTAAAGCGAGACCATCAAACTCTTAGTATATATGGAAATGTTTTTTTTCGAGTGCATGCCTCGTTAACTGATCTATGCTGTAGCGCCCACAGTTTTTACCCATGGACATGTCACTAACCTCGTGTGTAGGTGTTGTGTGTCGTTCCCTAGGATTGTGCGTGTCCACGCTTTAAAATCAGCGTGCATAGCTTCATCGTACACATAGCGGATACGAGATACACTACTTGTCATGCATCCAATGTGGGTGAGGGCTCCTTATCGTGGTTGTGTGATTGTGGTGTGAACGAGTGTCGAAGGTCGTGCATGTGTGAATGCAGTGCACGGTTGTCAAATGCAGTGCACGGTTGTCAGATGCAGTGCACGATTGTCACGTACAGTGTACGGTTATCACGTGCAGTGCACAATTACAGCATGCGATGCACTGTTGTCAGATGCAGTGCACGGTTGTCAGATGCAATGCACGGTTGTCAGATGCAGTGCACGGTTGTCAGATGCAGTGCACGGTTACAGCATGCCGTGCACAGGGGCCAGATGCACAGCTTGAGGTGCTGTGTGCGGCGGAAGAGAAGGTCACACACCGTGGGAAAATCTGTGCATTTTTCCCATGGTGAGTGCAAAGAGTCTTCTCTCCCTCCCCTTCTTCCGTCTTCTTCAAATTTATTTCTCTCCTCACCCCTTCGCTTTATCTTTTTTACCCTTTTTCAGTTGTTTTGCTCTTCGCTGTATGTTAGGCGTTTGGACTTCAATATCATGAGGTTTCTTTTATATCATGAAGCTGTAATTTGTTGACGAAGTTTTCGAGTAGCAGGAACATTCATTTGTGCTTGTCTCAAATGTTAATTATTTTGCATTTGTTTTTGAGCTAGTTTTATTTGTTAAATGTTAGGTCATATCACACGCTTATTGTTATATTTTATCGGTTTTATTAGTTGGTGTATAATACAACCGAAAACTATCTGATAAAACCGTAATTCATAAAAAAATTCTTCGCGGTATTTTAATGCAAATACTGTTACCACAGAAGTTAGAGATTGTTATTGAGTGGTCTGAATTTTCACATTCCATATTACTTCTTCTCGAATGTATCATCGTAAAAAGCCTCCCCAGTCGTTATTTCAAACAAAATTCTATATTCACTGAAAAACAGTCAACGTTTATTTTCAAATTCGGGCAGCAGATCCATAGCATTAAGCAGGTCCAAAGGACATTCGGATATTTAATACAATACACAAGAGATTCGATCAAACAGCTTCAGTTTGACTCTAGGTTCTCACTGACAAGAAGTTTGTGGCATTACCGAATCTAGAGAGAGAAAACACTTTTTTAAACAAAATCATGCATTAGGCATGGTAGAAGAATATTAGGTTTAACACGTTAAGTGCGGTTGCCTAGCCGGTGAAAATCTTTACTTTCTACATACAGTCACTAGAAAGCTTTGAAAAATTACAGAACCTAACCTGAGTGACCCACCGGTGGGTCACTTCGCACTTAACGTGTTAGCACGTTGCCTCCGATTGCCTGACCGGTGTAAATCTTCACTTTGTACGCATAGTCACTAGAAGGATCTGAAAAAATTACAGAACCTAAGTGGTCCACATACGTACCACTTCGGAGTCAACGTGTTAAGCTATAGAACCATCTGGCTAATCTTGAGAAAACATCTTAATTGAAAGACCTACACCACCTGACGTGAATTCCCAGTCTGCCGAACAAGGAATCTAGACTAGCGGTTCACATTTTTTTGGTGCAGTTTCGAGGAGGACTGGTTCCAGCCAGCGGGAAATTACACAACTGCTGATGTTTGAGAACCGTCGCCGCTGTGTCCTTACGTTTGAGTCATGTCATGACCAACGAGTTTCCTGAACCACAGTATCGCAGAAACAGTACTTCTCTTACGTTTAGACTGGAGAGCACAATTAAAAAGTAGCGACTGGCTCACTGAAGTGTATTTTTACTATTTCGTATTCAATTTCAGGAAGTAATTTCTTCCAGACGAAGTTCGCCGGTCCAAGTTTCATGTGGTTGCCTGTAATAAAGTGAACTTTTTCCAAGTGACTTCCGTGAAATTTGGTCCTAATCCCTAACTGGAGGCCGAATTCTTTTCATGAAGAGGTTTTCGAGTGCTCATAACAGCCTACGGTCTTGAAATTTTATCCTTTTTTGGAATATTGCGAGGGGAAATTTTAATCTAGCCGCTGAGCACAATTATGAGACCATTAAGATTTACATACTTGTAGTTAATCGAGACCCACTTCTATATCGTCCTCGTCCCAAGTTTTCTTTATTTATTTTTTTTAATTTATTGTTTTGGAAATTGTTCGCCTTAATTGTAAGAGTTTGAACAATTTTTTGTGTTATTTTTTTTATAGCTACCTGTAGTGCGTTTTAATTGATCTTATATTTCTTATCCATTCTTAAATTTTAAGCAACTAGAGAAGCTACGCAAACTGTAGTATTGAACAAAGAGAAGTTACATGAGAAAACATGTACTGGGTGCGGCAACGTAACGTCTTTTTTTAAATGCGTTTTGCTTTGAAAAAAGGAAGTTATGTTGCCGCACCCTGTACATCTTAAGTGCTTCTTTAAACCCAACTACTAAGTGTTTGTGGTTATCAAAATTTTTGGTTGAATAAATTTTCTTAAGATGTGATTTCATTCAGATAATACTATTTGTACGAATTTGTTTCTTATAAATAAGAAACGCATGTGAAAAGCCGTATGAATTAATAAGGCCTGGCATACATACAAACTGTTTGAGTTTGTAGTGTTTGTATACATAAAAACTGTAAAATGAATAATCCGCAGGAAGGTGTCCAAAAAAATAGCTTCGTAACCTTAGAAGCTTTAATTGAAAAGGTTAATGAATTAACTGAGCGCCAAATTGTTGAAGATGTGATAAACGCTTCCAGAGTTCAACTAAAACGCAGATAATCCCCGAGCTCGACCTGCAAACTGTTTTCCTACAGTTTAGATTTTAAATTGAGTTAGCGTTTGTCTCGTAAATTCGCGAGAACTTTGTGTCATGTTCCACAGTTTTTACTTTTGGTCATCATTTTATTTTGCTACTGTATTCTGTTAGTTGAAGTGCAGCCATTTTTCGTGTATGTACTGCTAAAATTCTCTATTGTTTTAAATGTATCTTTCTAGAATTTGTATTCTTTGTAGAATACCTTATTTTTTTGCCTCTTTTAGCACTGCTAAAATTTGAAAACTTCTATCTGGAAAAGTGGCGTCTCTTGTACGACGGAAAGGCTCGATAGCCTTCTTAAATGTACGGACATTTGTTACATTTTTTCGATGCTTTACTTTATTTTATGTCGTTGACTACGTACGGCTCCGGGCTTCTATTCTAAAAAATATGCTCAATGTGTGTTTATGTTCCAAACATGGTCATCTTTTCCATGCCTGAAATTTTCTTTCGTCTTCTTTAAATTGTTTCCTTTATAGTTTTTAATGAGTTAGTTGGCCTTAATTTATTATTATTTCTGTGGGCGCTTCTGTACTGTAAAACATGATCATGGATCTCATATCTTCATGCTATTATCAGGCTTTGAAAGCATCATGGTATTACAGATCGTATGTACACCGAATTGTCCAGGCTGCTACTTGGTTGTAGAAAATTTAGTTTTAAGACTTTAGCCCTTCAAGCGTCGAAATGTTGCTTCTTAGTATCAATATTTTTGTACGACGTCTGTGCGCTGTCATACGTGACACAATTTTTAAAAATTATACTCTATTGTCTTTTTCTGTTATTCTAAAATTTATCCTTTATTTATTCTGTTTTATTTTATATTCCATTTCATTTGTTGCTATTCTGATCCACATTCCCTCTACGTTCCATACAATTTAAAACTCATCTCTGTTCCATTCCTTTACATCAACTTGCTAATCAAGAAATTAAATTCCTATTATGTACGAAAGTCCGCAATTATGTAAATGCCGTCGTGTCTTCAACTGCTCCGCGTAGTCTTTTTGGTTGGCTTTCCTGTCCTTGCTTTGTTTTGCCAAATCTATTACTTAATTTCATTGCTTGTTTTCATGTCTCGATTGAATTTTTAGTATTGTCTTCTACTCCTGCTTACGTTGTTTGCAGTATTTTGTAAACGCACTCCTGTTTGCCACAAATTTTTTATTCATATTAGTCAGTATATATTACTCGAGCAAAAACACTAATAATAATAGGGATTATAATAATAATGATAAATAATGTTTGTAAGTATACATGATAATAAGGATAATATAACACGATATGAACTGGTTTGGAGGTTCTTGTGCGTCACACTGATCGTGTTAAATTGTATTTTTTGTACTCGCTGTAGTTTCCACTTGTTTAAACCTTTAAGTTGAAATTAGTTTCCTGTTTGTTCCAGAATTACTCAACATTTTCTCTCGCATTCATTTCGTCACTCCTCAGCCGATTTTACTCTTTAATGGACGCTGTGAACCAGCAGTAATCTGACAGCTAGAGCTGATTTTGTTCAAAGCTTCGAATGAGTTATGTATGTCAGCGAGCCGACATGATTAACCAAAAAATGTTCACCCATTTTCAATCAACAGGGCAGACTTGAGATTTTTCATAAACTTAGGGTAGAACTGGATGGGTGTGGGTGGAATTTTGTCAATTATTTTTCTGACCAGTGTATGGAAAATATTCTAAGGTGTTGTCAGAAACTTGATCCTCTTGGCAATGTCGGGGTAATACATTTTTTTCATATGGGGTGCTAACCTATTTACGTTTCTAGTGTGTGTGTGTGTGTTTATTTCAGTTGTTTATGTTTCTATTCTTGTTTTCGTACGACAGGTTAAAGAACTTAACGTTTATTTATCTCGATTCAATTGCGTATTTCTGACAATTTGTTCAGATTACTGAAAATTACTCCTTTCTTATTATGCATAAAATGATTATGATTTTTTTGTAATTTGTTAATCATGTGAAGGTGGGACTCATGTTGTGTTTGTTTCTTTAAACTCACTAAACAACACGTAATGTAGCATAGGGTAGACAATTCTCAAAACGTAATTTCTATTATATCGTCATATATTAATACCGTAATAAAAGTCTCAGATTTTTGTATTTCTCTAATATATGCATAATTGTATGTTCGTTGGACTGTACTACTGTTTCCAAATCTCAATTTAAGTAGTTAAGGACCAATTACGGGAGCCAGATTTTCATCGCCACTACTGTCATTTGATATCTCTTCAAAAGAAATATTAAATTTCTCACTTAAGATTTATTCACTAGCAGTTTTTTCAATTCTCTTGCATTTGTTATCCTAATCCTTTACTTGCAGTTGATGAATGTTCCACCTTATTCTATACGTCTCTCAGTGGTGGGCTGCTGAACTTTTATTCAATTCTATGAGTGAATCTCCCTTAATACATTCCATCAATTTTGCTTATAAGTTCTTAATGCGTAGTCAATTAACCGCTTAAACTTTCCCCGTTATAATCTAACCCTCGAAGCTTAACCGTTAACAGCTAGCTGCCGTTCACTAGAACCGTTAAAAGCAGGTGGTGACGTTGTGCAGAGGCGCTGGAGTTCTCTAGGTGTATTTAAATTCTCTTTAAATGCTAATTTGTGCGGCTGACTGCGAGAATTTCTAAGCTGATTTCTAAGCTTTTGGAAAATCGTTGATGTAGCTGTGAAGCTCTGACTTGTTTTAAATGAAGCAATGAAATCTTCATTCCTAGTCATTAATTAGGTTGCTGAGAATAGAATCCATAATATTACTTCACTTTTAAATATGTGCTTCTGTTAACGTTTGAAAAGATAAATTTTATTGTTACCCACGAACTTGGTGCACCTTAGAAGTGTCAGAATGAGAAGCCTGTTCACAACGTCGTGTTTCTCGGAGTCCTTAAGGCATTACGTGTTGCTCGCCGCTAACTCAGCTACTCTCTGAAATCATTTGTTGTAATCTTCATGTTAGAAGTAATGTAGGTTATTTTTACTTCCTTGCATCAGTATGGGTATTTGTCATTGCTCTCTGTTGTGATGTTACCAACACAAATACCTGTTACTAGTATTATACGTTCTGCTTTCATCAGGCGATTGATGAAAGCAGATACTCTGAATATGTCACGCACGACTCGTTCTTGCGTACAATGACACAAAAATATTGGATACATCTCATTTTTTGTCATAACTTCAGTTTGGGTTCACAATTTTATCTGATATTTGGTCTGTATTATCTCATAGAGTATCTTTAGTCATATGTAGAAAGGAAAATTAAAAAGTTAGTGTTGAAATTGTTTTATTTATCAAAAACAAAAACGACCCCATGCAAAAGTATTGGTTACATTAATTTAGAATTTTGTTGTGAGTCCTCTGTTTCGCTCAACTGCTTCTAGTCGCTTTCTATAGTTGCGCAAAAGTTTATTTTTTACAAAAGTCCTCTGGTATTTTTCCACATTCCTTGCAGAACTCTAATTGATTGATATTTTGTGGATTCTGCTTGTGGACTTGAAGCTTCAAAGTTGTCTACAAATTCTTGATTGGATTTAAGTTGCCATTCTTTAGTTAGTTTGGCAGTATGCTTGGGATCATTGTCTTCTTGAAACATGAAATTACGACCATGTCCCAACGAAACTGCAGATTTCCGTAGACTTTTCTGTAAATTTGATTATTCATCCTACTTTTGATAAACCATGACTTACCAGTGCCGCTCGATGAAAAACATCCTATCATGATGGAACGACTTCTGTATTTCACTGTTGGAGATGATATTTTAATTATTATGAGAGATGCCATTTCGCCGCCACTCCTGCGTTGCTCTTTTTCTCCCGAAGAGTTCTATTTTAATTTCATCTGACCAGATTACCTTTTCGCAAAACTCCCTGCTTTTCTCTTTACAAGTTTCAACGAAATTCAAACGGGCTTTGACCTGTTGGCGTTTCAGTAATGGCACTTTCCTTGGGGATCTTGAAATCAAGCCACTGCGATTTAGAGCTCTTCTAATGGTGTCATTGATTACTTCAATCCCAGCTTCTTTGAGATCGGTTTGAATTTCAGACCGGGTAATAAAAGGGTCCTTCTGTCCCTTTCTGCGTATTCACCTCGAGTTGTTTTAGCTTAGCTTTTTTGGTCTACCAGTTCTTGGAATGTGTGTAATTGTCACCAAACTTCTTATACTTTATGATGTTTGCTACTGTATTTAGTGGATCCATTTCTTTGGATATTTTTTGATGACTTTGTTTTTTTCGTGACGTTCAATGATTTTATTAAGGGAATAACTATTGGTTAACTCTTTATTGTTAAATTTTTGGCCATTTTTATACTGCAATCTGCGGATTTTGGATCAAGAGGCCATACAACAGATGGAACTATTTTGTAAAGAATTGTACGCTTCTGTAATTAGTTGGTGATAATGTTCCATTATTATTGAAACAAGTAAACACTGGTATGTCCTAAAATTTTAAATTTTGAACGGGAAAAGGGAAATTGAAACATGTATCCAAAACTTTTGCATAGGGTCATTTTTGTTTTTGATAAATAAATCCATTTCAACACTGGCATTAATTTTCCTTTCCACATGGGACTAAAAATATTATATGAGATTAATACTGACCAAATATCAGGTAAAATTGTGAACCCAAACTAAAGTAATGATAAAAAAATCTTATGTATTCAATACTTTTACATGTTTCTGTAGGCTTGGCACTGAGTGTAAAGGAGATCCTTGTTTCAGGCAAGGTAATGGGGATATATTTCTTAACCAAATTTCACTTTATCTCCATCATCAATACGAAAAGTACCCAAGTACAAAGTTTACTCATGAAAAATTTATGTGATGTAGCTGGTAAATTTCTACGATCAAATATCTTATTTCTTTTTTCTCAAAGACTTCTGGAAACGATACGGCTGGTACGAGTATATGCTGTCTAGTTATTCTATTAACCCTAGGGGCTGGGTTTGTGCAGCTCCTTCAAGCTACTGCCTGCAGACCAAAGCTTTCACGGGATCCCACGTGTATCGATGTCTATAAGCGAGAAGCTTTCCTGATAAAATCTGTCTATATTTCTTATTGACGACCCAATCACGACTAGCGCAGCCGATAATTGGCCCAATAGAGACAACCCGCCTCTTCTTATGTTTTCTTCGATAGGAAAACTCTTTTGTAGTTTCCCTGTTACGAAGTTTGAAAAATGAACTCGTTTTTCATCGGAGGCACATTCTTTATTTGCATGTGAAATTATACATGTATTTCCTACGAAATATCTTTGATTAAAAATTTGTATTTTTCGTTCTCGATGTCTGAATTTCATTTGTTGCGTTTCCTTTCGTTTCAATTACTTTTCATTCTTTTACAGTTGTGTTTAATTTCATTATAATTACGTTTCATTTCCTTGCAATTGTTTCATTTCATTTTGAGTTTCATTTCCTCACAATTGTTTCATTTTCTTTAAATTACGTTCTATTTTCTTTCAATTGCGTTTCATTTCCTTTTAATTGCGTCTCATTTCCTTACAGAATTATCATTTCTCCCTAGGTAGAATTTTTTTACAATTGAGGAATGATTTTTTGAGGCGTCGATCGATTTTGCCAGACTGATTTACCCTATTTAAGTTCCGAGAAAGCCTTTTCTATTTTATTGTACCCGGTAGAAACGATAAATAATCCTAGTATTGTCCTCTTTATTTCTTGAAATACTCCAGTCCATTGAAAATTTCTGTCGCAGTCAATTGCTGACTCAGCCACGACCGTTTTATGTTTTAAGAATGACTTTTATGGCCAGAGGGAAGAGGGGGCCCAATTTTTGATCAATGCTCAGAAACTGAATGTTTTTTGCACTCCAGTCTCTCAAATTTGAGGCCAGGATTTTTTTAGTTGGTTTTCACGGGACATGCTGTTGAAATATTTAAAATGTGCTGCTTGTCTGTGTAGTGTGTGCTTCGTCAGGATTGCATCTAACCAATTGAAAACTAGTCAAAATCCATTATACAGGATGTCTAAAAAAAATGTACTCACCTTTTAACCGTTGCTAACATGCTGTCTTCTTTGTGTTGCAGGTGTGAGGTTCGAACCTTTGCGAACATGATTAAATGTGATTAAAGAATCATGTTCGCAAAGGTTCGAACCTCACACCTGCAACACAAAGAAAACAGCATGTTAGCAACGGTTAAAGGGTGAGTACATTTTTTTTGAGACACCCTGTATGTAATTGGAAGTTCTGCAAATGCTCTCGGGCATATAATAGTTTACATCGATCTGTTTTACGTGATTAGGATGAATTACTTGTTATGCTTTAACAAGCAGGATATGTGATTTGGGAACTTGCATCGTGGATGTGGTACGCAATCACCTTTTAGGATTAGAGAACTTATTACTGATGCACAGGCCCTTCGCAAAATTGTGTCAAATTTTTTAGTCTAGGACACAATTCTTCATTGATGAAATTTCTCCATTATGTACCGTATTAAGAGAATACAAATCAAGGAAAAACAATTTCTACCCAAATTTTAGTGCCGTACAAATAACATGTATCACTTATTGCTTGATTAGCAAATAAGCTGTGATATTTAAACAAAAACGGCAGAAATGTTGGTGTGTTTACTTCACAGAGTAATATTTTAATTCTAGTGATAATAATATTTTACGTTTGTTTTATCGCGTGAAACAAATCATGAAGTCTCGTCGTAAATTTGTTTCATAAAAAGTTTAGTAAATATGCTGAAAGTGTCATAAGTTTTGCACAATTGCTTTACAGTGAGGTTTCGATTAATATTAAAATATTTTTGAGTGTTGTAGAGTGCATCCTCTAAAAATTATAAAATATTACTATTTTAGATGCATTACTTTTTATAACATTGTTCAATATTATATCGAGCCTACAGTATTTACTTTGATTTCATGTCGTTGTTTTTGATAATGAGCCTAAGCTCGACGATTAGATTGCATGTATGTAAGGTACTTCCTATCTTTCCCATTTTTATTAAAAAATTTCTGAGAGGGGAATTTTCTTCTCTCACGTTTTAAATTGAAGAGTTAAGTCAACATTTTTAAAGAACTGTAGATTGACTAACTTGGATTAATGAATTTATAAAAAAAGTGAGACCTGTTAGTTTCAGTGAATTATTATTTTCAAAGATAACATTTTTCACCTGTTTTAGCTACGTTCGTTCCCCATTAATGAAGTAAGTCTATATTCCTTTTTTCAAAGGAAGTTAAAATTTTAAATAATGTGCAAATGATATTTATTGTACCAAAGAGTCATGTTAATTCTTATATAAATGTTTTAAATTCTTTTCCTACATGCCAACCTGATTTATTGTCCCTCCCTTTTTTGATATAGTTCCCTACTAGAATATAGTTAGTTGTCACTCACTGCGTTTTGAACTTCCGTGACTTGGTTGGGTGCTGGGTGTGACAGCGTGAACTGTCCACACCATGTCTCTACAACACAAGCGATCTTATTATGTCCACTTGCAGCCGTGACCGCGCGTGCCTTCCAACGCTCATCTTGAGCCCCTGCTCCTGTGTATACCGTCAGCACTTACTGCTGCTATGCGAGCTGCGGTGAAGCTCAGCGTCTATTTTGCTAAACAAATCAAAGATAAAGCCTGTCTGACGCTAGACTCGCAAGAGCCTCCCAAAACGAGCGTTTTTGTTGATCATGGAGTGGCAGGTCCCATCGCATTCGAGCGGCGGCTGTCGTATTATGCCTTTAAGCAAATTATACCTGGTACAATGCTTCAGTCATTTAAATTGTGGCAAACCTTTAACCATTTATGGATTAGAGCATTCTGGTCGTTAGCTGTCATGACTAACCGTACGAAATTTATGTCGGTTAGAACACCGAGTGTCAGCTTCTATGAATAACTTCACGTAAATTTTTAACTGTCATTTAACTCACTGAATGTCGGCTTTCATGTCTAACTGTACTTCATGTGTCGTTCGGTCTGTTGTACTTGGAAGTTGTTATGATTGATTGTTCGTTGTGTGAGCCATAGACGCTAACTGCTGGTTGTCATAGCTCTCAGGTCAGAATTATGAGGCACTGTGGTCGACCGTCAATTAGTGAGGTCAGCTATGGCGTGTTGACCGTAAATGATCCCAGTTCTCCGTCGAGCCGTCACTGAGTGTCATAACTAAAAGGACTGACTGTCATTTACTTATGGTGTTTGGCTGTCATCGTTAGTTACTCTGTAATTAAATCCCTTGCGGTGTACTGTTTGAATGCAAACCAAGGACTATATTACAGTAGTCCTTGATGCAAACATATCTCTCTGGTCTAAAGCGTGGACCGTCATATAAAATGACTGGTTATAGACAATTGTTATTTGCCGTTAAGCTCTGACTGTAAGCTGTCATGAATGATCATAAATCGTAAGCTTTGTATCCTCATTTCCATTGGTCTAGCTAACCCTAAGGAAATGTGGAAATATAGCTTCTATGTGCGGCTCTTCACATCTAAAGAAAAAGCGAAATATCGGAGAGGAAAGTTATCATTCGCTGCTACAAAATCTACCTGAGGAAAATTTTTCACTTCGAGCATTATTTCACGCAAAAGCCGTTGTGTAGGATAAGTTAGTGTTGTATGGAGTGATAAATATCTTCCAAATTATTCAGTATTATATACGTGTGTAAATATGTTTAGGTTTATAGATTATTTTATGTCAGAACGACGTATTGAAGACCGATGACTACAATTTTACAGAGTGGTATCCTTGAATTTTTATTCAAGCGTACCTGCTCTACTCGATTTTGCATCGCTCATTTTTTCAGTTTCTGTAAGTAAAGCTGTATGTGATCAATTACATCAAAATCACTCTTTATTTTGACATTGATTTATTTGCATTAAAATTGAAACATGTATCCATATTCTGAGGACTTTTCCATGTGGCGAGCATGTTACCAGTCTTCTAGCTTTCTCGAATCTAATCCATTTTGGAGTAGGGAATGTCCATCAAGGCTCGTAGCAGTGTCCCAGTGTGTCGGGCGAATGCAGGTGCCGACTCTATTGTACTGGTGGTGTTGGGTCTGGTCTTATCAGCCTCGCCGCACAGCTAATGACGCGACCGCAAATGCTGAAATTGTCACTGCAGAAATCTGCGCTTCGGTCTCGGCAAAGGTTGAAATTTTGGAATTCTTGTGTTCTCTTTTAATTTAATATGGGAGTGGTGCAGGCAGCGGTTGTTCTATGAGAACAAGAACTACGTTCAATGTTTTTTTTGTGAGTTGATGTGGAAGTGATTTACAAAACAATTTTTTTGTCGGGCATTGCTCGACCAAAATGTTGATGTTCTCCTTGATTTTTTCCTTTGTATTGGACGTATGATGGACCCTTCAACGTGAACGAAACGAGGAAATTTTTCTACTAATGAATTTTATTTGGCTGCGGTAATGGCAAATTTAATTGTAATTGTTCCTTTTGTTTTTGTATGGGTTTTGAATGATAAGAGTCATAATTGTTTTCGTTAAGAAGATTCACGACATCTTTTGATATTTTGCGGAATATGAAGTATGAACAGTGCTGTTGCCGGTCGTTGCCCAGAGAGCATAAAACTTGTCTTGGAACGAGGCCCTCACTTCAGCAAGTAGATACGGTGGAAGGAATGACTGCTTTAACTGATTCACAGATACTTTACAGATTGCGAGGTTAAGCAAAATTTACTTTCCGTTGACGAACGCGATTCTTACAAATCATAAAAATTGGGTAATTGTTGAGGTTTGCTGCTTCACTAGCTTAGATTGTGAAGTTGTTAGCTACAGTACAGGTCTGTTGCTCTCAGTATTTTCAGAAGCTGATGGCACAATTTTCACGTTGGTCGTCATCATGTGAGCCAATACGCGCTAAATAATTGCAGTCGACTCTGTTTAGAAGCCTTCAGTTTTTATGGAAGTGGCTGTAAATCAAGTTACGTACAAAAAGTGGACAATCTCGCACTTTGACAATTGATTTACTGTAGAAAGTTTTTAAATTACGGGTTTTCCTAGTAAATTTTACCGGGGAAAATCTGTTCGGTTTTCAAGCGCCAGATAGTTATTGCATGTTTCCGACAGTGTGCTAATTTTGTCAATTAGAGCAGGAATACAAGGGAAACAATATGTTTTACTCAAATTTGAAGTAAGATTTTGAAAAGGAAGATATAATCATGGTTCTTAACTCCCTTTCAAAGCTCAATTAATGACACACTTCCCATTTTATCTTGTTTTTTTTTGTTAGAGATTATAGTGCCGAAAATGTCTGTCGAAAGTTATTTATTCTCGATATGACAAGAAATACATGAACTCAAATTGAAACCCATATAGGTTGAATACTAAATGCAGGGCTCTTGTAGCGCTTTATTATTAATAGGAGAATTTTTGAACACTATGCAGATCGGCCTTGCTCAATCAGTCAAATTCGACTTTTGATTAATGATGCAATTTTTTATAGTTGCTTTACTGTCCATTTCATTTGAAATAATGTAGGTAATCTTTGCAAATATTTACTTTCAAACAACTATATATACAAGTATGAAGTCTTTACGTTAAAGAGTATTTAAGAGTATTAATTTCCGTTAAAGAGTATTTCTTGACGTGTACGATAAATTGTAGTTCTATTGTTCAGCTGCGTTGAGTGTTGTCTCTCATGTAATTATTTATAGATATTTGAAGTGAATGTACACGTATTAGGTTACACTTTTGGTCTCGTCTGATAGGGAGAAGGTAGCCTTTTTAAAAAGTTCGGTGAGAAGGCAGTGCTTCCAGTAGGAATAGACTATAGTAAATATTTCCTCAATGCTATACTTACATGTCTCTTGCGTGATTTCGATTCCTTTCATAAAACTTGTATGCTAATCGTTTTTTTTATTTTTTTCAGGTGAGGCAAACCACGAGTTGAGTTGCAGTCGCTCTCAGTACCTGGAAGTATGTACTTGCTCTCACGAACGTGTTACTATTATTTTCAAAACTGTTGAAGTTATTGTCGTATCTAAATACAGTGTTTGACTAGGTCCTCGGATATGCAGGGTGTCCCATAAAGATTTATTCCCTAAACATTTATTATTATTCACAATATGCCTAATGTAGGATGATGAAATTTAGCTCGTAGGATTAAGTGCATGTTACTAATATATTAAAGCAATCAGAATTCAAAATAACCTCCCTTTGCCTTGACCATAAACTCAAAACGACTGGTATCTGAGTAACATGAATGTCGTACTGCTTCTTCGAAAGCAGACCATGAAGCAAGATGAGCATCTTTCAGATCCGCCATACTTGATTAGGATTTAACAGAGACATCACTTCCTAAGATAAACTATATAACAAGCTCCATTGGGTGAACGTCTGGACTTGAGTAGAATGAGCATGCCGTAAATAACATCTTTTCATCCCAAAACCTGCTGATATTATCTTTGCTCCACTGCTGGTTCAAATTCGATATGTAGAACGGAGCAAAGTCCAGAGTGAAGGGTTAACGGTTTTCAAGACCTCACTGACCCTGGGCAACACTTTTTCTTTCCACTTTTTGATGTGAACTTCCGTGTTCGCTTTTACACCCTCCTCGCTGAAGATCAAAGACTTGGATCAATCAGAAGCGACTGTGGCTCACACCATTACTTCAGCTGGTTTCATATTACGGAAATGGGTACAACTTCCTTCAGGCAAATCCCCTGCATGACGTGCATACAGTCAATTATTTTGTGTGTTGGTAACTCCGTCCACGATGAGGATCTTTTCATCGGACTTGATGAGCACTTGGTCGACGGCTCAAGAGATCCGCCAACATCCTTTTTACCCCCGTCGTGTGGTTGCAGCTTAAAAGTTGCTGAAAGTAGCTGTTTGAATTGCTATTTGTATGCAGTGAGTCTTGAAACTTTTTAAAATATCCTATGCGTAGATGATCTTGAAATCCCGAGTTGTCTTACTGTTTTCCTCGTGGTCCTGCGAGGATCTCGCTTCCCACTCTTCATAATCGATTGCGCAATCAGTTTGGTACGAATAGAACGCTTTTGACGAAAAATAAGCTTGCTAAAGGTTATACCAATCCTTGTTTATCGTTTCCATACATTGAATACAGATTTACAACATACATCCAAGTGCTTTGTTATGTCAGGGTTGTTTATTCGTCCAGTTTTCAAAGCAACGATTTCATAACGTTTTGCCTTGGACATCATTTTACTTTGAGTTCGGTTTCCAAACAAAACGAAACAAGGGCTACGCGCGTATAGGACAGTTGAAGAGCGCTGTGTATAAATTTGAGCATTTAAGTGGACACTTCAAATCGTCGAGACTATGAAAGTGGATAAATATTTATGGGAGATTCTGTAAAGTCGGCCCGAGTGTTTGCAGATTTTTTTATGTTCTTTGAGCATCTATTTTTGAGTGGTATTTATGTGTGTATGTACTTGTGCATGTCCCTCAAAGAAGACGGGCTCGTGCAAGCAAGTGAGGCTCTTTGTTTCTCTTATGTTTCATGTTTCAGTGTTTGCTGTGTTTTGTGTTCGCTTTTGCAGTCGTACGTCGCTGACACACGTTCACGAATGGGAAAAAAGCGCCTGAGTAGAAATATGGTGCTACTTTATGCTAAAGTAACTTCAATGACACTTGGGAATTTTTATGTTCACGAGTCAAGTTACGACTTTTAACATTTGTTCAGTGACTGAAATGCGCATTAGAACTCGAGTCACTCAGAATAAACATGATACTCATAAGTGAGCTGTGATAGATAAATAAGTTGTTGTCGGGTTTTCTTAGAGGTTGCTGTGTTTCCGCGCGTTCAAGTAATTGTATACTACACCTTGTCTGATGATTGCGTTACTGGTAAAATAAAAGAGGCTTAAAATTTTGAAACTTAGTGGTCTGAGTAGATTGAAAAATGACATCTAGTTTAAGCTCGTTTTACAATAGTTCAAGTTAAAATGATTGTTTCATTTCTTCTTCAAGACGCTGATAATTATAAATTACATCTTTTCAAATTACGCATTTCTCGAGCTCTAAGATTATTCAGATGACTTGAATAAGCCTGTATCGAATAGGGTTTATGATTCGTTATGAAATTATTGAAGCAATATGTCTAAGTTCTAAAAGATTACCGCGAATATTTGTGCTACACACTGCCTTCAAAGCCTCACTTTAATATTAGAAACTGGCTTGCAGACGCGAGCGATACTGCATCTTTACGACTGATTTTTTGGAACACACCTTTATTCAACTGGTGACTCAATGGCTCCGCCCGGACCAACGAGGAGGTGAGGACTGCGCGGAGAGGGTCCCTCGAGGCTCACGCAGTCCAACACGCACCACAGTCCCGGTCGTGGGGCGTTCGAGTTGTTCTATTTGTGCTAAACTTGGTGTGTGCTGTGTGGTGCGGACCAGCACGGGGTGAAGTCCTGGATAGAAACACTCGTAATAAAATTCTGATTTACTCGAAGTAACAAAGAAATATAAACGCACAGATATCGGGTATTATTTTTCAAGTACGGGTAAGGTTAACTATCGTGCAGGTAAGAGGAGAGCGGGAAGTCAATCCTAATCGAATTGGATATTTTTCTAGGATATTTCTATAATATAATCTTCATGTTTTAATGCAAAATTCATTCACAGCGCTACCTTCCTGTTCACACCAATGAATCATTTATTCATGACCGTTTCTCATAAATTTACCTATTTTATTATTATTTTTTATGTTTGAAGTACTCCTGCCTTGGGTTATCGAAGAAAATTCCCACGCGTGTATTATTTTCAAGTGATTACCATTAAATGTCGCAGCAGTTCTGTATCTTTTCTCTTCAACTTACAAACACAGAGAAATGCTGTGAAATCCATGAACATGCGTGACAATTTTTAGCTTCGACATAATTATGTATTGCACTTCTATCGATATCCTGTTAAAACAGTTTGAAGCTCAATCGGTATCATGTGTAAAAAAATAGGTATTAAGTTGAGTGATGTACTGCTAATTAAAATTTTGATTTTGGTTATAACGATGCCTCTTTGTTAAAATTCTGGTATTGAGGTTACCGATTTATCTGTGATAAAATTCTGGTTTTAGGTGCTCACAATTTTTGTCATTTAGCTACTGGTATTTCTGTAACGAAATAGAGACCTTTGCTTAATCTGTTCTCCTACGAAATTTTGATTTGGTTTTGTTTCTAGTCTATTGTACGAATTTTACTGCTACAAATGCTTGTTTAGAATCTTGGTCGATGGATCGTTACCTTGTTGGACGCATTTCCGTCTGTGTCCCACTGAAAACGACCGTGTGAAAGCAGTGTGGGAACCGCCCTACCACTGCAGCACACCTGCTGACTGATGACCCACTGAGCCAGTGAACCCGCTTTGTGTGTCTCTTCTTTTGCCCTCCCCTCCCTTCTCACCTTCCAGAGAGGAAGGGGGGAAGAGGCAATGTCCCTTGTGGTATAACATCATTGTGTGACTGCCTGGTGCAGGTGTCATCGTGATACGTGTACTTGTTCTCTTGGAATTAGGTCCCAAGCAATTTTCTTCCATGTGTGATAAACTTGGTGAGTTATTGTTTGATTATTTAGTGGAAGTGTTATAGATAGTGTACCTAAATAATTGATTTTAATTTTAATGCACTCATATTCAATCATATGAGCCTGTCGAATCATCTCGGGCCATTTTTCTGAGGACAAAAGGACCGGATTTGAATTTGCTCTTCTTTACACTAGATTTAGCTTTCATTTTATTTAAGCATCATTCTAATGAATCTATAAATTTATTCTTACATATGAACTTGTTTTATGTGTTACCTCAGTCCAAATAATGTCTTTCGCATAACTACTAGAATTCGAGTATGATACAATTCAGAATTTTATAGAGGTGGAGGTAAGCCTATTAGCAGGACGAGTCTATATCTGATGTTCGCTGGTATATTCAAATTGTTTATTAATTTATTTGCTGCAAGTTCACACTACTCAGGGAAGTATCAAAACTTTTCAATGTATCTTCAAATACCTGTATTTGCGATACAAGAGTAAAAATTTCGTACATGTTATTTTACTCTTGGACAGACGGATAATTTTTTCTGTCGCAACCAAGAAGTTGCACGTGCGCAGGCGCTGTATGTATTTGTGAATTTAGTTAATTTTATTTCTGTGTTTAATTGCACGTCAAGGTTCATGTAGAATCTTTCATTTGGATCTTCTAACGATTTTACAACCTTAATTCTTGATTAAAAGTAGCTCCATAGCTTTGTTTGTTTTTTCAAGGAATTATAAAGGTGGCAGAACTAAAAAAATTGAAATAAATGTTCTGTGTTTAACATCAGTTAAGAAAAATGTGAATGACACTAGGAAGATGCGTGTAAAAATTGTAGCTCAAAGGACAATGTATCTACGTTCTTTGTGCCACCTTCTTGCGTTAAATGCACCCCTAGTCCCAGCAATCCCCCTTCCTCTCTCACCTGCAGGAGGTCAAGTTTCCTCCAACACCGTCGGCCCCCAAAGCTTCCTACGCGATTAATTCCGCTGCAGCCGATCACTTTTTCTCGGCATCGTACGTTTGTAATCTCTCTCTATGGACACTTATTTTTGGTAGCAAAATCCTATTATGGCAAGACTTGCTGGCAAAGGAAGCAAGTCGAAGGTCGACTACTGAACCTTAATGGAGCTCCTTGTTCATATTAGAGGCTCAGCCTGTTCACGTGCTTTGGTTTGCTTCTGGGTTAGTGATGATGGTTTGGTCGGATATTTAATTCCCTTTTCTTCTTAACTATTTAATCTCATTCTCGCCATTTTCATTCTCGCCCTCTATCAAGCTTTTAAAATAAAAACCTTCAACAAATTGAATTCAACTGAATAGGTTTGTATTACAGAGTTGTATGCTTCATCTGCATAATTTATTAGTTAAGCATTTGTGTTTGTTTTACGTTACAGCTTTGGTCGCTTAATGCAATATTTCACTACGTCTAAAGCCATTTTCCTGAATAGTACTATTAGTGCTTAACTTCGTGCTGCATTATCGGCTCCTAAAGTGATTTTCATTAGTCTCGCCCGAGTGCCTTCATTAATATTTTATCATGTTACTCGAGTTTCCAAACTTTTTATCGAAGTTATGCGAACATTTTTCGGTAAAGGCTTCGACTTTTTTAGAGCAGCGGGCTTGCTCTTCTGTGCACATGGTTACGGTGGTAGTGTTGGACATCGCCTTGAGATTTTGCCTTTCTCAAAAGTTACCATAATTACCCACCGCCATATAAGCAGCGCTGGTTCTAGGCGTTTTCATAAGTTTATCTTTATAGTTAGATTTTGTTATTTTTATTTTATTCTCATATTCCTGTCTTACATGGCGGGTGACGTCTAGTGAAAGTAACTCTCGCCCGTTTTATTTCGGCCGTGTTTTCATGTCACTCGTGTGTATGCGAGGGGGGTCATTTAACACTACGATTTAACACTTCATTTCTAAGCCTGAATTTTGTTGATTACAAAAAATAAAATCATAATTTACTTATTTTTCGGGGGAAAACTTGCAAAGTTATACACTAGCTATAGAGGGTAATAAGGTGTTGTAGATGGAATACTTCTGTTTCAGTGTTTATGTACTCGTGGAAATCATTCCTAAATTCGTACTTCGAGTGTGTATCAAGAAAAATAAGTTAGTTAATATTACGTGCCCTCGTTAAACTCCATTCTATTATTTCTCAATAAATAAGATTGTACTTTGTAATTTGTTGCCTTGATTGTACTGTTTTTTTTCTTGTGATTGTTGATCTCCGTACCTTGTCTCGCTCATTTTGGTGTAGTTTTTGTGGATTCAGTATTGCATTCAAGTTTGTGTTTCTTGGCCTATTTAAGTTTGTATTAATTTTGTTTACAAGCCGGAATCCTGCCCTTGTCATGCTTTTAGATTTTATTAGTGTTCATATTGTAAGAATTGCTTAATTCTAAATGGTAACTAAGTATTCATAGTTGAAACGAATCGAAATTAACGGGTCCTTTACTACACCTGCACAGAGTGTGCTATTGTTTTTCTTGCATTCACTCGATAGTCAATGCCAGTTGGCTTGACGTCTCTATTTCTGTTTGATATTTTAGATCCGAGTACACATTTGTGATGTCTTACCATCATTGGTGGGATTCTTATAGTTTTTGTATTCAGGCAAATATTCCCTAGGTAGAGAGAGTGAGGGAAACTCATTAGCGTAGATGCTTCTAAAGTGGAATGTTTTCAATAAAATCGCTGACAGTACATTTCTACTTCAAACCTAAACTCCGTGCATTTGTCCTCATACTTACGAGCTGTTCTTATTTGATGCTCTATTGACGTGATATTTTAATTTGAAAGTTAAATGATAAAGCTATTTAATCTTTATCTAAATTAAAGACCTATATGTAGAATAAGTGGCACAGATGCGATGCACGGTGCAAATGTCACGTAGTGTAAGAAGCTCAGGTGTAGGTGGAGTGCCTGATGCCACATGAGGTCAGTCAGCTCATGCCTTGTTGTCTGGAAGTCCATACAAGCAGAGCGGAGACTGGCCAGAAGAGTGTGTGTGTGACGCAACGCTCTGAATGCCCCTCATACTCCCACCTTCGTCTTGTGTTGCTGTACCCGCTATCTTTTGCTTCGTCTTCCTCACTCCTCCCACCACATGCTGACTATTTGCCCTCGTCTTCGTTCCTTCTACCTTATGTCGTCTATTTATGTTTGTTGCCTATGTCCTATTCTCTGTACCACCACATGCTTACTGTTTGCCCTCGTCTTCGTCCTGTCCACCTTATGTTGTCTATTTATGGTTGTTGCCTATTTCCCTTTCTCTGTACCACCACATGCTCACTATTTACCCTCGTCTTCGTGCTCTCCACCTTATGCTATTTGTTTGTTGCCTATTTCCTTTCTCTGTACCACCACATGCTCATTATTTACCCTTGTCTTCGTCCTGTCCACTTTATGCTATTTGTTTGTTGTATGTTTCTTCTTCTCGGTATAACCACGTGCTCACCATATTTTCCTCGTCTTCGTCTTTGCCACCATTTTCCCTACCATAATTTACCCACCATTTGCTGACCAGTTTTTGCTTGGTGTTCTCTTGTTTAGTTTTCATGTTTCTCTTTTTCTATCCTGTCTATTTTGGTGACCGCTATTAGACTGTTCCCTCACATTCTTTGTTGATTAATAATTTTGAAATTTTTTGTCACTTCTAACTTTTAAAAACCCAAATTCTCGATAATTATGTCATAGTTATAATAGTAAGAAAAGTTTACATAGTGCAACTTTTTGTAGCCGAACTAATACAAACCTAATTAATGTATTATACCTTGAACCTGAAGAGCCCATTTCCCAAGCGGTGTGCTCAAGCCTGTAGCTTCTTTGTTCCTGTTGCTTGCTTCGTCTCGTAGTGGTCGGTCAGAATGACATGTTTCTTCATTTTTCACCAGGATTAGTTTATCAACAGTATAATATGAAGTCTAATGATTTTTGAATTTCTATTTCAACGTTATTCAGTACTCTTCGTATTCACTCTGTTAATATTTTACTTTTCTTCATTGGTTTACATATATTTTCTTGTATATTCGTTCAGATTTACAAAAAAATAAATTGCATTCTGCTTTTTTTGTATGATAGTCACTAGCATTTAGAAATGTGTGTTTGTTTGTCTATTATTCGCGTTTTTTAACCTTTGTCCTTCCCGTGTATCGAATGGAGGTGGAGTGTTTCCAGGCCGACGCCTTTGTTCGCTTCGCTGTGTGCGAACGCTCGCGCATGTTCCCGTTCAATATACCTCTTTATGCACGCGTGACCCATTTATTTATCGTGTATCGCAAGACCAGTTCGCTTTTGCAATCCCGATTTAAGAGTTTGCGTGGTGAGTTTTACTAGTTATCGGCACAGATTCATATTGTGTTGCCCTCCCTCCGTGTTCAGAAATATCAGCTTAACCATCAGCAACAAGCTTGTTCTTTTCTAAATAACAGGTAAACAAGGACAAGTTACCTCTCTGTAACTATCTTCTCAATGAATTTTATTCTCGACGGGGAAACCTTGAATAACCAATAACTGCTGCTCTAGTACCTATTAATGTGACCTTCAGGAGAAAATAATCCAAAAGCAACTAATAACTTATTTTATCATTAACTGATGCACAAGGGCTTATTAACTTAGTTAATGTCTAAGTCTTGCTTCTGCAACAGCTTCTACAATTAGCTTCTACTATCCTCTCATTATATTGCAACTTAATACCGTTAATGTAGTGAGTTATCACTATTCATTTTGAGTTCAATATAAATATTGTGCCGTGTGCTTTTATTTGCACTCACCTGAGAAAATCGCTTATGTGTCTTGTAAAAAACCTGTTAAACGAATGCAGTTCTGTTTCTTTCCTGTCAGTATTGGTTCCATTCAGTAAAATATTACTTTTGAAGCGATGCTAATAATCACAATCATTCTCTCAAGACAAACATTTCGTGAACTCGCACTGCTGCTAATACTCAGTATCTTCCTGATGTTATTGCTAACGTCACGTCCTGCTTGTTCTCTCCCTGTTCATCTCGCCTTCTTTCAGATCTGCGGTGTCAAGTTGCTGTGTCGCCACTCAGTAACACTACTGGTATTGTGCCTGTATGATGTCTTCGCCATGAATTTCTAGCTGCCCCGCGTTATCTGTTCTCGTCGAAACACGGTACATTTGCTATTTTACATACTGTATTTCATGCCCTTCTTTTCATTAACTTTCTTCATTTATTATCGTGTGGGCTACCGCTTCTGTTTGTAATGAATCCCAGAGGCTGTCTTCTCTGTGCTCTAGCCTTGTTCGTATGTCCCCGGTCAGTCAGGAAAGTCCCCCCTCAATATTTTTATCTTCACCTGCCATAGTGCACCGTATTCACTCTACCTCGCCTTCCTCCTCTGCTGTTTGCGATCTTCCCGTTTCATTTGACTCACCTTTTGACCACTGTCCCAACCAAGCTTCCTTATCACGGTCTCCAGCCTCATTTGTACACCACACAACAGAACTCCTTTTCTTCTCTACTGGAATAGTGAGTCACTGTTGTTCATCTTCACGAGTCACCAACTAGTCCAGGCAACCTCATACTCATCCCTACACTCATCCTCGCCTCCACAGCTTGAAACACACACGTCCTGATCTCGTCTTCCCATATTCTCTCCATACACACTCCCTACACAGAATCCCAGGATCATACCCTTCGCAAAGCCCATACACACCCACTGTTCGCCCTAGAATAGAATAGAATAGAAT
>VCRD01000003.1:1076760-1089168 GCA_006783055.1 Trinorchestia longiramus | reverse complement strand
TAGCCACACACCGCTACACACCCTAGCCACACACCGCTACACACCCTAGCCACACACCGCTACACACCCTGGAGGTGAGGCATCAGGGGTCACGAGGTGACGCAGTTAAAGGAACGGAGGCCAGGGCGGCCAGGGAGAGCAACACCGCTCACACGACAGCTGTGTTGAGGGCGTCAGCTCTGTAACTAACTGGTGTGTTCTTGCGTCTTGTTGGTCTACTCCTAGTTCATCTCCTCATATGCTGCACTTCGGCGCTTTACTAATTATATAGTCTTTACTATAAGTAAAGAACACGAACTGGTGTGTTCTTGCGTCTTGTTGGTCTACTCCTAGTTCATCTCATATGCTACACTTCAGCGCTTTACTAATTATGGAGTCTTTACTATAAGTAAAGAACACGAACTAGTGTGTTTGTGCGCCATATTGGTCTACTAGTTCATCTCCTCATATGCTACACTTCAGCGCTTTACTAATTATGGAGTCTTTACTATAAGTAAAAACACGAACTAGTGTGTTCGTGCGTCTTGTTGGTCTACTCTTAGTTCATCTCCTCATATGCTACACTTCAGAACGTGTCACTGGAAAACTTTACCCTGGAACAACGAAGTGGGCTTAAGAAACCCAGTGTCAAAATTAACAAGCCCGTCTAGTATTGTATTCATGAACCTCACTTAATAATATCATCAATAGAACAAATATATATGACTTTTCTGTTACGTAGTTTGAAAGAAAAATAGTTGAAAAGTGACTGGGCCTCATAAGCCCACCCTATTCTCCGATGCTGATTATTTTTATCCGTCGTTCCAGGGTTAAACGACTATCTCTTGATAACGTGTATCACTGCTGAGATCGCTTTTGTTGTGGCTGCGGTGGTTAAACTAGGAATATAATAATAATAATACTACACTTCAGCGCTTGACTATTTATAAAGTCTTTACTATACGTGTCGACGGTCAAAAAAAAAATTCTCTCCAATGAATGTTCGCAACGAAGCGGATATTTTATGCTGCGAAATCCAAACAGTAACTCGATGAAACCTGTTTTTTAGTTGAATTGTTCAATTTAATTTATTAATTTGACTCACTGAGAATACTTAAAATGTTCTGTTATCACAACTAAAGTTTAATTTCTCTTCAATCTTGCAACCGTGGTAATTTCAGCAGCCCAAGTTCATTGGAACGGGTTAGTGTTGAATTTTATGAAAAAAGCCTAGAACTCTGCGTCGCTGCTCGTACTGATACGAGTTCATCCGTAGCTGCCTGCGCGAGAATATAACGTGTGGACTATAATCTTGAGGATTTACAAGGGATTGTGGTCCTTACAAGCATTCACGACGCTCCATCGTTTGGGGTTCGACCTGGCTGTCTGGAGGTAGAACTGTGAACCTGACCGCATACTTGAAGTTTTCCGGCCCATAAACGGTCCGTGTGGAATTCCATTACTGCCACAAGACTACCTTACGAGGGGGAAATTGACGTTGCTATTCTCTGAGTATACCTCTTTCTTATTGAACGCGTAATTACTGAACCAGTTGACACAGGATCCGCTCTGAATGTGCACGAGTTTATTCATGTATAGACCTACAATGAGACGTTCGCAATTTAGTAGGGAAAAGATTTAGTTAGAATAGAATAGAATGAGGCTATAGGAACGAACCTTCGGGCCCATTCTTGGGTCGGATAATTACTTCGATAATTATTCGGTTGTTTACCCAAGTCCCATGCCGTATTTCTAGCCGCGTCAACCATTTCGGCAGCGGGATACTTGTAACTGGCGGGATACTGACTTGTAACTGTTGTTAGAACTGACATTTGAAGAACTGTAGAACAAGATTGCACTAAAAATAATTGCATGATAATGACTGTAGAGCATTATACTTTACCATGTACAATATTGTACCGTACTATAGAACATTGCACGTCAAGAACCAGGGTAGTAATCTGACCTGCGTCCTAGACACGAATCCACGCACTGAGACGGAGTCAGTAACAGCATATTGTGCGAGTCTTGCTATCCTGTTTTCCGAGTCTAATTTATGAGATAAATTAGTTCTTTGTTTCTGAGTTACGCACTGAATACAAAGAATTTATTGGCCATGAATGCTACGATCATGACAGGTCTCGTGAGGTGGCCTTGGTTCTCTTAATTAAATCACGGCCCATTAGCCGGCCAGCGGCGTGAGACACGCTGCCTTCGCCAGCCTTGATCTTCTGACTCGTATTGAGGTCCCTTCTTGTCTCTAGAGTAACGCAGCGTCTAGCATGGATTCTTTGTCCTGAAATAAGTTGCTTAGCTATCAAGCATGCGTCAACGAGATGATCCATATGTCCAACGATCCAGGCTCGTTTGTTTTGTCTACTTAAAACTTCGATCTTTTTTTTGTATCGGAGTAATTTCACTGTTATTCTGATGCCTAATCTCTACGTGTGTTTCCTGCAAATGCTACAGGACACAAACTGTTCCTACTATTATGTTAGTTTATCAGTACGACTTGCAGATTGCACATTGCAGAACAATCTCTTTTGGCTGTTGATTAGTTTGTTTGTACTGCAAGTTGCAGTATTTTTTTTTGCATGACCATAATGACTTGAATAACATGACACTCACCGCTCACTGCTTTTGTTTTTTGCTCGCAAGTTAATTGAATGTTTTACAGCGTCACATTAATTTTAGCGTAGTGCGGTGCTTGAAGTGCATTGTGTTCACTCAATAACTAGTCCTTGGTGTTGCTGTCTTGCGTTCTGCAATATTAACTGTTTTGCATCGTTTCAAATTAAGATTTTATCGTACTGAATATAGCTATCGAATAAAACGGTATACTCGTACTGACGGTGTGTGCGTTGCTACTTTCACCGAAGTGTTCTTTCGCATATTTTTTGAAGGTTGCTATATTTTCTTTCTCCTAATCCATGTCCAGAAAACAATGACCATTTAGAAAAATTTTCACTTTATCTGTTTTTAATTTATCGCATTCGAATCATCACGTATTATTTGGTGCAAAAATATATAATAGAAATTTTATTGTAGACAACCTTTTTTGGGGTGTGGATCGATTATTTCCATTCATTTAATTTTTATTTCAAGTATTAGTTCGAATGAATGAAACTTGCTCGATTTTTGTGCATTGCTTCGTTATGTTTTTACTCTTCTGAGTGTACAACATCGTAGCTTTATGTAAAAGTGTACAGCATCTTAATTAACATTTAGTGTACAATATCGTAGTTAACAACTTAAACAAAGTAATCATGATCATTCATTTTATAAAATGTATTTTGCTGATTAGAGTAAGGGGCCGATAATTAGTTGAATTGTGGTCAAAATTATTGTAGTTTTTATACAATTTATAATATGAAGCTCATCCTATTCTTTTAATTGTTTTCACGAGAATGAAACAATATATTTTAGTAATTGTTAAGGTTTCGTCGGGTTCTGCTGTGTCGATTCTCAATGCGTATGGTATTTAAAATGTATGCATACTATCATGTAGTGCATAATGTTGCATAGTAACTTATATTGAATTTTGCTCTTCAATTGCAATTGTTTGGAGTGATTGACTGGTAACCCAGTGTAGAATCTTACAGTTTTATTAATTGATTGAATTTACATTCGTCAATTTACTACACATTTTCCATATTCGTTTTTAATTTTGCTACTATTATGATGGTGTTGAGCTTCGTCGTCAAATTCAGCGCCGGACCTTGGTGGTTTAATAAGACATTTGCTGTAATTAGTCATTATGAACACAAGGTTAGTGGGGACTCAAAATACCACCTCCAGGCCTTACGTGTCTCCACTCATGCTCAAGTACATGCCGGTATTTGCGTTAGGTGACAACTTGAAGTTCATTGTGTGTATTGCATGTAGGAAAATTATCGAAATTATGGTCTTTCCTGTCCGATATTTGATCATCAGACAGGCTACATGTCATGTTTTGATGTGTACATAGCAATCGTACACGTGTATTTACCGCCATGAAAAGCGTGGATGCACACTGTAACGCTTGTCTGGGAATTAGTTGCGGGGTTATTTTCAGTAGTGTTTCACGCTGGTATTCATTTTTGCTGCCGTCTCGTTTATTATAAAACATTAGTGTGGTGTTCATATTGTTGTTACCTGTCTTTAAGATGCTTACTCTGCTACAAGCTTTACGCCCTTGTCGTGTTACTTAAAATTTCCAGTGGCGACGTTTCCTATACGGCAGTAAACGACGGTCGGCGTTCCTTTTCTGTACAGTTATCAGGAACAGGCAGATGGGATGTAGCTTATCCTTCTAGTCCCGCTGCAATCAGCTCACAGTGAATAATACGATTGTGACAGCATGTCTGATATCAATTTTTTTTAACAGCTTGAAAGGATTCTTAACGGTTCAACATCACCGGTCGTCATTGGTATTGACGGCTGTAAACTGTAACTTTTTCGATTTACTACGTTCAAATGGAATTTTACAACTCGCCCGTCCCATTTGAACATTGCATGCACATTGTCCGTCGTTGGAATTTACTTGTTCTCTCTGGGACGAATCGGCCAAGCTACGGTCACCTTCACTTCTATGAAACGCTGATTTTTTTACGTGTGGTCATAACCAGTGTCGATGGCGTGTGCAGACGATCCAACTTACTTGTGCAATTTCTTGTCCGAGTCTAGACTTGATTACGAAATTACCTACACAGGCACGAAGTTATGATGTGTTGCCTGTGTCGATAGGTAGTTACTGCATTCAATTTTTTTAGCTCGTGTTAATCTTGAAGTGTTGCTTATGCTTGGATATTACCTTTAAATGTTATAGTCCTTGTTAACTTCAATTGTTCATCACGCATTCACACAAGTTGCCGTACTGTGCAATGTGATCTCTAGTTTAGTGAAACATTAATAAAGGAATATATTAAGTTTTACTGGTCATTATTGGGGCATTTTCTTCTAATTGATGACAATTGCCATTTTCCCTTTGCGGGGTTTTGTTTTCATTCAGTACATAACGTATATTTCCATCAGAGAACAAAACAGTTTGAAATTTGAAGAAGAGTATTCATGTCACAAAAATCGTTAGATAAGGGAACTGAAAATTATGATACATGTTAACATCATGAGTGGAAGTGTGAGAAAAAAGTATCAAGCTGAATTTGAGTTGGATAGAAAATTTATTTATTTATTTTTCATACGCAGTTGGGTACAATGACAGCGTGCTGTGTTTTTGCATGTTGAGAAACTGGGAAAGGTTTGTAAATTTTATCAGTTGGAGCACTCATAAATCAGCAGTTTTCTTTGTTAACCTGTTTTCAATCTGTAGTTACTGGTTGTCATTCCTGTAGGGAATTGCTATGCATCACGCAGAGCTTGACTGCACATTGAGTCTTAACGGCTCTTGGTTTCTGCGTTTTACTTTTGAAAAATGCATGAAATATTAAAGTGAACTCTTGGACAACTTTCATAAGCTTTGGTTTATATTTCGATGCAAATGTTTCGGATTTATTTGAACTGTGTGCTGCTGGAATAGAAATGTAATGCATGTCATCCCTAGCCGTACCCATCGATTCTTGCAAGCGATGGAAGAACTCGTTCATGTTGATAGAGTTATTTTCTAATGTTTATTGAATTAGAAATAAAAGCTGCTCTGCGATCTAAATGTTCTGTTGACTTGTTGAACAGTCCATGTTTATTGTTTTGAATCCGGAAGCTTTATTTTCTGCCATACAAACTCATTTTAAGCCCCACGCGGATACAAGAATTAGTTGGATTGGCTAGTACTGATGTGAAAATTGTTTAAATGTTAAGTGATGTGGTGGTTAAACGCCTTGTCATTTGTTCACGTCTTAATTTTGTTGGTCGATTCAGGGTTGACGTGCTCAGTGTTCCATAACCTAATCCCGTGGTGGTAGACGAATTATTAAGATATAATCCTTATAGGTGATTTCCGGATTAATTTAGCTTTGTCTAATTGTCGTGTTAGTGCGTGAATAAACATGTTGTGTGCCAACTGCCTCGGTACAGTATTACGTTTCCGTGCGAAGGCAGTTTCCTGCAAGTGAGAAAGGTGACTGTTATTTAAAGGAAATTTCGTTCAACAGGATAAATGATCAGTTTTCACACTCACAACACACTTGGCTCACAATGCCACTGCTGAGCAGAGCAAAAACCTGCTGAACTCGAAATTAGAGCCCGAGCAGCACCAGCATTTAGTTGCGCCGCCTTTTTATGATTTATAGTACATACAACTACGTCAATACGCGAATTTCATAACCTCTGTATGTTTCTTCTAGTACACAGTTCGCCAAAAAAATTTACTTTCAATTATTGACATAGGAATCATGGGTTGTGGTTCTTAAGTTTACTTGTTAAAACATGCCAGTAGCGTTATTAGAGGTCTGCTTATAAATGTGACAATTGCCTTATATATTTCAAAGCGTATCAACGTACCTGCTACTGTGTCATTAGTTATTTTCATAATATTTTGGTAAGAAATCAGTCAATGTTTAAGTACACGCCAATTATATTGTTTTCATGTGTATAATGGTTTTTCTGTTACAATAACTATGTGTTAAATTCTGGTGTGTGCTATTATCACTGTGCTAAAATGGTCATTAGGTTAGTACATTATCATCACCGTAATTCGCAGTGTGTTTTAAGGGTTGAGGTAAGTACGAGCCAAGGTCGAAGACAAGTAGTTGGGCGAACCAGTCCTGCTTGCCGTGACTGGAGTGCGCTCTGTGCCCTTGAGAGAGAAGCTCACACCAAGCCTTGGCGCGGTCGCTCTGCTTGATTCTGGTAATGCAGCATCTCTTCACGCGGACCTACATAGGATGTATTTCTTGTTTATGTATCATACCACTACACCCTATAGTTTAGAGGAGCTCGTACGTATTTTTGGATGCAGCACCACTTACGTCACGCAGACCTGGGAAGTGTTTCTTGTTTATGTATCGCTTTGCCCTTTAGTTTGTAGGACTACAGACGTATTTCTTGTTTATATACCCCTGCACTTTATAGTTGGAGGACTTCAGACGTATTTTTTGATGCTGCACCACTTACGTCACGGGAATCAGGAACGTATTGCTTGTTAATGTACTACTGCATCCTACAGTCAGGACTTCAGGCGTATTTCTTGATACTGTACCACGTACATGACTGGGTTTGGACTTTTTTTTTATACTGTGTCATGAGGAATGATGTTTGTTCATATGCTGCTGTAGCAAGTAATCTGGAAACTTGAAACGAATTTTTTCATGTACAACTTTCGGGCATCATTTTTCGTGATAATCCGAGGGTGTGTGCTCGCACGAACGGTTTAGGCTGCCACTTTGCGTCCGAAGTTACACGCTTTACCTCATCTATGTTGATCTATATTAGCTGACACTTGTGTGTTATATCCGTCTGATATTTTGACTCATTTTTGCAGGGATTTTTTGCTCGCATCACTTGACCAATTTTTTATCGAAAAATTTTAGTTTTATTCGAAAGTGCCTGAGCTCTCTGGTCGGCCACGTTTAGATTGTTGCACTAGGTGCATTCAAGTTATGACGTCTACAATTTTTTTCTCATAAACTTATCATACGAAAACTTTTAAACTTGTGTTACTTCTTGACCTAATCTCCTTACAGCTGTGCACATTTTTCACAATATCGACGCCATGATTCCATAGCCGTTACGAACGCTTCTTTAGGAGTCTGGTTTGACACGATGATACGTAGATGAAGATAGCTAATGCAATAGAGGCACGGCTAGCGAATGGGCGACCACGAAGTGTCTTTCCTCGTTGGAAACCGCCAAAAGTCGCCAAGTGTCAGGTCAGGTAAGTAGGGAGTATGAGTAATCACTTCAGAGTTGTTTCCACGAAGAAACTGCAGCGTCGCTTTCGCCCGATGTGTCGGTGCGTTGGCCCGACGTGCAGCCTTTCCTGGCCGTTTTTCATGCAATGCTGGAAGGAGCTTGTTCTTCAAAACATACTGGTTGGATGCATCTATCACTGCGTTGACCTTTGGGGCTCAATGAGTGAGGATTAAGCCATCGCTGTCTCAGATCATGCCAACCAGTATTTTTTTCGCACTGGCGCTTACTCGAAATCTCTTTGGTGGCGGTGAACCTGCGTTCTTCCATTGAACTGACTGGCACTTCGTTTCAGGATTAAAAATCGGCATCCATATCTCATCCATTATCAAAGTCGATGAAAAGGAAGTGTCATTCATACCGTCATCACGCATCAACATTGTCTGGTAACATGCCACACGCACAGCCTTGTGGTCGTCCATCAGCATCTGTGGCACCCACCTTGAGGACACTTTTCGCATTATCAGGTCTTCATGTAGGATTGTGTGCACAAATCCCACGGAAATGCAAACTTTAGAGGCGATTTGTATCACACTCATTTGGTGATCCGCAAAAAAAAAATTTCCACTCGGTTGATCATGTCGTCAGACCGGCTGGTATGAGGCCGAGATTGTCTTGGTTTGTTGTCACACGACGTTCTGCCTTCTTTAAACTGTCTAACTCACGAACACGCATTATACGCTGTTCTTGTGATGAAAACGTCGCCATTTTAAGTATCAAAAACAGTCCTCACTCTCGTCGCTGCCGCCAGAGTTCTGTCTGCCGTACAGTGCTGCCATCTCTTGTCACGCATTCACAACGAGTGCACGCGTATTTTAAAAAACTCAAATGTTTCTGTTTCCAGTCATGAGAAAAATTGAGGGTTTGTAACTTGAATGCACCTCATATTTGTGCAAGTTAAATATTTGAAGACCTGTTGATTGCTCCACATTTCCTTGACAAACTAACTGATATTTCATGTGCAAACGTTGGTTCTGGTAAAATCAAAGCAGAAACGCTCATCTCACTTGATGTAATTTCCTTTTTTCGTGTATGAAAAGAAAATATTGTATTTACCATCATTGTTACCATTATTATTATTATTATTATCATTTCCATGTTTATCATCATTAATTTCAATTCATCATTATTTTTCTCATTATCGTAGGCAAATAAGACTCCCAATAAGTTCTGTGTACAGTAACAGCCTATTTATAAGGATGAGATTTTCTCAACGATTTCTTTGTTGATTATTTTTCGTTCGTAAATCCTATCCTGCGCTGTCACCTACTTGCGACAATCTTGATTTAGCTGATTAATGGAGCAACATCCGGCCGAAAAAATAGAATCTGGGATCTCCGGAGTGATGGTGGTCTCTGTGTTCCATTAACTTATTGGCAGATGTGTGTTTGCTCTGTTTTTGTGCCTCAGTGTTGAGTTTCGCTGGTATTTTCATGAGCCGCTCTGGCAGGCCGCCTGTCTTGCATGATGCGAGGTCTCATAGGCCCGGGTGGCCAATACAGTTCCTGATTTTGTGCCTGCGACGCTCAATAACTAGCTTTATGGCGGACCATATTTTCTGTAGAAATGGTACTACTACATGCATCTATTCGGTAATGAGATATGGATAAAGCAAAGTGATTTCATTGTAATGATGACCTGTTTAAAATATGTGAATTAGCCAAATCAGTTTATTAAGTATGAATACATTCGTAGAATGACGGTACTTTTTCATCATTATGAAGCTGTGGAGGCTATGCTTTGGGAAGTTTCTGTTTATTCAAATTAACAATGATATGATTTGGTTTAAAGCGTGCGGGGCTGGAATAAGTAGTAAAATGTAAGTGCCATTTCTAGAAACGGTGAAGCGAAATTGATGAAAATAATGAAAATATGTATCAAGGCATAACATTTAAAAAAATTTCGACTTGAAGATATTTTTACGAGTAAATGAAGTACTACCTCTGGTCGAAAACAGCTGGTGCTGAGGAAAAAGTCTAAAAATTTAACTCATGTGTTATACTTTCGTTATACAATGTTTTAATAAAGGTACAGGAAACAAAGATAAAGAAATGATTTCTCGAATGTTTTCCAGGACATAATTTCTGAAATGTTTTCTCGGTTGTGCACTCACTGTGTTCGACCACAGGGAGTAATTTACTCGTGTATGAACACGTCAAAAATATTTGTTTGTCGCAATACAGATGATTTCTTTTGAAAACCTCCATTATGGCAAGGTAATAATAAAAGGAGCTTAGCTATGACCATTTAATCATTTCCTTTTGGCGTGGAATATTTAATAGCGCTCTGCTTGGACCGTCAACTATAATGCTGAACTTGCATTCTTTTGTTAGGCTCAAGTTTAGTGCCTTAGTCACGAAGTTTGAACGGACAGTTATTCTCTGCCTAAATTTACTGTAAAATTCGCCCTAGTTTGTCGGGGAGTGAAATTGCATGGGGAATGTTCTGTGAAACCTTGTGTCGTGAATACCACTGTTTTTGGTCATAGTATTTCCATTGTTTATCTCAGTGTTAATATTAGCTGCAGCTAGTCACCAAAAATATAATATTCAAGTTACCAAAAAATAGTGTAAATACTTCACGTTACGTGCTAAATTGTTGATCATTAGTACTGAGACTCTGAATATTATTTCTGTACGTTATTCTTTTTGTAAAACTTTTTGAATGCGCTTTAAGGATTATTTTTATGTCACTCGAAGCTTCCCTTTTTATTGGTGTATATTGACAAAAAAATCATTTTTCATAAAAACACTAAGCGATGAACCGTAAGTTTATCTATTATTTTTGCCTCTAACAGATGTACTCGTATTTGCAATGTCCAGCCCTCTTTAATCCATCAATTTCATGATACGGTACTCTCTTTATTTGCTTCTGTAAGCTCCAACATCAAAGCTAGTTTTTTCTTCAGAATCGGATTGTTCCCGTTTCTTATTTGCTTACAAAACGCATTGCTCCAGCGTGTTATAGAGCTGGAGCACGTCTGTTGTGTGTTACATAAAAGTAAATTGTTTTTCCATGTATCTTCTAAAGAGATTGTACTCGAATTCGATCTCTAAGCAAAAATTGTGCGTACGGAATATGTTGGTAAAATATATGTATTTTTTTGCCTAATTGACTGCAATTTCGTTTTATTCGTGTTGGTAATATAGCTGCCTTATATGATACGTTTAGTTGTTTACATTTGCTTGGTCTGTGCATCTTTTCATATTCAGTATCCGTGTAGTCTAAATTTGTCTGCGTGTTTATACATAACTTTCTTCTTTTCTTGTAGTGAATGGTTCGAAATCATTTTTCGTAGCCCTCTTCTCATGATATTACATTTTAGGTTCGATTGAGCGATGCGTATACATCACACTGCCTGCTTAGGTGGTGGTGTAGCTTCACGTTTTTGAGTTATGCTCGCGGCAATAAATTCATATAATGGCATTCTCGGATGATTGAAAATTTCCAGAGATGATGGAAAGCGTGAATGCCTTAATGGGGCTCTTGGCTCTGAATTCCATTTTTGTTTTTGCAAATCTGTCTTTATTGGTCAGTAGCATTGGAAATTTATTTTTTTCAGTAACGTTTGGAAGTATTGAGTTTAAGTATAAGAGCGTGGATGTATTGAGTTTATGTATAAGGACGTGGAATCGTATTTTATATTGCAAATGCTTAGTTGACTCAGAATTCTGTTAAATATTTTTAATGGTAGGAAGACCTAACGAAAAGGATTGATATTTTCGCATCTTGTATTCTCAAGAGAGATTATTGACATGAATACTAAACTCCTACAAAACTGCTTATATAACCCTGTATTTCATGTGATATGTAGTGTTATGTATCACACAGCTACATTACCTATACTCTCATACTTCTAACAGTTCAAGTTGCGCAATCTCGTTTGCCTGTTCATGCTCTAAGCCCAGTTACGCACGCTTATCATAGTCACAGCCGGCACTCGTACGTACGCAGCGTCAGTTACATCTGTGGTCGCTCCACTCGTGCGGTTCATGCACGCCTGCCACACACAGCGCACACATCCACCGTAGACAAAACACGCATTCATACAGTGCACCGTAACAGTCTGCGGTGACCGTGATCGTGTAGACCGATGAGAACGCTCCTCTCGTCACTATCATACCGTTACAGGTCCCTGTTCTATGTAATGTTTCCTCTGTACATCGTGGGCCGTACAGCTCAGCCTTCTCCACGTCTTGTATGAATTTTCTTTTCAGAAAGATGAAGTGTTTTTTGTAGTTTCGAAGTCTTCCTTTCAGAAGGGTCAAGTTTTTTTATAACTTCAAACTGTTCTTTTCAAGAAAGGTAAAGGGTTTGTCTGTATTTGCTCCGGTATCAAAGTTTTGGAATAGGTCCTGGGTTTTAAAGGTTCCGAAATGTAATTACATGCAAGTAAGTATAAATGAAGTTATGGGTTATAAATGAAGTTATGGGTTCTGTAGGTTAAACCTAACTTGTGCCTGTGGGTTAAACCTAACTTGTGCCTGTGGGTTAAACCTAACTTGTGCCTGTAGGTTAAACCTAACTTGTGCCTGTGGGTTAAACCTAACTTGTGCCTGTGGGTTAAACCTAACTTGTGCCTGTGGG
>VCRD01000003.1:952347-1076465 GCA_006783055.1 Trinorchestia longiramus | reverse complement strand
TAAACCTAACTTGTGCCTGTGTGTTAAACCTAACTTGTGCCTGTGTGTTAAACCTAACTTGTGCCTGTGTGTTAAACCTAACTTGTGCCTGTGTGTTAAACCTAACTTGTGCCTGTATGTTAAACCTAACTTGTGCCTGTGGGTTAAACCTAACATCACTAGCTTGGTCGACTGGTGAGCGAATATGCTTGCGAGCGGGAAGACCCGGGTTCGAATCCCGCTGCCGACATGGTTGACGCAGCTGGAAATACGGCATGGGACTTGGATAAAACAACCGAATAATTATCGAAGTAATTATCTGACCCAAGAATGGGCCAGAAGGTTCGTTCCTATAGCCTCATTCTATTCTATTCTATTCTTATGTACGTGCCTTTGTTGAATGTGATGGAGTAAAAAAATTGCCGAGACATTTTGCTGACGTTTCTTGGGTAATACAAGTTGCTAAATTTTTTAAGCAGCAAATATCACTCAATGTTGTAAGAACGTGGCTAAAATCTTATCTAGATATTCATTTTTATTGTTTCCGTAGGAAATGAAAATGCAAATTCAGATCAATCCTGAGTAAAATGAGCAATATGTATTCAGTGAGGGTAGATGTAGATAATGGCTAAAAATTTCTGTCGTCAATTTACGATTGTAAAAGTTATATTAATTTCACATATTGGTCTTAAAAGCAAATGAGTTGCGACGATTTGTAAGTAGCTGACAAATAATCTTAAAGTAATGTACTTAATTTATAATTAAAATAATGATGTAAAACCTGACACTAGCTCTTTAATTGTGAACGACTGATGCCTCGGATCACCAATATCTTTGTCTATTTTTTTCGAAACCTTGGATGAATGTTATTTATTGCTTTCTATTTTTGAGTTCTATCGCTGCTGAAAAGCTTCAGAATGTAAATAATGAACAAACTTTAATTTGATCTGTTGATTCTTCCGTTTGGGGAACGGCGATTTCCCTTCAAGCATCACCACTACACTTAAGATCTAATCGATAAGCATCATCACTCCTCTTAAGATGCTAACATTAAAAACTTTAAAATCCAATGTATCTGTACTGTATACTCTATTGGAAATAAGGTTTTTTCTTTCTTTATCGCTGTTGCGGCCCTCAACCGTTGCCGTGAACACATCAAAATGACATGTTAATTTTGACCTTGCTTAATTTCGATAAAATTATTTTTGTCTTCTTCTCATTTGTCTCACTCCCCTCATTCTCTCCTTCTCCGCCTCTTTCCATTCTGGTGTTCTGGAGGCAAAAATTAATTCACGTTGTATTGTAGAAAGCCTCTTCTACCTGCTCCGAATGGTTCCTTTCATGCAACCAGATTTATTTTGACTCAATATTCCATGCGTTCAAAAGTATCGTTCGTAGCTGTTCCGTTTTGGAAATGTTTCCCAGCAGTTAGACGTAAGAAAAGCTTACTGTCGCTGCTGTAAGCGTTGCTCTCCATTTCTCAAAAAATGGCAAAGTTTTTATAGTAGATTTAATTCATTTGCAGCTCCCTGCGTACATGCGGAGTTACTTCGTTGTTCGTCTTCAGAAAAAGGGAAATCGAACAGCTCAACGTTTGCCGTCCGGATATCTATAGTGTTCAGTTTTTAAGGAATATTTACCACCCATTTTGCTGAAGAGTGTGCTTCTGTTGTAGCATGGACATAAAAATTGCTTTGCTACTGTAAATTTCTTTACTCGTTTCGCAGTTAAAAGAACTTAGAAGAAAATTCAATGTATGTTAGTGGATTTGTGCAATGGATCATAATCTGTGGTGTATAAGTATGAGATAGTGTAATTATTGTTATTAAAAATTTGCATTATTTAATATTAGACATATGACGGGTAAAAAATTGTTTACCTTGTGCAAAATGGGGCAATAACAGATACAAAACAAAAACATTTTTCTTTAAAAAAATATTTATTTCAAGTCCTTACTTCAAAAGTAGTAAGTAATTAACTAATTTATGATTACAAAAGTAATATATATTCAAAATGCTTTCTTTTGCCCTCAATACTTCGCGAAGTCTTTTAGAAAAGTCTTTAATGGCTGCACAAACTACTTCGAAGGGTATTTTCTCCCACCATTTTTCAATTTTGTTTGACTTTGAAAGTTTAATACTTTGGCAAGGAGTAGGTCAATTGTTCTTTTTATGAACATTCTGTTGATTTTAAGGTTTCTCTCTAGTTTGAATATTTCGGATAGACTCTGTCCCTTTTCCCCTTTTCATGCTTCTCTATAATGAACTTTCGCACCAATTCTACAGACATTGTTAATGGTTAATGTTCTGTAAAATATTAGGTAGATCCTTGATAATTATTTTTTTTTAAATTACATTCGGTTATATTTTGCGAAATAATAATTCTTAAAATTGATCTGAAAACATGTAACAGAAATTGTGCCCACCCGTTAATTCTTTTTGTAGGAATAATAAACGTGGTGAGGAGTATTTTCACTAATATGTGAGCTCGTGACCAGAAATATTTTTCCCACATAGTGAAAGGCACGTATGACCATTAACCTAATTGTGATCCTATTCTTTTTTGTAAAATGTCCAATATGATAAAGCAGCTAATTCCTTAAAAAGATGAGTATTTGACACTAGACCAGTGTTTCTCAAAGTGGTTGAGGAAATGCAAGGGGGCGGTAGGAGGGTACGCCTTGAATGGGGGGGCGTATATTATTGTATAATATACAGTAATATAATCATTAGGGGGCGGTGGAAAATCAAATAGTGTCCTAGGAGGGCCATGATTGAAAAAACTGTGAGAAACACTGGACTAGAATATTAGATCTGATTCGTGAAGTGTGCTATTGTGATCAATTTGATAGCTTCTAACTTACGTTGAGCGTTTTTTTTTACTTTTTGCATCGCAATTTTTATTTTACTAACCTATTTAAACTGGCACTTTTTAAACGTGTTTTTTTTATTTTATGATTGAGTTTCTTAAGGTTCCTTTAGAAGTTATCTAACTTATTAGCGCTTTCAAATAGATAAATATACGTATATATTGTCAATCGCGCACATTCTTCGTTATCAAGAGTACGCTAATGCTTTCATTAACAATAAATATAATATGTTTGCCGGTGGACCAGGTTCTGTTGAATCGCCGCGGCACGTCTATGGGAAATATCTTCTTAATTATAAACAATAGTTTTTTCGTAGAATTTAATTTCTTTAGCGATTTTTCTAGCCTAATGGCTAACTGCGACGTTTTCGTGATCCATGTTTTGATCTCGATTACTTTTCCAAATGGCAAATTTGTTGGCCTTCACTGTTGTTTGTGTGCCGTTATTAAAAAAAATTTGAGGGCTGTAGGCAAGTTTCTGCTCAGTATGTGAAGTTTAATCGTAAATAATGTTACGCTAAACATCACAGGTTATAAAATCCTGGCATCGATTCTGTTATGTCAAAAGTCGTCCTATGCTTCAAGACTTCAGTGTTCATTTTGCCGTAAGATATTTCGTTATAAACTGTAGGCATTACAAGTTTTAAATATGTTCATGTTAACAACCTTAATCGAAAAACTTGTTTTCGACTGAGACCATATTTTGGTTCAGGCTCCTGTTACTCAAATATTTACCTATGTTAATTGATACAGGCTGTAGTGTTAGAGGTGATGGTCCCGTTAGTCGTCAGCTAGAGTAATGTCACACTAAAGTGAGTTGCGTGCAAATGATCACCTGATGTTCTCACAAAACTCGCCTCCATGGGAAAGTGTCATATCACTAACGCCACACTGAAGACCGGTAGTGTGTGATGTGACACCGGCATCAACCCCGGCCTTTTTTCCCTCAGCTTTAAGGGGCGTTTGTGACGTTTACTGCGTGATGCACGACGCTCCTCGCCAAAAAATACTTCCCTCATGTACGAAACTAGAATAATTAAGATTAGTGAGTTGAGGAAAAATTTTCAAGGAGCATGTTTGAAATTCACGTGCTTGAATCATGTCTGCATAAAATTTAAGACGAATATAGTTATTTCTTGGATGTTCGGTATTAATTTTTCATGCATTTTGCTATATGGTCTACCGTATATATTGACACAAAATGCGATTGCATCGCTGCCGAGCATGAGAACCATGAAAGCAAGTTGTATTTTTCACGTGAATTTTGGCATGCCCCGATACGTAAAGTTTTTAGAAAATTCGTATTTCCGCAGGATTGACTGTCTTTTCAGTCAATTCGTTAACTGCTCGTCGTCTGAGGTTCATCTCGTGAAGAAAAAGACGAACTCATAAACTTATACGTGTCGTGAATAGTTTCAACTCATTATGAAAAATTTTACAATGGACCGCCGTATCACTGTTACGAGAAATAAAGAAAAGGTGGACAATTATGCTGGAAAGTGCGGCCTAGACTGTGGAAGACAAGCAGTCAGATAGCTTTCGTATTTACGTCAGCATTGCAGAGTACTTACGTGAGAAACCGGGACTTGAAAACTCTAATTTGAAAGGTTTTAGCTTAATGGACTCTAGGATCTACTTGTTCAAAGGAGTTTAGAATGCTTGAATTTTAAGTTGCTTATTCTTGAATTTAGTATTTTATATTTAAGGACTTCATTTAGCAAATGAATGTCATCGCATTTTATTAGAATGTCGGTAACAAATTTAATGTTCGTAGTTTATAAAAAAAGTGTATTTTATAATGTTGACAAACCTAGAGTTATATTAGCCCTCGTGGAATATACTTTCATTTCGTTTGTATTTCGATTGAACTGCTCCTACTTACACGACAAATCCGTAGTTTTAAGTTCCCCAATTCTTGGTGTACTGATCAGAAATATGAAGTGAAGGGCCACACGCTTATTTTAGGGGCAGTCTTTCTTCATAATTTGATTTATGTCCTTAGTCAGCTCCAGTTTCTAAGCTATTACATTGAAATATTTCAGACGAGTCTATGCAGCGACATCATTTCAGCTCCAGAAGATATTGTGCTTTATGTTCTTAAAACAAACCAAACCATAGACGCTGCGATTGTCTAGAAACCCGTGGCAGCTTACAAAAAATAGAACAGAAACTGTAAAAAGAAGTTGAACACATTTAACATATTTCGTTCATGTTCCATTGATAAGATATGATTTTCTCATAGTGCAACTATAGACTTACGCAAAAGTGAATATTCAATTTTGCAGACTCATTTTTGTGAGCATTTTTAGGCGCATTGTCCAGAGAAATGCGAAGTGTGATCACGGCTTGGGAGTACCAGGATACACCAGCACGGCAAAAGTTATCATTGGCTTCTCGTGTGATGATGAATTAATGACAAGTCAGCTCATTTCATTTTTTATGTTGTTTGAACGACTAATTTCATGTTGTGACTTTGGCCGACGTTTCATTATTAATTTTGACGATTCACATTTCGTTCATTGTTGCAATCGGTGCAGGATGGAACTCGACGAAACGTAACAAAAACGCCGTTTTTTATGACACGCCGCAATTTATAACCCTAATGAGCCATCTGTCTTGCGGCGGTCTTGCTGCGTGGATTAACATTAATTTTGCGCTGATCTTGCCGACATTTTGTAAGAAAATATGAACGCATGCTACGTTGTTCTGCTCCTCATGAGGCTGGAGCACCTCCAAGAGGTTCGCTGACGTGCAAGCAGACCCTGGGGACTTGGTGGCAGGATTATTGTGTCTGTGTTCGTCAGTGTACCTCGATGTTAACAGTGGCTGCTCATTGCATTTGTAATAGCTCTTCTGGGTTGAGTTTGAGTTTGAGTTTGATAGGCCTTTTCTACGTCTTTCTCATGGAAGAAGCTGGCGTTCCTTGCAACGGACTTCCTGCGCGAGTGTCTTTTATGCTTTGCTCTTTTCATCAGCCTTTCATTTTTCACGCTGTGGAAATGTTCCCTGCCAATATTAAAACGCTCCTCTAGCCAATGCAGTCGTTAATCCGTAATCGGTAAATTAGCGGTACGGTAATTATCTGCGTGGAACTATCGACTTGAGGAAGTTGAGCTGTTCTTATCACTTTTTGAAGAGAGGATGTGGTCTGGTACCTGCTCGCCTTTCCTGCTACAGCTGTTGGTGCGTTGCTATGTAGAATAAACACGTGTAGTCACGGTACTTAGTGTTACGTGTCACAATGAGGGGAAATTGCCCAAATTGCTGTAACATGAGGTTGTGACGTGTGAGCATTTAAGAAATATTCAACGATATGTAAAAGTTATGAGTTAAGGCACCAAACCAATCGACCAAAATTAAAGAAAGGCTTAAATAGAATGATAAATCGGATCTTTATCCAGTGTTTACATGTATTCAATATGTTTCTCGTTAATTTTCTGTGTACTACGAATAAATTGCATTATTAGAATTCACTTTATTTTTTTACTGCTGTATCATGCTAAGTGCATCTTAGGCGATGCTTGTCGAAAAACATTTGCTGTCCTAAAAAACTGAATATTCAACGGAGATGCCATGCTTCAATACGTACTGTAGAATGAATACTTGTGATAAGTCCTCTTTTTGCATAATGCCTTCGCTTTTTCGGTTTCGAGTTATTCAGGTGATATGGGAGCGAGATGTTACTGCCTTTCGTAGTCATTTGAGGGGCTTTCAGAACGCGCAGTTGAAAGTTTTCCTTCATTAGAAGAACATCTGGGGCTTCTACCGTCGTGAACCTAATGAACCTGCGGCACTTAAACCTTAATGACCTGAGTTTCTGGTGCGTGTTATTTGAGCCTGGGCTAATGAGTTATGATCTTCGCAATTTTGTGCTCGTCAGATTTAGACGACGTGCCTTCAGTAATCGCTCGAATGTTTATTTTAACGGAGTTTAGGAGTCTTGAACTTAATTACTCCCAGTATGTTGAACTGTGTAGTCTAACGTACACTTTCTAATGTACAGTTACACAACATCCAATCGATTGAGGCATTAACGATGGAGCTCTTAAAATAGCGTATTGGGACTTAAATACAAAGTATAATAATTCTTGCATTTTTAAATCTCATGTGCAAAACCGAACGTTCAAACTTTTTCCATTCTTAGCTAACTTTCCACTCATTCGATGTCAAGCTAATGTGAAGCCATCAATGGCGAACTGTTAGAATTGTCAACGTACGGACGCTACTACAATGGACTCAGTGTTCGCTTGAAAACGTAGTGAAATTCTCTTCGTGGTAAAAAACTGCTATGAAAGTTTTTTATCGAGACATTAATTGGGCGACAGTCATCTCGTATGAAAGTATCAACTGAACATGATTAGCACTCCGCGCATAGACACCTAAAAACACATGTACTAAGCCCATCATATATGTACTAGTGTTGCGTATATCCAATGCATAAACGAAAGTGTAATTTTCACTATAATTCAAAGTTAAATTATATTTTCCATTCAAACAAGTAATATTTAATGTTTATATTCTAAAATAATGAAGTAATTTTCTCACGCTGCCCCAGTCACTGCTGCACCATGATGTAGTAAAACCATCAAAATTTAAAAAAAAAATCCGCTGAATTTTTTGTTTCTAAAGAAGTTCAAGTATCTTTTAGGGTCGAATATGTTTTGATTATCCTAATTTCATATAGAAAATATAATGTTCATCCTCATCAGTAAGTGAATTTAAATAGATATGATATTCCATACAAAAACAATGAAGTTTAGTACACTAATAATTGTAACTCATAATTCAATGTAGGGGTAGTTTGATGTAAAGCTTTCTATTTCAATATTTTTATTTCACAGATTAATAACCATTGTCTTTTTTTTAATTGTTAAGTATTGTTTTGTTACTGTTTTCTAATATTTTTTCTATTTCACGTCTATTATGATTGTAATGTGATGGTAGATGTTATTGTTATCAAACTTCATTAATTAAGTAGTGTTAAACTGCCGCTCCTGTCCATAGTGAAAAGTTTGCTGCTCTAGTGATTTTATAAAATTATCGTGGAAAACGTCAGCATTGGCTCGTGTTCGTATCTTTGTCGAACTCTTTTACACCCTAACATGTTCTTAAGTTTTCCCATTTGATATTCAAATTTCTTTATTGTCAGGGAAGCTGTGGTTGGGTTTGAAAGTTTCTCCGTCCTGCGATGTCTTCTTTAAGAAATGCATGTTCCTCCTGCGCTGCCTCTGCTGGCGTTTGGAACAGGGATCTTCTTTAAAAATATGCTAAACAGATACTCTTCCAAAAATTTGACACCTGAACATCATTTCGTGCGTTTAGAATGTATACGTTCAAAACAATCTCATCTTACCTCATGTTGGAGAGAAACATTCAGTGCTAGTATTAGTTCCTTTTGAAGAGGCGGGATTCGGCTCTCAATTATGCCTCTACATACGATGATGCAGGCTGTTGAAGAAACTTCCACTGTTACGCAAGCAGCAAACAACTGTTACTGCGTTCTGAGCTCTATTTAATTGTGTACAACATCAGACTGCCAAGAACAAGTATTACGTTCTTTCATATGGCTAAGAAAACTTATTTCAATGTGAAGAAAATGATCGCTTTCGTTTTCTTAAGTTAGTATTATTTTGGCATCCATTCGAGAGGAAGTGTTCATGTTTGCCTTGCTTTTGTGTTCTATAAGCTTTCGTAAATCATTTCTTATGAGAGAATACTTTACATAAACTTCCATGATCTAAAACTATATTTTATTTTCATGGTATTAGAGTTGCATTATAAATGTAGAGACGTGGTTGTTTAGGTTTTAAATATAAATCAACTTGAAGTTTATTTCAGCTAGTTTGCATACGAGTAATTCGAAGATACACTCCGGTGGTAGAGTCAATCTAATTTTTAGTGGTTTATTAATTTTTTATGACAGTTTTCTGGCCACTAGTTTTTACCGCCGATTTCACATTCTGACGCTTCACCATGCTTTTTTTTATCGTGGTTCTTTGTGATACTAAATATTTTCAATTCGAGACAAATTTTTTAGAACGTCCTTTGCTGGAACTTCATGATTTTAGTGCGACACTTTAAATACTGCTGACGTGTTGCACGCCCAGAGCTTTGCTGCTTCCAGTCCTCGACGCAGTGCCGTCTCTCTCTCTCTTGCCCTGTTGACGGTGTTGCTTTAATGTTAATTCGTAGCTCGCCTGAAGGGGTGCATTAATTCGCTGTAGTCACCTCTCTCGAGCCTCTGATTATAACGTCGTCTTCTCCAGGCTTCCTACCAACTATGAGCGACTCCCTGACTTCATGCACGAGTGTTTCTTTGATTTTCTTCCTGTGTTGTTTTTCTTAGATTTTAAACTTAAATCTGTGATCCTGAAATTTGATCAACTTAATTTTATTTGTAAAAGTATCTTCTGAATTAAACCTTATTTCGCTTGTGTTACTTCTCCTTAATACTTTGATTTCATTTTATGTCATCATCAAATGTTAGCTTTTTCATGTTTCAAACCAGATATGATGATATCGAGAGTAGATGTTTGTATCATAGAATCATAGAATGAGGTTCAATAGAATCTTGAAGTTTCAGCTTGCCTCTAGCAGCTGTGCTGTGGCGACACTGTTAGGCTGAACTCCAAGCTAAATTGTAGTTCTCACCCGCCTGTGTGTCATCACGTCTAGCCTGCATGTGTCAAGGGTGACATTGCAAAAAAGACCTCGAGAATGCGATGCTTGACGAAGAATTCGTAATTACGTGTCGATTAACTTGATAACGGCCAGTTGTCACGTCGTGATTGTAGGTAAATGGAAATCAAAGTGTATGGAAGAGTCCCAAATGATACAGATGCCACTTTGTCATTATCCCTTTGTCCATAAAGGACATGAAAACATGCGAAAGGTATGCGCGAGATCAGATTTCTGCTCGATGGAAAATCTAGGTACTTCCACACCCGAATTGAATGCAATTTCGTTAGTGTTGTTGCCCCCGTATAGATCTAACCAATAATTCCTGTTGGTCTTGTTCTTAGCTTTCACCATTTTACTGAACTGGGATAGTTTCAATAAATGAGGATTAATCAGATTTCATGTATTCTAATGAAATTATTAATTTGTGGTGGTACGACACTTATTGGCGTACACTGTATGATATTTCTGTGTGTCATTCATGTTATGAAGTACGCTAGTTTTACTTTGAAAGATTTCAAAGTCCGGTGCCGCAGCTTGAGAGCTTATCTACTTACTTTCAGTAAAAAATTACGTTACGTGACTATATGTTACGTATCACAAGTTCATCTTTTATTTTCAACGTGTATTGGGAAAAATTCCTTGAAAGTTTATTGCTTATACTGTTTGCACAATTATCTCAATCTTTGTGTCTACTCATCATCAAGATTTCTTCAAACTGCAAGGTGATAGTAATCATAAGAATATAATATGCGACTTGCCGGGTCATACTTGGCAATCAGAGCTTGAGTGTCCACAACTCGACAGTAATTGTAACTAATGCAAGCCTCGTTGTGCTGGCGCAGGACCTCGTATCGTACGATGCATCTCTTAACGGCTCATGCTAGACACTTTGTTTTGTTGATGCCCGTGCTACGATGTACATGTTGGGGCGGCGAAGTGCTGCTGAATTTAACTACCCTGCATTTCATAAAGTACTTGAAAAAATTTTACACTTTAAATTTTATTTGATAAAAAGTTAATGGAATTTTTAATTAGTAGGTTATTCGTCGAAATATGTTTTCCTGGCCAAAGTGAGGGAACGAAATCTTGAGAGAACTTTGTTGTGTAACATTGTCTCAATGTATGATGAATAAGGCGTTCAATGGAGTCAGATTTGGATGAGAATGAGAACGAGCTTAACTCTTTGGAATGAACGAAATTTTAAAATCAATAGGGCTGGTATCCAGGGACATCGGAAGCCGTCATTCGTTAAATCAAAACACCTTGAAATTTTTGCGGTACTCCTAAATATATCAAGTGTTATATGGAGATACTTCATCGTATTAGATAGAAATATCATAATTTTTAAAGTGATTTGACGTGAAGAACAATTTCACCTGGCAGTAAGGATATCGTACTGAATAAGATTGGCACCTTCAATGAAGAAAATCACATCAATTTCTTAACCGCTAGATGTTACGTTAACCCTGATAATAACCGAGAAAAGTTATCTTCGTTTTAAAAAGCTATTATTCGTTCAATTAACTCTTTACTTATTTATTTCACTTCCCCGGTGGTACTATGTACATGCCTAACGGCGACACAACTTTATACCGAAACAGCTATGTCGCCTCAGCGAAATTTGTTTATTCGTGTCTACGACATTAATATTTGGTCAAATAACTTATTTTTGCCAGCCTTCTAGGTTACTAATGGCGACGTTGCTAATGTTCACTTGTACTCCTGCATCACTCACGGTGACATCGCTAATTTTTCCTGACACTACTACATTAGAAGTTCCGTCACAGCTAATGGAATAACCTCTGCATCTAATGACGTGGCCTAAAGTCTCAACCGACTGTTTCAATTGGATTGCGTGTCGAGCCAATCCACGCCCTGGAACGGAATATTGTTCTGCTTCGTTTGGCTGAAACATGTGAGCAGTCTGCGTCTTCTGTTAAGTGATCATAGACATCCTCTCTACTCGCTCAAAGTTTAATGAAAGTCTTCATTCTTTGCTAATAATTTAATTTGAGACTATTTTTGTTTTAATTTCTGTGCACACAACTTCTCATCGTGATAAATTATCGGTGGTCTTAATTATTATAAAGTTTCATAGAGCAAATGAGAAATAATATGGATTTGATTTATTATAATAACGTAAATGATAGAGCGTGATTAATTATTTTGTGCCGGATTTTGCTTCCTGCTTCCACTGAGGGTTCAGAGAAAAAGATTTCATTTGAATAAATTACCATGAAAAATGATGAACAGATATTATTCCTGATATCTACTCGAGGATATGACAGGAACTTTATTTATTGAACTCAGCGTCATTGTATATTCGTCGATACATTGTATTGTCATTGTATCGTCGTCGATACATTGTATTGTCGTCGTCATTGTATCGTCGTCGATACATTGTATTGCCATCGTCATTATATCGTCGTCGATACATTGTATTGTCGTCGTTATTTTATCGTCGTCGATACATTGTATTGTCATCGTCATTGTATCGTCGTCGATACATTGTATTGTCGTCGTCATTGTATTTTTTTCAATGTGCATTCATTCGTGTTAATATTTGTAGGAATCTATTATGGGTTTACTTATTAGGCCTTATTTTTCCTTTCCCCTTCTTTGTCTCTCACGTGCAGCTAACATATTTCTTGGCGTTTTCTCATTTTTTTCGTTTCTTGGAGATGCTTACGCTATTATTTTTTTTGCTAACTATAGTGGGCTGTGCTCCCACACTCCGATGCTCTGAAATTATATGATTTTCAGATCAAACTAAATCCTTACCGACTTTCACTGTAATTGCTTCAATGGAGCAGAAGTTTTGCATAACCATTGTACATGATTATAACGATGGTAGTAAAAACAATGATAATCTTAATATTTTGGTAATTCATCGCATATTGACCTCTGAAATAATGGAAATGGTGGAAGCCCCCCCACTTCAGTGTCTCATACACTATTATTATTTCATTCACGTTCATTCGCTGAGTGTACGTGTGCAGAAGCTCATTCTCCGCGATACTAACATTACTACACAATATGCGACATCTTGGTAAGCAGCCACGAGAGGCTGCTATTTGAGTAGCAGACCAAATTTGTTACTGCTGCTGCGCCCTTATTTGAAGGAAACTGTCGAGTGCTGATTGGGTTAGATGATGTTTTTGTTAGTCGTAACAAGCGAGTCCTAGGCACTCTGCATATGAGACCTGGCAGCATATTGTGCATGGGCCACGATCACAAACATGTACATATGTGTTTACCAAATTATGAAAGGTCTACCCCGTGAAGTCTAATGAGGTTTTCTTTCAGCGTAGTTTGAGGACGTAGCGCTCCATGGGAGAAATGAAGCACTCCTGAGCTGCCTTCACAAAGTAATGCTAGAGGTGTCTGTCCTCATGTGTGCCTACCGAAAAATGCGCCCCCGAGTGATATGGCCAGCTGCTCACAGCGATGATACATTTTGAAGAAGTCTGATAACTTTAGTTTTTAGACCCGTTCTCAATTCCTCTTACTCTCTCTTCCCTCTCTCTTCCCTCTTTCTCTCTGGCGGCTGAATTTTTAGTTTGTTTCTTTCATACTCTTTTGTCACATTTTGTCTCCTAAATATGTTCACGATTTTATTATTAACGTCGTGGGTTTTGCCACCGTGGCTACGATTTTGCGTCTTCGGTGCTACTTTAACAGTTTTGTAATGTGTGTCTCCGTGATGATAGTATTAATTGAGTGTATCTGTCTGTTGTTACTGATGATAACATTAATCATGAGAATAAAAATGTGGTCATACACTGTTTTTCGTTGGAGTCGGAAAGTCGCTCACCATTGGTGCTCGCAGTTATTTTTACTTCATTCGTTAGTAAGTATGAGAGTCGACATTTGGTATCTTTTTTTCAATCATCCTGGAAATTTGTTCAAATTTTTGAGTGGGTACGAAAGAACAGTGGTTGATTTTATTTCTAGCTGTTGTGGACCAAACATGTAGATTGAATAGAGAATATTGAGTGTGGTAAATAGATAAAGTTTTGAAGTGTAAGTATAGCACTCAATGTTTTTTTGCCGATTGATCTATTTTAGCACCTTCTATTGTACTTTATTTCTGTCATATGAAGTTGTAATTGAGGTGTAACGCGTTCATTCATGCAATTCGACGTTCATATTCAACTGAAGCATTTTCATTGCTGTATGTGCTGGATTAACTCGCTCTATGCCGTGAAATCCGCTTTTAATTAAAGTCTGAAATTATTGGAACACTTCAAAACTTGAGTTTCTATTTTCATCGGGCAGCTTTGCATTGCAAAATGATCCAATATAAAAAATTTTACCGTAGTACGTGCGATAATTGCAGCAGGGTTACAACACATGTGTCACAGCATTATTGCTTTCATTTTGTCTCAACAAAAATAACTATTGCAGTAAACAGGTGAATCATTCATCATAAGTGCCTCTGAATGGAAATATATTTCTAGATATTTACAGCAACTGTTCGATAATTATTTCTAAAAAAAATCATGAAATGCAATTTTTTCTCCTTGTGTGAAGTACTCGGCCCAGCGAGAGAAGCAATTTAAGTTTAAGTTTTTGTGTGTGCTTGAACAGACGGTCGTTCTTGCCCTCGTAGTGCAAAAACCCTATTTGGGGCACTACAAACATGCACGCTTGAGAGCAGAGTGTCGAGCGATTAATTAAAATTATTTACATTGAGGCATTTCGTGCATGAATTACTGAAACACTAGGAGACTAGACTAACACAAATTGAATTAATTCTTAGGCCCAAATTTCAGTGCGTCCTGTAGAAAGCTGTGTGAATTGGTAAAAATGTTACACCCTAAGTTAAGTCGATACACTGTAGGGCGAGATTATAGTACTAAAAAAAGACTTAACACGTTTGTTGCGATGCGACCCACCGGTGGGTCACTTAGGTTAGGTTCTGTAATGATTTCCAAGTCTTTTAGTGATTATGTGTACATAGTAAAGATTTGCACCGGCTAGGCAATCGCAACAAACGTGTTAAATATTGAGTGAAACGAAAATATTTTATAATTTATACAGAAAGATCGACCTTGACGAAAATTAGGGCGTGTGTACCATGATTGAGCTTTTTTAATTCTCGAGCATATTTATTATATTTTGTGATTACTAAAATAAATTATTTAATGAATAATTTTGATGCAAATGCGTGATACGGACTCGGACTCCCGGAAGATTTTTTGGTTACTGTATTATTCTAAAAACTAGGAAATTTGTTTCTTGGACAACATACTCTAACACTGGGCTTATAAATTGAATCCAAAGCCAAAACGGTAAAACGAGCAAAAAATGCAATGTCTTCTACCTTAGACGCAATTTCATGTTGATTCTATTAATTTAAATTTTTAGCTTGCGCTAGTAAACCTTAAGTATCAAAATAAATTAATATTAAAATGGAAAATTTGCCCCCTTGGAAGCTGAGTAAGAAACTCTGACCTGTAAGAAAGAAATCTTATCGTTACTGGAGCAAGGTCAGCAAAACTGCTCAACTGACCATCGATCCTGCTTGTGTCATCTCGTAGGGGAACTACTGCTCTCTTACTACGACGCATTTTGTGGGAGTGGACAGCTGCTGTCTTGCGTAAATATTCTTTCCTACTTTGCAGGGCTGGAATGTAGCCGTATTGTAGCACACTTTTAGCCCTTGTAGTGAGATGTGTAGGCGGGGTTGTTCTGCGTTTCTTGAAGACTTCGTGAATAGCCACTATGTATTTGAGCTTCACTAGAGGGGTGTGTTCATTAGTGTTTGTCTTCTTCAGTGTACACCTTGGAAAATAATCGCTCCTCTGTGGTAACTCGAGCTGCTGACCATAAAATTAGCGACTCTTGTTACGAGAGACAGTTGTGAGCTTAGTCTTGTAGTTACGGAGCTACGTCTTGTCTTGACTTTTCCCCTCGTCCGCTTCTCTCTTGGGGTAGACCAGTGTTCTGGTCATCCATCTATCGCGATGCTTTTGTTGCTCTGTTTACTTCACGTTTTCGTTCCTCGAGACACAACGGATTTTTTTGTCGATGCGGCCAGCTGTACCAAAAAAGACGTTGGAATCATCCTGTTATTTTCAGACGTAAGATTTTGTAGTTGCTGTTTAGGATCAGAACCGTGACTCTGTTATATTTTTGATGTACAGTTGATTACTATTGCATTTCATCATCTTTAATGGAATGAATTCAACCAATGACCAGACAAATTTCAAGTGTCACCACATTTTTTAATCCACCATGCTACCAGGCGAACAAACCTCTCTCCCTTTTTAAGTTTCTTTTTACGAATCCTTAAAATGAAACAAACCAAATTATGAAATTTAATGCCAGCTCACACGCACAGTCCTTATAATTCCCCGGATTTGAACCACAAACACTCCTTCCGCTTATTGAATTTAAGCCCCGTCTCCCCCGTCATGCTCACGGCCTTGAGTGGGAGAAGCATTTCCTCTCAATTTGACACGCATTTGTGGTCTGCTGCCTGCAATGTTACTTCGTTAGATCCTTCAGTGTATCAAGTTGTGTAATGAATGTTTCAAAGTGAAATCGTACATTTGGATTTTATGTGGCTAATATCAGTAGATATTCATTTGACTTATTTTGTAATTTTTACTTTCTACTAGATGCTTCGCTAATAATAAGTGGTGCGCGCAAGTATAAGGGTATTTTTTGTATCGGTTATCAAGAATCTGAGTTAAATAAAAACTGTTGTAAAAAAGTTTGTATCATAAAATTCAGAGAACTTTTAGGAAAGAAATTTAACTCCATGATTGTTAGTCATTTCTCTCTGGTAATAATTACGGGAAACTTTTCGATGATATGATCCAAAGTGTAATTCAAAAATTATGTCAAGACGTTATGAACTTAACTAGTTAATGTTAGTCAAGAGAGATCAACTTTGATGAGAGGCGAGTTAAAAACCATGTCCAAGTTCTTGAGTTGAGACGCTAGAGCACGGCTTTACTAATCAATGAAACGCTAGTCTTACGAAGAAAAATAACACAATTTGTTAGCTGGAGCGGAAATTTTCTGCCGTCGATACCTTGGTTCTGTTAAGTATTGCTGCAAAACATTGAAGCTTGTCATAAAATATAATTCGTTTAGGAAAAAATGAATTTTTCGTTTAGAAAAAAATGAATAATTCTCTTAAATTTACTGATTTGTAACACATTCGTTTTGGCATCATGCAACTCATGCTGCTTCTGAAGTAGCAAGAATAATATTTATTTCAGTGAAATATTTTGTTATAAATACGTTGAGCATCTGAAGACACAAAAGTTGAATTACTTGCCGTATCGCATATCATTCATAGTGCTTTTACTTCAAGATTGGAGAAACAAAGCCTGCCATTCGGCAAAGTCCATGTAAGTCCTCGAACAACAGCGGTGCTAAAATTAATTTTCTCCGCAATCGCGGTTTCACGTCCGGAAAGTAAAAGTTTGGCACAGCATTAAATCTTTTCTTCTATTCTTACGCTCCACGGAAAACGTCTCGTTTTCAAAATAGTTCTATGTTTAAGACCGATGAAGTATCGCTTTGCCCGCAGTACAGGTTTACACCAAATTCTTTAGAAATAGGCCACACGCGCAAAAATTGAATCTTTTTCTGGAGCCACGTCGCATGTAGGATCAACATTTGCTACAGTGCTGAATCTCGTTCGTTCCAGAAGCCTGTTTCACCGTGGTCCCATTTTGCCAGGTTTATGGAGGTGTGCTGCCCTGAACGGCTTTGTTCTGCTCCTGTAAACCTTATTTAACCCTTCCTGTCTCGACAGCACCATGAGATTTAACAAACTTATTCTAAGTCTAAATTTCCCAACAGATTCATTCAAGTTTCGTTAAGATAAATACAAACGCGGCCTGAAACAAATTTTTAATGGTCTGTAGATCTCATGTTTGTAAGGGATTTATTGTGATTCCGTAAAGTCCTTCTGCAATACTGAGCTCATGAAAGAAGTAGTCCCACCAAGAAGGCTTTTTTTAAAACTATAATGAGAGTATCACGTGAGACACAACGAAAGCTCCTTAGCATTTTTTCGATCTCTCGAAAGCCAACTTTGCCATTTCTTGAATTGAACATCCACGTTTCGCTATAAAACATTTTTTCGAAACGTTGCTTTCAGGTGGGGAAATTGTATCGGCTGGAAGAGTCTCCACGTGCTGTGCGTTTGTGTGACTGCCGCCCTGACGGCGGCTTAAGTAATCAATTCGGCTGCGCTTCCGTGTTTTCATTGTTTGTTTCACATTTTACTAGCAGCGAGAGGAGAGAATCTTGCTCCTGTTATGTTCGTTTTAGGATACTTCATCCGTTACGCTTCTGAGTTAATTTGTTGTTCTCAGTTGGTTTTTCATGAAACGAAGCCCTTGTTAACAGTGAATATGCTTATTTTGTTTGCTAATTTTCTTACTATCATCTAATTGAAGGAACTGGTTTTATATTCGGCATGACGTTAACTTTGGAAAATGTTTGCAGTTTAACTGATGTTTGATTTCATACTCCTAATCTTTACATTGCAGTTAAAGTATCAATAATCGTTCTTTTGAATACATGCATTCAATGATGTTTTCATCGTTGTTGCGTGTTTTTGCATTGCATTAAATAAGAATTGAAACATCACTTCTTATTTAATTCAGCATTCGATTTTCGCTCATACATGTGTTCATAAGTCAGTAGATTGAATGGCGGTGATCGTTTCGATTATAAGTCTTAACAATTTCATTGCCCTGTTCTTTATTATAGAGGTTTTCTGTATTAGCGTTATTCCACGCACTCTTTTAAGCTAGTTTGGCCGTTCAATTTTTGTTTTTTATTTTGTGTGTAATAAGTGTTTGAAAAAATTTTCCAGAGTAGATAATGAGATTAGTTTCAGACTTGTTTCCTACTAAAAATGTGAAAATTGATGAATTGTGCGTAAAAACTCCAATGCGCGCGTTCATATTATAGAATTCAAATATTTTTCACAATTGTTACCCACATCCCGTATTGTCATTACCTTCGGTGAAAACGTAATATATTATCCAAATTTCCGTGCTACCTAAAAGTTGTGCTCCGGGGCAAACTTTGCGAGTATATTTTGTTCGAGGAAGAGAATATCGATGGCGGCTTGGATGCTTCAGCTCCGTGGTGTGTTGCGCGTTGTGGCTGCTGCTCACCTCCAGTCGCAGCTACCGCCACCTCTCCTTTATGATGTTGGCACATCGTTACCTTGTTTTCCATGGCAAACACCTCCTGTCGTACTTTGGATCCTGTTGCAGTATTTGTGCCTCACTCTGTCGCCTGAATTTCACCCGGAAAAAGTACTACAGGATCGGAGTTGTTTGGTGAGCTTATTTCATGTTTGAAGGGCTTAAAATATGTTCATTGTGTCTCATTCTGGTACTACTTAGCTTCGCATTATGGTAGAGGTCTTTGCCGAATTGTCTGGTGCGTGCGTCTATGTACATGGGTAGGTCATTGCTGCAATTTTTGTTCAAAAAAATCTTGCTCTAATGATCGCTAAAATAATAGCCTCTGAGAACTACGAAACACAAGATTAGGACTCGCATGGAGTCCCTGCGACCTTCCAACACGGTTGTAAAATTTGTCTCGGAATTGGCGGCTTGTAATTTTTCTATTTTGTATATGCTTCAAAGAGCAAGTCAAAGAAAATTTACTGTGGCGCATTCTACCCGCCCCAGAAAAGTAAAACGCTCTTTATTGTGCACGAACGTTTCCTCACTTTATTGTGTAGAGAATTCTCTGTTTTGGTACCTCCACCTTATTTCTTCAACCCATCGGGTCAACCTCCACCAACTTGTCACTCGCATCCTATTTTGAAGGGTGGACAGCACTAGTGGACTACTTGCATTTTTTCCCACGGGAAAAAATGCAAGTAGTCCACTAGTGCTGTCCACCCTTCATATAGTAAACTACTGGATCGTAATCGCCTATGTCAGCGCTGTGTTAGCGACAGCACGGGAGTGGGCTACTTGCATTTTTTCCCGTGGAAAATATATTATATTTACCATGGGAAAAAATGCAAGTAGTCCACTAGTGCTGTCCACCCTTCATTTTGTCCTCACTTCATTTTGCCGCCTTCCTCCACCTTGTGACTGTTCTCATCACCCCACCCTTCTCCAGCAGGCAGTCAGTTGAGGCATTTTGTTATTCACTGCCCATTGCAGCGCTGGCTCCTAAGCCTGAGCCTGCATTCAAATGAGATACATCGTAACTACCTGCTCCGATAATGGCACGTAATGCCATGTAGTAAACGCTGGCCATTGCTTCTACGACTGCCTTGGGTGTTCATCACTGTTCTGTATCCCATATTTTGTCAGCTTGGTATGAATTGTCAGCTTAGGAGAGAACAATATATTTGAAAATACTCTTTTGCACGAAATACGTACTTTTAATAATCACCAGGTAGAATGATTGCTGAATTATTAGATTTAACGTTTTAGTGACGCCTGACCTCAGCGTTCTTGGCATTTTCAGGTATTAGGGGCTAAAAACTGCGTCAACGATTTGAAATTTTTCCATTGATGAATTTTCATTGACCACCAGAGTTAACCTTTAGCCATTTCCATGGAACTAAGAACGGATGTTTGCTAACTGCCTATGTTTTTTAACATTGTAGCAAATAGGAATTATAATTATAAACCTTTTATCAACCGTCCGTAAGTTGTGTAATAGTCTGAAAGCGTTAAGCGCCATGTGTCAGTACGCAAACTAAGCCAAAAAACAATGAGGCCGTGCATAATACAGAAGACGTACAGCGGGCGCATGTAAGGGGAAGATCGTGAGGTGAACGACGGAGTGCAGACATGGTTTGCAACGCTGACTATTAAATTGAATACAAATTCCGTCTGCCAGTGCTGCATTCTACTGGATGCTGGAGATAGCGATGCGTTGAGGGTGTGCCCGTAAGTCTCAGTAGAGTAGGTATACTTCAGTCCCAGATCGCGACATACAAGTTGCAGTAGAATTTCTAAGACTTTATAGGAAAAATGTTCATTCAAGAGCTATTTTTGTCCAAAAATGATAATGTTTATTTTAGTATTGAAATAGAATGCTCTTCTTTACTTTGTATAAACAATTGTAATTTGTAAAGTGTGCTACTACCATAATTTGTAATTATTCTATGAAATTTTTCATTAGTGGTAGCTATTTTTTACCAATCAATTTCTGGGAGGACATTTTAAATGTTGACATTTTGAATGAACATTTCCAACCGAATCCGTTGTAAACATTTTTAATCCCTAGCGTTATACAGTATGAATTTCCTACAGTTTCAAGCGTTTAATAGTTTTAAAAGTTAAGCAATGCAAAATACGCCAGTTCATGCGGGGCTTAAAAAGTTTCGTAAGTTCTACAAACTTGTTACGAATATAAATGTACCCATAAATCAGTTTCTAGTTTAAATTTTTACACTAGGGAGATATTTCTATTCCATTTTAGGTACTTTTGGGGCCTATTATATAAGGAATTTGTCTGTTTGCATTATATCATGTCACAAATTTATACTTTGAAATAAAATTCGCTTTGCACATTATAGAAGTGTTTTTTGGATTAATATGAACGATAAAATGATCCACCGCCTAACTAAAACAGTTGCATGTGCCGGTGGCTGATAGGCTTTGATTTACTAGAATACCTGAGAGTAGTGCCATCACCAGCTTGGTCGACTGGTGAGCGAATCTGCTTGCGAGCGGAAAGACCCGAGTTCGAATCCCGCTGCCGACATGGTTGACGCAGCTAGAAATACGGCATGGGACTTGGGTAAAACAACCGAATAATTATCGAAGTAATTATCCCACCCAAGAATGGGCCAGAAGGTTCGTTCCTATAGCCTCATTCTATTCTATTCTAGCGAGTGCTGTGATTCAATTATAAATGCTTATTATAGATAGATTAACACATTAAGTGGGAAGTGACCCGCCGGTGGGTCACTCATTATAGGTTCTGTAACTTTTTCAAAGCTTTCTAGTCACTGTATATACAAAGTAAAGATTTGCACCGGCTAGGCAACCGCACTTTACGTGTTGAATGACGATGATGTGCCACAGTTCCCCTTGTACATTTGTAGGGGAGTGCTGAAGTCTCGTGGGCTTGCTGTCGCAGTAAAGTTCACGTGTACAAATGCAGATTCTTGTTGCAGCAAGCTAGAATTTTAGAGTCGTAGAATCTTACAAAAAATGTCCGACACAGCGCTCCTGGAATAGTAATTAAATCCTCGTTTCTAATAGTAAATGGGATTTCGCTTGTATTTCATTGTATTTTCCGCTAGCACGACTGATGTATGTATGACTCAATTCTTTGTGTGTCGCTTCACGTTTCTCGACTCCCAGTGTGTAACAAGCTACTCCTTTTTATTTTCCATTTTTCTTAACAGCACTGGCTTGTGTGAGTGTTCGATGCCGCTCAACTAAGGATTACGCGATCACAGTGGCTGTTACGCTGCGGACAGACTAAACCTCGAGATCGAAATAACAAACGCCTTTTTTCCTTAAATGAAGTACACTCTTGTAACGACTACCCTTTTGATCTTAAGTGTTATGTAAGGGTATATCATACGTTTCTATTATGAATCGTAAAAGTAGTAATCGTAGTTTATTCAAATTTTATATATGATATTAAAAATTCTCGTGATTAAACCTGTCTCGAGAATTTTTATGAAAACTTAAAGTACATCCAAACATCCGCCAATTTGCGAACCACCTGTGTGTGTGAGTGTACCCGTGATATGCATTGTGCCCTACCTTAAACATAGGATAAAGAATTTTTCATTTTATGTATTTTATCCTTGTAAGAAATTCTATTTTTCGGTATAATGAGCATTCATTTCCGAAACATTTTGCCTTTCATTTGCTTTGAGCTACTATTTTAGTTTATTATTGAGAAATTTTTGGGGAATTGTGAATTTTTTGATTTTGTGGGATGATAATCCACCTTAAAAGGAATGGATAGCAAGTTAAAAAGAGACATATACTACCAGAGAAACGTCTCGGTTCTCTCGCTCAGATCTTTGAGTATTTGTTTTACAATTTTCAAGTGTCAATATGATTGCATGATAAATTCCACGAATGTAATCGTAAATTTTGAATCTCCTTTTATTTTTCATTTGGTTTTGAAACGAGCATCCAAATTATAATTTTCTTGTTTGTTTTCTAGTTTTCTGTCTGTGAAAAGAGGAGTGATAGCAATAAGGAGAAATGCAAGTAGAGCATCTAAGTTTTTTCAAAAAGTGCTGCTCAGGGACTCCTTCAGTAGTCAGTTATGGATATGGATAATGCCCAATGTTTATGCAGCAATTGGTGTTCGAAGTGGCTTCACTTCATAGCCTTGTTTACATGGACTAATCATTGGCAAAAGCTCACATATGCTTTTTGATCTGTTCTAAAGAAGCTTTGTCTTTGCTTATTTGTTTTTCCAAACTTTGTTGGTGCAATTCTTGCTTTATGTAACTTTACGTACTATAAGAATTTTTGATGGTTTGTTCAAAGATGTTATAGTTACAGTTTAGATGTGATCTTTACAGTAAAGATGTTGATGAAGTTCGTAATCGTTTCAATCTAGTATATTGGGGAGTACGCAATACCCTGAAGTTGAGAAACTGAAGAATACTTCAACGTAAGTATGAGTTCCTAGAAATGAAAAAGTTTTCTACTGGTGCCTGAACAATACGCTTACTTCTCACTAGGTATTTAAGTTCTATATTGATTTTAGCAATATTCTCACAACGCTTGACAACCTCCACTAGCAAGACTCTTGGATACGAGAGGTCACTGCTTTTATCGTATTTACTCACCTCGTTTACTTTTGATTCTGACATTTTTTGTGTGTATTTTCTTGCATAATTTGAGCCTAATTCGATGAAAATTTTTACTCACAAAAATATCAAGTATTTTACTTTATGTTTACTTCTGTATTTTGAGTTGATTCAACACTTTTTCTTAAGCTAGAGTCTGCTGGTAACTGTATTCACGCTTGTGTATTGCACTGTTTTAGTTCTGCTCGCTTCACTACAGGTAACACGCTGCTCTTCTCACCGCTCCCGTCACTGCCGTTGCCGCAATCGGCCACCCGACGCAGGCCGTCGGGATGCCCGTGCAGGTTTTGTCTCCTGGCGGAGTGTCCCTCCATCGTCGGGAATCAGCTGACGAGAATCTTCGTCGTCGGCCAGACTGGCGAAGCGTTGAAGATGGTCTAGAGACCGACTATGGGTTCCTGCAGTATCCGTCCCTGCAGCGGCCTCAGAAGCAACAAATTTGGAGGCCAGCTCCTGGGCTGGCGGTCCCTTACACAAGGCCCGTCCGGGTAGAGAGGCCTGCCTGGCATCAGGACGATCTTCTACGGACGTCAACCCCCCTGTCACCCGGCCATGTGGTCTCCGCCGTGTCTCCTCTGCCAGGAGTGCCTGAGCACCAAGCTACGTCGCGCGGCATCACCAAGCGACACTCCGTTTTATGGAAACTAAAGCCTGAAAGATGGAGGCAGAGAGAAGGCGGTGGGGGAACGTTGCGGCGTTGCAGAAGTCGTGACGATGTTCTTCAACCATCTCCCCGTCACAATCCTCCTCCTTCACATCTAGCTGCCTCACATCCTGATCTCGTCACATCTCATTTGGCTCTCCCCACGGAAATGGGGGCTCCTCCGGCCATCTCCATTCTCCCTCCTAGTCGCCGGCCTTCCTCTCAAACGCTCCCAAGGCGTGCGTCTCATGGTTGCAAGGACACTCTATTCGCTCGGGGCCGTAGGTGGTTTGCGTCCCATCGGCCTGATCATAAGGATACTAAAGACAAAGAACCGCGAGTTATACCCGACTATCGTTTGTTAGAACATCGCGCCGAGCAACGCATAGCTGAACAACGAATTGTAGAACAAAGAATTCTCGAACACAGGATCACCGAACAGCAACACCAGTACCACCATCAACAGCAGCAGCAACAGCTAGCAGAACAGAGGACAGGAGGACATCAATTGCTAGAACAGAGGATCGCTGAACAACTCACGGAGCGAGGGCAGTCAGAGTTGACAATCCAAGCGGAAACCATGGAAGCTCCTTCCAGGACTGACGCACGCAAATTACGACCTCGGAGACCTCGAACGTTTTACCTGTTGGAAGACTATCTAGCACCCGTGAGAGGAGGTTTGGAGTTGGATGAGTGTGTGGGTCCCAGGATTCTCTTTCCTCCCCCGAGACCGGCTCCCCCAACTCCCGACTGGGCCACTCCTTCACTTTCTCCCCAGCCCAGCGCGTCCACAGTCTTAAGCACCCCACGAACCACAACGTCGTTCATCGACTCGAGTATAGTTCCCTCGCCTGATACCCGTGTCCTGTCTGGGAGTTTGTACTCTCCTGTATTTTCTCCGCGTGACACCACGTATCCCCGGTTCGTTACCCCAGAAATGTCGTTGTCGGAACATCCTTCCTACGTTCCGCATTCGGTTTTGTATCCTTCGGGGCACGTCACACTCGATGGCAGACGGAGGAATCACCTCAGAAACAAGGTATGACTTATTTTGTCTTGCATGCTCTGCATTAGTGCTTTAGCACTAAATTAGTGTCTTTCATGGAAATATTGTATTGTTTTGCTAGTGATAACCCTCATTTGTTTTATTGGCCTCTCTCTCTCCTATGTTATCCTTCTGTATCGAAGTGAGATCTCTTTTAATTTATGAGTTACTTACCTTCGCTTATGAAATTTAGATACCAGTTTTGTAAAGTTTAGACTGTTTTTTTTGACCATGTAGAAGAAGTATTGTCTCAATTGTTTTACTCCTATATGGTATAAAATATTTATAACAAAATTTAAAGCACAAATACGTGGTTATTTGTAATCGTTTATTGTTCCCTGTAATTCAAAATTTTCGAAACGGACGAAGGTGAGTCAGTCCTTTCATACGATCTCGTAACTCTTAAGTCTACGTCGTGGCCTTGTTTTGGTCGGAGGTGTGCCGTGAAACGAACTATCCTGAGCCAGCTACTCGCTACAGTTTGCCCCGGCCACTTGCCATGATTTTCATCATTTTTATACGCAATATCGGATGTTTTCTTTGCCAATTAATTTCTTTATTATTAAATATCCTATGCTCAGAGCCTGAGACTCATAGTTACCTCGTGCTTCAGCCGTTATGAACCTGGCACAGTCGTGAAGATTCGCCCGATGAAGATGCAGAAGTAGGTATAGTTTAAATGGAAACCTCCCAAATGCAACGAAACGAATTGTCCTACGACTAGCTAGCAACCATCAGAAAGATTTTAGCCTGTAGTGCTTGTAAGAACAGCAGGTAAGTTGGAATGGCAAAAATCATAAAAGTTTCATGATATCCCTTTCAAGTTTTAAGTTTTATTTAAAAAATTGCCTATTCAAATTTAATCTGAGGAAATGTGATGAAATGTTAAACTATTCAGTACAATTTTATTAAAATAGGGAGTTTTGCTTGATTATCGGTTAGATACTCAGAATAATTTACGAAGAGGGGGTTGATGACGTCAATGGCATCTGATCGACTTGAGAATTTTCAGCGCCCTCGAGTTGAGATATGAAGTGGCTGGAGGTCACTAGACTTCAATTGCTAATAGTTCCTTTGAAACATAGGACGTTTTGTTATTTTTCTTACATCCTGAATACCTTGGTAGTTTCAACATGTTCCTGGTGTGTACCCTCATATTAGAAGTGTTCCACTAAAAAACATGAAGTACTAAAATTGTTCTGTTTCTATTTATTGCGACACTACGCATGAATTTGAAGATATTACTGATTTTTGTATAGTTTCAGTAGATAGTTGCGTTGGAGTAATTTTTTATGATGATATCTGCAGAAAATATAAACTTTCTAACATGAACTATTTTAAATTTATTAATACCATGTAGGCACTGTGATACAAATAGGTATATAATAGTGCGTAAACTTTCAGAACTGATATTGATTTTCTACTTTATTGACGTTTACTGCATTTTTTTCCTTTTTGCGAGTTTAATCCGAAGAATTGAGAGAGAACTTCCCTGTCAATTTGCCTGCATATATCCTCAATTTCCTTTCCGTGTTACTTGTTCTAAAACGTGGACCATTTATGGATATAACCTTGTACAGGAAGGCCCATAAGTAAGGTACCTTTTTAAAAATATTATAGCTCTAAACTACAATTGGTAAAGAGATTTGGTTAATTTCAGAATGAATGAGGAGATTTCAAAGTTTTCTACCAGCGTATCAAGTCTACCGACAATCACAACATATTGCCCAAAAATTCATAAAATCCACCCAACAAAATGATTCGCTACGCAATGGAACAACGAGCAAAAATAGTGGAACTTTACTTCCGATGTTATTGTTCGGTTACTGTAGAGGAAGGAATTACAGGTATTGATGGTATTGAAAGAAGACTTTCGAAGAAGTTCATAAAACAACTGGTATTGAAATTTAGAGAAACTGGGACAACAGCAGACAGACAACGTTGTGGCAGGCCACGGACCATACGAACTGGTGCTTCATTTCAGCTTGTTGCAGCGAGTGTTGCTGATCGGCCCAAACCTCAACTAGGAAACGTTCAATTCAACGGAGAATGTCACGTACCTCACTGCAACCTATTTTAGTAAAAGGCCTAAAGTATCATCCATGTAAAATTCAATTAACTCAAGAACTCCATCTTACGGACTACCAAAAGCGATTAAATTTTTCGATTAGATTACTGCAGCTTGCAGAAAAGAAAAACTTTGTAAAGAATTTAATAATGACTGATGAGGCATATTTTCACCTCAATGGTTTTGTTCATAAGCAAAATTGTAGATTCTGGGCTTCAGAAAATCCAAAAGAAATTTATTTTATCGTCCACTTCGTTCACTTCACTCAGCTAAAGTAACAGTATGGTGTGGCATCACGTCTTCAAGGATCATTGGACCATATTTTTTTTAAGATGCTAATGGTGATGCAATTTGTATTAATGGAAACCTGTATAGACAGATGATTCAATAATATTTGATACCTGAAATTGGAGATAATAACACAGAGATTACCTTTGTCCAACAAGATGGAGCTACAGCGCACACAGCGAAAGAAACAATGCAAATGTTAAAAGCAATTTTTCCAAATAGAATAATTTCTCGTTTTGGTGATATACTGTGGCCGCCTTGATCTCCAGATCTAAGTGCTCCTGATTTCTTTTTCTGGGGATGCCCAAAGGAAAATGTTTACATTGAAATGTCTGATACTTTACAGAAATTTAAACTAAACATCATTCAAGAGATCAACAACATTTCACCAGAGACATAAAGGAAAGTAATGAACAGCACTGTTGAAAGAGCACGCCATTGTTTGACTAATAATGGTCATTTAAAACATATTGTACTCCGTAGTCAAACGTATTTTATTGTTTCATTGTATAAATTTATATTAAACTTTGAAATTTCTTCTTTCATTCTGAATTAACCAAATCTCTTTACAATTTTTAGTTTTATAGCTATAATAATTTCAAAAAGGTACCTTACTTATGGACCACCCTGTACTACCGACTGATATATGATTAGTCGGTATCATTCAGAGTATTCACCAAGTTGAGTGTTGGTGAATACTCTGAATGACATTGCTTGTTGCAGTCGTCGTGCTGGTTTTCTTGCCTGTGCTTCGCTTTTTAATGAGAAGCTTCTCAATTCAAGCTCTTTTCTACATGCCAATCATTGTGATCAATTTCAATTTTCAGACTCATGTTCAGCTAAGTTTGCCCTTTAGTCTATATTACGTGCAAATTTATTATTTACGTATAAATGCAAAGGTTATTAATTAATAGGGTTATATTCATACAAATATAACCATTCTTTATAAAGTGCAGACTGATATCTGTAAACAAATAAATCCTTTTTTCGGGAGTTAAGTTACTTTTATTCTGAGTGGTGTAATTCGCAATATTCTTGTTTTATCTTTTTGTTTTGTAAAACATTGAAAGGCCTGAACTAAGATTCGAAATTTTTGTGTGAATATTTTTACAGTCTTCTTTCCTCGGTCATTAATTTTCGCTGCAGATCGAAATTTCTCATTGTTTTAAGAATGTTTAAACACTAAATGGTTTGTGCTGGAGGTATCTAATAGCAGATTGAAAGTGAATGAATTAGAAGGTGAAGTTGCAAAGGAGTTCAGTGTGACACAAGTGAAGTGCCTATTAAGAAAAAATTTCTCAAGAAAGAACAGCACGAGCACGCTGCGACTCCACCCTGAGTGAGTAACCGGCTGACTCGGAAGTAGCTATGTTCGTAAAGTTCTTTATTCAGCCTTCAAAATGAGAAAATATCCCGTAGTTCGTTGCGATGTATCATCGTATTTTTTGGTACAGCGGGAACAAGAGAGGGACATTTTCATTGTATGTTCACTCACAAAGAAGCTTGATGTTCTTCCATATAAAAATCATTGATGCTACAATCATTCTTTTATGTCAGTTTGAATAAAGGGTGGTAGGTTAACTTCATATAATGAATTCTGAATTGACCCTTCAATTTCAATGGAATTAACAGAAGAACAACCACTGATATTTTATGTTGTATAAGGATTTTATTTGTATATGAAGAAAGTTGTATACTGAAGACATCTGAACCTAAAGGCTTACCTTCAGTAATTTTTCATATTGTATTTACTCTCGGATTTCCATGCTGAAAGATGATTCATAGCTCCTTTTGCTAGCTAGGTACTCTTCCAGACCAATGCGTGCCATAGCGTCAAAGTAAAATTTAAATGTGAGTTTTTGTCGCTCTTTTATTGGGGAAAGTTTATTTTGTGGTGGGCTTTGTTTTATACGACGCTATTTGTGTTGACTACAGACGGCGCTGGTCCCCAGTTCCTGCACAACAGCTGGCGGGTGTGTGCGTTTTGGGTTTCAAAACCAACCGAAACGATACGTTCGTTTGTTCCTTGCGTGTCACGTTTTCAATTTTACAGACGTTCCATGGCCGGGATACATTTTCCACTCCTCAGACTATTTCAGGAAAACTTGGTGCAGCAGAAGTGATTCTTTTAACAACATTGCGATGAAGTTATTAGGTGTGTCATTAATGGGGCAAGTGATGGTAAATGCGTTTAAAGAACAGCGTTAAAAAACTGTGTTTAATTATTTCTAAGATAAGAAAGTAACTGTTATCAAATTTCTTATGCTTACCAAATGTTTCACTATTTTCACTCTTTTTACGAATTCACTTTTTTATTAAAATAGCATGAGTGCCTCTTCATACCGAGCGGCCTAGACTTTTTGTTCTTGAAAAGCCGTGGGTATGTACGATGTTCGTACGGTTTATCACAGTAGCGTCTTGGGGCTGACGAAAGTTTTGTAGTCTTGCAGGTATTTGTTGCTTAGCCTGCGTTATGCACTATAGAGGTGCATCTAAGTTTTGCCGTTGAGTTTGGTACACTGCTCGTTTCCTTGGTCAACTACTGAGTTGTGTTTTGTGATCTTAGAGCGTACGTACAAAAACGAGCAATTGTTGAGCTTCAAATTTTCCTGCGCCTTCAAGGAACGTCTGAATGTGGAAGTCCAAAGTTTGCAATGCATTATTCCTTTGGTGCTTTGAATTTACATCCTATAATCGTTCAAATTCGTAATTTGTATAATTTTGTTTTCTTTCTCTATTTCTTTGTAGAAATTTCGTCCAAATTTCGCAAATCGATATAAGATTATTAGATTTTGTAGGTTAGATGTTGATACTATCATCTCTTCTGTGACCTCTGTTTTGGTTTTTAATTCATCCCAGACTTTCAAATCGGTTGCTGGTGGTAAGATGAAAACAAATGAAATGAAAGAAAGCCGCCTATGTCGAATGTGAATCATCAGTCTACCTGATGTGGAGGCCGTTTTCGGGGGCATTCCCGTGGTTTGCATTAATGCTTGCTGGAATTGCCTGCATTCCTGGCGGAATTTACCTACCTTTAGTCCATGCATGTACATGTAATAACGTGTATATAATCAAATAAACCTAAATAAATAACCGGAAATAAACTAAATAAAATGTAGTGAATACTGCAAATCCAGGTAATACAAAACACGAAACTGAAATCAATAGACAGGCTAAACTTGGAAGCAAACTGAACATTTATGCTAATGGTAAGACATCTCGTTTTCCGACATTCGTAATGAAGCTCGTATTTCGGACTGTAGATGTGCTGATGTTGAGTGTACGTACGTACCTACCTCAACTCCGACTGTAGTACATGGAGGAACATGACGGCTACTACCTTGTAGAACAGTACACCTACTACACCCTGTAGAACAGTGCACCTACTACACCCTGTAGAACAGTGCACCTACTACACCCTGTAGAACAGTGCACCTACTACACCCTGTAGAACAGTGCACCTACTACACCCTGTAGAACAGTGCACCTACTACACCCTGAACAGTGCACCTACTACACCCTGTAGAACAGTGCACCTACTACACCCTGTAGAACAGTGCACCTACTACACCCTGTAGAACAGTGCCCCTACTACACCCTGTACAGCAGTGTACAGATTACGCTGCCGTGCAGCGACGCACCGACAGCGCTGCTGAACAGCGGAGTATGGAACATCTCTGAGGGTCGTAAGCTTCACCTGAGCTTGCGTAGGGTCCAGCGCTCTCACAAGCATCCGTGCCTGCCTCTCTTCACCGTGTCGTAGGTCTGAGGGCACCAGTTGCCCTCGCGTCCTGGTACCGTGAGGAAGTGTCCTCTCTTTTCTTCACTTCTAAAATATTGACCGCCATTTCTGTTTCTCAATGAATGATTGCCCTCGAGAACCTGACTGTGTCTGAGCAACAGGATCAGCCATCGCTTTCTTCATGCTGTGCTCAATTGCCTCTTGGAGAATTGAAGATTATGAACACACAGATTTCTTCACATACTTGTGCTGGCGTCCTAACTTGCCTCAAATTTGACCTGCATTGTAGTAAAGGATTTAGTTATCTGCTCCAAATTGTAACAGGTGGTCAGAATCCGTAGTAGCCTTTTAGTGTGGATGTGTTGTGTTTGTATACGCGTTCATAGACGAAATATTCAAATACTGGAAAGATTTTCGTCATTATTGCCTTCATCTGATTTTTTATTTGAGATTAGGGTCATTTTTTGGTGAGGTTCATCGACAACAAAATAAATGTATTTTCCAAACTGAATTTTTAGCGAATTTTTCTTCTTCCAACTACTTATGCAGGGTCAGTTGATCAAAAGGGAGCTTTTTGTATCTATGCTTCGAACCCACAAAACGTTTGTCTTTGTGCCTTCCTAAGTTTTTGTTAATGCTGTTTCTTGCTATAGGAACTGCAGAATGTGTCCTACAGCAGTTTTTCTACCACATGTAATGAAAGTTTTCAATCTACCAAAAAGTGTAAATCACTTATATGACACTATTTTTCCAACTATGCGTAGCTCCTCATGTTCATTTTCACGTCGCAAATCCCGATACTGATCCCATCTTCAATTTCGTCGCTATAGGAAGCTGCGTAACTCCACCGTGTAACCGCAATGGAACTTTTTGTGTTTCGTAAAATATTTTTTTATCAATTACGATTTCTCTATTCACGTCTGTAATTTTTTTTTTCGCAAGGACGAGCTACGTCATGAAAGTCAGAAGTAAGTCGAAGTAATTTTAGTGGGCTATCACATTAAGACTGTTTATTTACTTGAGGACAGAAAAATTGTGCAGTCCATAGTCTTGAAAATTATTAGTATGTTATGCTGATTTTCTAACATTCCCAAAAGTATTTTGAATTATTCTCGTAGTTTGCTATTCATTATGTCGTATTTCGGTCTGCTCGACCCAGTATTCGCAAAATTAAATGATAGTTTTTAGTACCCTTGATTATTTGCTAACTAATATAATAATGTAATATTTAGTACTGGAGATACTTGTAGTTCTTTCAACCCATGTACAATGTCTAGGCTTCACGTATTCATCTGGGCCTAACATTCTCAATGAATACAATATAGTGTATGTACAAGGGATTTAATATTTTCTGGATTGTAGGATTCTTGATCACCTGTTTGATCCAGAACTTAGGTGAGGTTGCATCATCATGGACATGCTCGTAATTTTATTCTCTAAATTGAAGATTTCATTAACTATAAACCTTGATTATGAAGATTCCTTGCGTAGGATTTTGTTTCCATGAAGATGGAGTGGTGGTCAGTTTATTAGTCTCGGTTTGACGCAACCTACCATAAAGTTGTAGTTTCTTTAGCGTATTTCTATGGGGTTGTGTTTACACGTGCATAGTGAAAGCTTCTTCAATGCATTAATGCCTTACTTCCTCGTTCTCTGTTAGTGGGTGAAGTCTTGTTTCGATCCTTCAACTAACCGGAAACTTTTTGGAACAAATTATCAGCTTTTCCTCCAAAGAAAATATATACTAATTTTAATCGCAAATGAGAGAGAGAGAGATTGTCATTTGCTTAATGATATAATAATTTTTCATCCAGTGTTCTAATTCTCATTTTACTTTTTTCTTCTGTCTTATTTTCAAGGTGAATTTATGAGATTACGATTTAATTAAAATGAAAGTTCTTGACGGAAGCTCAAGAGAATATAAAACTTAAAAGTGCGTATTTGATTTACGTCTGAAGTTATTTCTTGTATAGTAGGGTACAGTTCTCTCTCAGACCTATTAAGTATGTCGTGTATACATTATTTATTGATAAAATTGAAGTTACAATTTTCGATGCTTGGAGAGGGGAGCATCTATTTAGCATACACATGCCTTTGTTTGAATGTTTTATAGCTGGGCTCGGATGCGTCCTTCATAGAAAGCCTCGTGTTTGCCAGGGCTCAGAAAGCATCAACTTCACAGAATAAAGTAATGTAAAAGTTCTGCGCTTACGAAGAAAGGGGTTGAAATTATTAACTCGACTTCAGGGTCTAATCATAGTAAAATATCTTCATTGTCGTCGTTTATACACGCACAGGGATGGAGAAAGAAAAGGTCCTGAATTTTTTACAGGAGTTTGAGAAAATGGCTAGAAAACTCGTTACATACTAGAAAGATGTAGTTCCCTAAAACAAAAAGTAAAATTGATTAGCTCCTGCGATTATTGTTTTACTGAAAATTAAGTTTTCTCTTTTCTATCTAATTTGATGTTAGTAGAAATAGCACAGTTAGGGTGAAATACTTTCACCTTCTCATTATTATTAAAATATAATATGAGAGAAAATTATGTTGGAGGGGTGATAAAAAATTGATTGCGAAGTGCGCCATAAGAATGTACCGAAAGCTGCGTAAATTAAGCGCCATGTCTTAAGAATGCGCAACATTTAGTATCCGTTGTGGATGCAGTTGTGATCATTTTTCAGTTGTTTTCACGAGCATGATCACTTCACTCTGCTCCGAAAAGATAAAAAAGTCTTACGAGGAACCACGCATATTTGCACATAAATAAAATGCATCACCTAAGTAGTAAAAAGTATCAAATGGAAGTCAACCTTCATTTAAGAGTCGTTTTGATTTTTCATGTACCACTACATCAACAGTATATATTTTAAGTGCATCACTCGTGTTGCATATCACCTGAACTTTTCCGTTTTGTCGAACGGCATCTGCCAAATGATGAGCGTAGTCGGTAAGCTTCCAAATCTCTAGCCTAATTCAAAAACCACTAGGACATACTACAAGCTGTCTCGACGCTGGCGATGCACAGATTTGCTAAAACGACGCCCACTTGCCGCCCTGTACTGCGGATCACGAGTGTAGCACTGAACTTTGTGACGCCTGCGTAGCTCGCACGTTATACTCATCACAACGCACGTGCTCTTGGACTAGCACGTCACTCATGGAGTTGTGGCAGGTGCCCGTACAGCCCTTCTACCAGACGTACCCCTGGGGTCCTCCGCGGCATCGTAGGGTGAGTCACAAACGCCCTGCAGGAATATTATGTTTCACTAGCTGATATTTCCATGCGAATAATTTCTACGTGGTCGTTGGTTTTTCTGTGAGAATATAAGTTGGCTTTTAATTTCGCTGTGTTGCCTTTCACTGTCTCTTTGATCACTACCAATAAGTTTGTTCTGAAATACTACGTATAGTGTTTTAATCTGGGCTCTTTTTACATTAAACAATTTTCCTACATTTTCGTTTCTTCCAGGAAATATATTATTAGTGTTTTAAAACCTCTTTGTGTGATTTACAAGGGGAAGCTTCACTTCCTTATGAGCTTACATAACACCGGAGAACAAGTATCACGAGCTGAAATGAAAGGATAAAACTTCAGTAAAAAAGTCTGCGGGAATTACAACAAATATTTAATTTACTTCTCTACTGGTCATTTCTATTTTGTTACTTTAAATTAATATATTCGTCCGATCGATTTATGTGTAAGCCTTGGGTCTGAGATCCCTAACTGCGTACAGGTGCTAACGTACACATATCTTAGTATTAAATATTTAACCTTGCGCAGAAAATATTTCGTAGATGCCCTGAGCTCCTCGAAACTGTCCTAGACGCAGTTTGTTCAAAACAAATGTATTTCGCCTCCTATTCTCATTTCTCAACGGGTCAACTCGTACCTGTCTTACCCCGCTTCTGAATTATTTTTTCTTCAATCTTCTTAATTTCTCTACTTCAATACTCTCGTTGTCTACGCTTACATTCAATCGAACACGTGTGATTCTCGATCTTGCTCATTTCAATACTCCCTGATTACCTTATCCCCTATAAGAGAAAATGTGTTTGGTTCAAAGTAATAATATCACTAGTCAAAGGAAGGTGTACTTGAGGCAAACAGATGAGTGTGTTGGTGTGTGCTGTGAGAAGAGGAGCTACTTTGTGTGTCGGGAAAAATGCACCCCGCGAATTTTTCGTTTTAAAGCTAGAATGCAACCAACTTTTACAGCATACATAGTTCTCGATTACCATGTACTACACTTTTACAATGATTTGTAACCCTGATAATGTTTAACGTTATGAAAGGATTCACGTGAAGTCGACTGACACCAACACTAATCGAACGCATCAGTAAAATGAACGACGACTTGATGTATCGGAGCTATTTGAGAGATGTGCCGGGCAGGGCATGTTTAAGTTGTGGGTGGGACGCGGGCAGCGAATGCCGGGCACGAAGGGAAGGAGAAGAGAGCAAATCTCTGATATCGATCCTTCGAGGGGCTTTTGGAGGCAGGAACGGTGCCGCTCACCGGCGAGGCAGGAGACTGCTTTGATGGACTCCCTGTGTCTTCTTCAAAAACTTTTCGCCCGACGTACCTTGCTCTTCTGACACGGAAGCTTCTCCTGTGTGTACTTAAGAAAGAAATGATTTATTTTTTTATTTCCTGTGTGGTGTTAACACGTCGTTCTTTCTCTAACACGGAAGCTTCTTCTATGTGTACTTAAGAAAGAAATGATTTGTTTTTTATTTCCTGTGTGGTGTTAACACGTCGTTATTTACGCCTTTCACTGTGGGAGAAATTAATGTTCAAAACCAAAGCCAAGTTTGAGTTTCACTCGTGATTTGATGCTTTACATGAAAGGTATTGATTGAAATCTCTCGAATAAAGCCCTTCAGTCCCTTATAGATACTTTTTAGGTACTTGAAGTCGAAGTTTAACCTGATGGCTAATCAGGGGACATCCTAGGTTTTGTGAATGAATTTAAGATTACTTCGTTTGGAGACTGTATGTTCACAATTTTACTTAGCATTTTGTTTGCCTGGTCATGAGACGTCGTTAAGATGTGTCCGTAAACTGTTGCTCCTGACGTTAGACCTAAATCAAAAGTGCTCGTTCTTTAGTCCTCGATATGAAAAATTTTCCGTCAATTCTGGACGAGCAATAGACCATTCTGAAAATTGTGTCTTCAACGGCTTTGTGTATTTGAGAAATATATGTTGAAGTAAAGAAACTTTATGTATGATATTCAAAAATGGATATAGAATCTTAGTTTTAGTGCAAGAAATTTAAATGATCGTTGCATGTTAGCTGCTCTGATAGACTTCTAGTTTATTATATCGTATAAGACGTACATGTATTAAAAATAGCGAATAAATTTCCTTCATAGCATGCTATACCTAATTTTACATGCTCTGCACTTGACAGGCGTTGCTCGAACATACGAGTAATTGCAATGGTTCATAGGAAAACTTGAGCTTCGGAAAATAGCTGTTGAATCTTGTTTGTAGTGAGCTCATTTGTGGTGCTGATGTTGCTGGCTACGTCCCTTCTACTGCGCCGTGCGGCTCTCCGCTCACGCTGATCGAGTCGCTGCACGGTCGTAAAATGGAACTACATCAAAAACATCCCGGCACTGGCCTTCTCGCTGTTTTCTACCTTTCCGCTTAGTTTATTTTAGTCACGGTGGTTTACTAGTAAATCATCACTTTTATTATAATCTATTCATATCCTATTAGGCTTTGGATTCATTTTATTTTGTATTACGCTAGCATTCATTCTTCGTACCAGATCGACAGTCGCAAAAACTTTCTTGTTTGAATTGCTGAAAATCTGTTGTGCCATTATGTATTATAGTTTCACGGATTTTTGTTCGTGGTGAGGGAAAATCAACTTACGATATTTCAAATATGTTCAAAGAATACTGATCTCAGCGGTTCAAAAATAAAAATGAATGTGTGTTCATATATTCGAGTGGAAGTAGTGTTTTTAAAATTGTTATAGTAGTCATTCAATTTTGAAAAGAGTCTGCGTCGAAGCCTTCGTGTAAATTTATATTGTTGTTAAGTGATCAATTAAAGCATAGATCATAGAATGCAATAAAATTTTCATGTGAAAGTTCAGGAAAAATCGAATATGTGAGTGTAGCATACAAGCTGTGCATAAAGTAACGGTGGGACACGAAAATTCGAGATGTTCTGTCTATAAGTAACAAATATAAAAACGTGAGGACTGGTGCTGTTGAAGATTTAAGAGCTTTTGTATACATCAGAGACTTGCCCTGCTAGTAATTGACGCGGATGGATTTCTGTGGCCGTCGGGAAAAAGAAGTGTTCTTTGCCTTAGATGCATGTGTCAGTGACCTCTAGTTGATATGCTCCACGACACTTCAGTTAGCAGTGTTCTGAGATGGAGGTTAAGGAACGTCTTTAACCCGTTAAGCGTTATTTACATCATATGATGTTGGTACGAGTTGTATTCTAACGGCAACTTACACCATATGATGTAGATGTGCGACGGTACCACAGCGACGTTAACATCATATGTTGTTATAATGTTGATTAGTTTAATTAGCGTTGTTATTACTGTCATATTACAATTGTAACTTGACAATAATATCATTATTTTCGAAAAAGCAGTGACCGTTAACAGGTTAACTGATGAGCTTTCATTTTTTCAACTTATAGAATGATTGAATATCAATATAATGGAAAGGTTTTATTTCTGTTTGGTTTCTACTCATATCATAATGTTACGTGTTGTGTTAAGAGGATAATTGAGAGTAAATAAGGGTCTCTGAGTTTTTATCGGAGAAGGCACTCTATGTATTGTGAGCACTTTTTCATGAAAGCGTATTGAGTTAGCTCTTCAGATGAGTGGAATGCCCTCCAAATATACCGCGTACAAGCGTGTCGAACATTTCGGTAATGGAGTAGATCTGTGTGTTAATTAGAAATAATTCACTCTTAGAATTAATTTTAAATGTATAATCGATGTGTGAGATCACGCTGCGGTTACTTTAAGATACTGAAAATGGAACGAACACTTGTGTATTTGGTAGTTATAGTTCTGTTGGTAATGTAGTACGATTTTTATCAAGTGAATGTATGGAACAAGATAATTCTTGGTAGTGTTCGTTCACAAAATAAATTATAATATGTACTTCCAACACATGCAGTTATTGTTTTATTCATTTTTCTAGGTAGGAAAAAAGATCCGACTTTAGAGAAAGATCATGAAAATTGTCCATGTAGGAGCCGTCTCATCTGAGAGGGGGAAAATAAAAGATTCCATATAATTCATAGCCTGTTGAAGTATGAAATATGCATGGTGGTGGTAAGTGCGCCCGACTAGTCCTTCAAGAACATCTGTATGACGACTACTGTCAGAAACATTTCTGTTGTAGGTGTAGCGCTGGGCATAAAATATCAATTCTTGAGCACATTAAAAACTTTCCAATACTAGAACTCGTTGATTACCTGACGATTCAATTAAAAACGGTAGCTTGCGTTCTGCCATGTTGGTGCAGACCCCGAGGGCGAAGTTGCACTACGTGAAAGTATTAAAGAATCTATTTTTGTTCTTGTCTCATCGTATTAGTACTGGCACGCAAACTTTTTATTAGTGCACTGTGTTCCGAAAAATCGACCAGTATTTGTTCTGTAGCAAAACATCCGTCAATTACGTTTGATAAAAGAATATTCTCAGATCAATTATGCTCTCCTTTATATTCAAGTGCAGTATATTTTTATCCCTTACTGAGCACAATTTCAACAGATGACTCTTTTTGATTGCTTGTTGCTTCTGTAAAATTAAATAATTTCCTTGAAAATCTCCTGTTTACCAATATTGACAGGCCGATTGGATCGACTCCATCACACCGTAGGGACTGCCAATTTCCGCTGAAAATTGCCATCTCACCAACGATTTCCTCACTCTAAATTTGATTTAAGTCTGTTCAAAGGTCATCAGTTGCCACACATGTAACGCTAAGTACATTCATTCTTGATGTGAATGTAACAGAAACAGAAGACGTAAGGGATTTTAATTGATTATTAAATTACATGAGCCTTGTTACTGTCATTGAATAAGGATAAGAACTAACTTTTCATTGTTATCTTCGAATTGCAGTTGCACTAGGTCACGCTAACCTTATTGATGGTGCTTATTCACGTACTTAACACGTTGAATGCGATTGCTTAGCCGGTGCAAATCTTTACTTTGTACACACAGTCATTAGAAAGCTTTGAAAAAATTACAGAACCTAACCTGAGTGACCCACCGGTGGGTCGTATCGCACTCAACGTGTTAAATCAATCGTGAAATAGCCATATCAGGTTAGGTTAAGATTCCGATTGGACTGTGCGAATTATGGCAGAGAATCCTTTACTGCAATCAGAGGTTTACAGGACTATTTGCACAGAAATTACTCGGTATTTATTGACTATTATCAATGAAAGTGTTCTGAATAGACGAATAATCTTAGTTGTATGTTACCCAAAGAATTATTTGCGCATGCAACATTCAATTTGGGAAAGGGCGTATCCATGACTGTCACTGTTCACAGATCCGTTCCAAAGAATCACATCAAAAACTGTTAATCTGTAAATTCAGTTCTGCAATGTTATTGTTGAAGTTTGGGCTATTAAATTTCAATTGTAGGTTCGTTTTTTCGTGTCACTGTTCCGTAGAATCAATTACACGTATGAGAATTTGCTTTGAGTTTAGTTTTCTTATTCGAATTTTTATCCTCTTCAGTCTGCATCTGGTGCTTGGTTGTCGTCCATGTAGCTGTCTCGGCCTACTTCATTATTCAGTGTTCCGCATTTGTGATGCTTTGTGAAAATTCCTCAGTGGGAAGCACTGTGTTGTATAAATCTAACCTCCATTTCAAATTTCGAGTTTATAGCAGGAAACCTCATGGAAGTCGTGACGTGTGCGGACGCAACGCTTGCTTGTCAGTTTTGAATAATTTGTGCTCTTGTGAATGGCTCATAAGATGTCTCTTGTAGTGAATAAATGACAAAGTGTAGGCAGATGCAAATATGAAGGCGCTCCAATGTTATCAGCAGTGAGGATTCTGAATTCTGTTGTTCTTCTCAAGGATGGCTCCGTTGTACGTACACTGAAGAAGCTGTTGGGGTGCACTTCACGGAATATTAAAGGAAGTTTTCGAGCCTCAAACTTAGCCGTATATCCGGTTGGAGAAGGAATTAATTGTGCACTATTTATGGGACGTGTACAGTTGATTAATTTTAAGTTTCATAATATTCGTTTAGTTTGTTTATTATGTGTGCTTGTAGGACCCAGCATGTAGCCTACATATGCAACAGACATTTAAGTTTAATTATTTGGCTCAGATTTATATTCATTTTTCATTTTAATGTGAGCAAAATTAATTGGCATTTGCTGTTATTTCTTGCATCTTTCTGTAAAACTTAGATAAGGTAGCTGGTCACTCACAGAAAATTGCCTGGTTTGAAGCAAAAATGAGACGCGTATAAATATTGTGTAAGCTGCTAAATCTTCAAATTATTTCATTAATGTCATGATCATTTTTTTGCCGAGTTGAGCGTTTTCTGAAAACTAATCTCAACAATGAGGTCTTAGCATAAGTTCGGCTTGGAGTTAGAAACAAGATCATAAGTGTTAGAGAGCATAAGTTCGGCTTGGAGTTAGAAACAAGCTCATAAGTGTTACAAAGCATAAGTTCGGCTTGGAGTTAGAAACAAGCTCATAAGTGTTACAAAGCACAAGTTCGGCTTGGAGTTAGAAACAAGCTCATAAGTGTTACAAAGCATAAGTTCGGCTTGGAGTTAGAAACAAGCTCATAAGTGTTACAAAGCATAAGTTCGGCTTGGAGTTAGAAACAAGCTCATAAGTGTTACAAAGCATAAGTTCGGCTTGGAGTTAGAAACAAGCTCATAATTGTTACAAAGCATAAGTTCGGCTTGGAGTTAGAAACAGGCTCGTAAGTGTTACAAAGCATAAGTTCGGCTTTGCAGAGGCAGCTTCGTTTGGCTTGAAAAAAGTTATAAAATGGTATGTTTTATATTTACTATGTATAATAAGTGGTATGAAGTTTGACTACTACAAACAGCTAGTGAGAACAATAATCCTTTTATTAAGTTCCTGCTGCATGCGTTTTCTTTCTTTGATCAGCAAATTTAATACCGATTGTTCAATTCCTTCAGAAACACGATCTGTCGAGCGTGACTATTACGTAGGAAAAATGTATATCTGGTCAAAGAAAATGGTAAAATAAGACAATTTTCCCACTTATCAGTGACGGTAATAAAGTTCTGTCGAAAGTGTGCTAGTTATGTTTGCACGGTCATTCTCAGCACGTTGTGTTAGTTTCGTTAATTCACCCATTAAAGTCGCTTGGTAACTAGAGTTAACAGCTAAAAAATGATGTATAAAATGAATACAAAACATTTTTAACTGTTTAAACATGTTCAGCTACGAAATACAGCTATAGTGTATCCCTCATGTATCCTATGCCGCACCTCGCTACGACTCGTATAAAATTATTTCTTTCATGTATGATTTTTTAAGTTGGTAACCATAGTTACCAGTCTGTTTTAATGGGTTAATCTAGCACGTTGCCATAAAAATAGTCCTTTTGCCAAAGCTGGCATAACAGCGGATTTTCACGCAGACTAAGTTTCTTTGTCAGCGTGTATGATGCTGACGTGTTGGTGAGAAGCTCCTCCTCCGTGGGTAGTCCCAGCTCAGCGTTTTGAGGCATGACCAGGAATTATACGACAGGATGCTACAGGATTAATCAACTCTATTTTTGTCCGTGTTCTCCATACATTAAAAATTCGTTTATCTTTGTATATCTGCTCTCTCTTATAATCAAAAAATTATGATTGATATTTTAGCTGAAGAGCTATTTCGTTACTCTTCAAGGTCAACACGAGTAATCGGACCTTTGGCAGACACTTTTATTCCACGACTCACTACTGTTTTTTCTGAAATTTTTGATGCGTGTCAGTGACAGTTAAAATACTGAATCATAGTACGTGGCTTCTCTCTGTGAAAATGATAAAGTGAGTAGCCATGAATAACATCAAGCCGAGATAATGAAGCAGACTTGCAGATCTGTGTGAAAATTGCAAGATAAAACAACACAGTCTTACGGTGCTCCTGAGCGTCTCTGCCGCCTACCAATCTACTTGATGCCCTGAATCATGTTTAGTTTTTATTTTGTCTCCATACTTCCGCAGTCTAAGCTCTAGTTTCCTAACATTAAGCGAGGCATAAACTTGTCTCATAGCCACCGACTTCACACCCTCATCAGATGCTATTAGTGTTGTCTGTTATTGTTCGAGGTTTGTTTTATTTTACGTTTCAAATTGCATGTCAATTGACTAGCTAATACTTTGTTTTTCTACCATTTCTCTATTTACTTTCCTACACGCTGGGCGTTTCTTTTTCTTAGCTCATTTTGTGGTCTAATTTTATTTTACTAATTCAGTGTTATCTTTTCAATTCATAATAGTGTGCTGTTTACGTCGCTCAAATGAGTTTTTATTGATTATGTTCGAAGGCAAAGTTACATGACAGACGCAAAAATTGATTTGGGGTGATCACTGGCAACTGCTATCAACTCCGAGTGCAGCAACGTCTTCCCAACTTGTATCAAAAATGTCATTAAAGTTTGCGACTAAATCTTTTGTAGTAATTTTTTTAAAATTTGAGATTGCTCTCAGTTCGTCTTCTTAAAATTGTCTTGACGGCTCCAACAAAGTTTAACTCTTAAGTTAGATTGTCGTTTCAAAGAGTTAAAGATTTGTGGAGAGAATCTTTTTGTGATGGCGCAGTGAAGAATGATGTCCTTCACCGTTCTCGAAGCTGAGCTGCTCACGATGAAGCGAGATCACCTGGAATATAATGTTTGTGCTCATCAGCGTGTCATGGACACTTCATTTTCTAAATGTGCCCCTCGCTACTCATTGTGCTGCGCTTGATCCTGTGTATTTTATTCTATTAGCTAGGTTTAATTTTTCTTTTTTTGTGGGGAAGGTCGAGGTATCGTTCAGCCGACTTCTTCGGCGTTTATTTTCAATACCAAGTATGTTTAGTATTTAGTCTCGCCAAGTATTTCGTTTCCTTCAGATGCATACCGCCACTGTTGACATGGCTCTTTAGGGCTAGTGTCCGATACAAAGCTATGCTAACCATATAAATTGAAATGAAATTATTGTTGTAGCCTTGTTTTCCGACAGTGTGGCTGTGACAGCAGAAGTACTGGGTACTCTACAAAATTTTTATGCATGATGCATCACTATTATGCTTCTCTGCTTCACGTATTAGCAGACGATAGAGAATCTTTGGTCCCAGATCACAGCGCTCGAGCTGCCAAGAAACGCCGCCGTAATCAACCAGGGCATCATGTACGATGACTGGCCAGTGATTCCAGGAAACGGTCTTCTTCTCCCAAGCTTGAGAATTCGAAATAAGTTTGCTTTATAAAGCAGTTGCGGACGTCTCTGATGTGGTTGCACTCAGCATTGCTACGCTAGGTTCTGCTACTTGTGTTCTGATGTTGCCTCTAATTTATATACGTTCATTTATGGTCGTTAGTTACGACCCAAATTTTTACTTATCCTACTCCTTAATCTCTTGTCTTCGTGGGAAAAAGGTTTTATTTAACGCCAGTTTTCTACTTCCTTTTATCTCAGTATAAATTCATATTGCAATGTTCAAATTTTCCATTCTGTTTATTCTTCTTGTTATTCGACTAATGGTTTACAATTTTATCCTTTCGCTTTGTATTATAAATTCCATTTTTTATATGTTTAAATTTGTCACTATAATTTTGCCCCAAGTATTAGTCAAATTTGTTGTACCGTCTAATAAATATCTGATCAAACTGGAGTTAGATTCTTTTTATTGAGTTACTTTATTAGTCTACTGCTAACATTTGTCTATTGCTTTCTCTTTCTTACAAGTTGCTCCCTCCTATTGAGAAATGCAGCCCCACCAAGTTGACTATTTGTTAGTAAGGATCTCTCTTTTAAATTACTTTGTATTACTACTTAAACTGATAACAAGAACTACTATACACAGGACGTGCACCGCCATATAGCTGACTGCACTAGCGGAGGCCATTGCATTCTTAGTAACATAACATTTTCTATCGGACAAATTGATCATAAATTACTTTTTTCAAGTAATAGGAGAGATAATGTTTTACAGTGAATTTTAAATGGTTTAAAACACTGTAATGCTTTGAAATACCAATTTTAACCAGAATTAACATGTATTATTGTATGAGCTTAGTGGCCACTTTATAGAAAGCCGAGTTGCTGCAGTTTTAGACTTTACAAATTGATTATAGTTAAACCTTTTCCAATGCAAACAACCAAACATACAAACATTCATGCATATAAACAAACAGACATAGAAGCAAAAACCTACCAAAATGTAGCGATTAGTCAGCCAACCGGGCCTTTTTTACAGAGGTCTGAAGAAGGACTGCATTCTTCTGCTGGTCTTTCTCTAGGTTGTGGAGTCCATTCAATAGAACATTCAATAGAAGAATTCAGGAATAGAATGTTCAATAGAACATTCTATTCAATAGAATAGATGAAGTGATGTACTGCAGCTTGCGTTTGCATGGCAGCACCAAAAAGCCTCAGAGCTGTTCATAATTACACTTTGGGTATGATTGAAAAGCAAAACAATAATCATTCATGGAAAACTGCTTCTGTAATAAAAGTTCCAACTGACGTGTCAAAAATACCAACTTTTTCTCCTTCTCGGTGTCGACACAGGCTGATGCGTGAGCTTGAAGAAGAGTGACAACATTTTCGATCGTTTTGTCAAACGGTATGTCATAGTCCATTGCCAAGCGCACAGTTTCGTCGAGCTGAGTATACGATCTCAAACCATTGTTGGGATGAAGTGCCTTAAACAGTGATACACTAATGCCGTTCTTGAACGCACTGAGCGTTAGTGGGGAACACAAAGTGGGCTTGTTTTCGACAATCACAGACAGGCTGCATTCACTGAAGTTGTCGGTCATGAACAAACACACAAGCCTTTCTTTCGATCTGGAAATAATCAAGTTCTTGTACTGCTTCTGCAGGTTACGTTCAGGTTTGAAAGTATCAAATGAAGTAATCTTATCCTTCTGAAGAAAATACCTCAGTTGTTGGTCTTCCACTTTCGCTGGGCGAGGTGTAAGTTTTGGAGAACGCAGGCATGAAGCAGGCACATTGAAGATACTAGGAAGAATTCCAGGTCGCATAGAGCCACCACGCAATTTGATCAAAGGTGGGTCAGCATCCCAGTGTATCTGACAAATGAAAAACTTGTCTGGATTAACAACAAAATTTTCACGAGCTGGTAGAACATCAAGCCACTTGTCTCTCAGACTGCTCTTTCGGGGGGCGAAACCCGCGGCGCCTGTTCTCCTTATTGTAATTACCCCGACAGTTCACAATCCCACACTTGTTCGGTATTTTAATACATATAATTAGCGATAAACTTTGTAAACAAACAGTATTCACTTAGAAATGCAGCAGAAATGCAGCGACAGACTACGACAATGTTCACACTGTGACAGATGGGGGATAACTGAGAGCTCAGTTTACTGGCCTCCGCTACCGTAGTCAGCTACATGGCGGTGCATGTACTGGTTATAGTAGTCCTTGACTGATAACCATATTCTGGGTTATTCTACCGCCCCCAATACCCAGTAGCACATTTAATTGATGTACATAATAATTTGTCGAAATGTAGACTCTGAAACTTTACCCCTCTGCCAATTATTAGCTGATTCAATCTTTCTCTTTCTTTCCTATCTCATCGAGTTATTTTTACTCTCGTTTATTTTGTCATTTAGTGTAAAATCCTATGATCATTTGAACCTTTCCGTTTTACCTATTTAATTCTAATGGCGAAATTTTGCTCAATAACTTTCAGTAATTAAGACTAACCTGATTATATAACTTTTACTTTGCGAATCTTATTCTCTGAGTTCACACCTAATGGAAAACGAAACATATGTTCTCATTTCTTCCAGTTTATGTTCTTTATTAAATGTGGCTTTAATGCTTTACATATGACTTTCTGCTGAAGTATTACCCTTACCGTTAAATACTTTATGTCTCGGGCTTCTTTCCTGCGCACGTGGTTCAGGATGTGAATTTTAGATAGATTCACAAGGTGCATCGGTCAGTATACTGCAACATTTTACTCCTTGCCATGTATTTCACTAACACATCCCCCTTCATCTCCTACCCTGTCCTCCACCGTACCTCGCTCTCACATGCCCTCGCAACCCTCATAACTTAAGCATGGTCTCAGGAGGAGTTCCGGCACCATCTCTGTCATGCTCTCGTGTTGTCTGCCCCTGCGATTATCTTCTTTATTGCGTGCCTGTTTTGTTGATATGTCTTCTTTGCGCACAGTCATTTTGAATCAAGTGTGTGTGTGTGTAATTGCGCGCCTGTTTTTGTTCACAATATATTCTCTGTTTTTGCAATTGCCTTTTTCGCTACGTGCTTTTTAAATACTATACATATTATGTTACGAACGTATTACATTCATAGTTGTTTCCTTAGGTGTTTGTATTCTCAAATTCTTTGCTCGCGCGGTTACCTTTTTGATTGAAAGCTTATTTTTGTATGTATTTTTGGTTTGTATGCGTATGTTTACTTTTTTGATCGCCGGCATATGTGGAACTCAATTCCACCATTGAGGGTTTTAGGAGGTCCTATTACATACATTTCTGTATAAAGTGCCGCGAGTAAGCTTTGCAAAACTGAAGCTTCATGTATTTTTATGCCGTTTTCATAAATTCGTTGACAGGACGGAGGAGGCTTTGCGATTTGTGTAAACATATAGTGAGGGATCGAATGAACAGAATCATAATCGGTTTCTAGCTACTCTGTCAAAACTGCAATCGCTGTGTAGGTGCAACGTTTCATCTTCAACCTCACTTTGACTGCGCTGTCTAAATAACTACTGTTGCATTTCTGTTATGTGAAAAGATTACGTCTGTTACTGCTCGAAGATTTCTGTTGTTAGGAAAGGTCCTATTTTGATGATAGCAAGTCTTTATCCTGGCCCACGAATCATAGCGCAGTCGTTTGGTTTGGTTGATCGGAAAAGCAAATGCTTATTTTTGATCTGGTGAGCCTGAAGTCTCCTCGACACAGTCTCCTAGTTCGGGGGAGAAATTTCAGGCGTAGTTTCATACGATGCTTCTCAGAGAATTCACACAATAGGAAGCTCAATACGCTTCTTCTTTTTTTCTTTATCAAAACTCTATAAATTGAGTTCCAGTAATCTATTCTAGGACAAACAAGATATATTTTCAATGTAAAAGTTTGGTCGATGCTTACTGTTAGCCGTAAAGGAGAAGCGTGTGTTTTCGGCTAGTTACGGCGTCTCATATCAGGAGTAGTACATTTCCCTTGCCTGAATCGTCCCTTTGTATTAGAATCCGCATATATACCTTTCTTAAATCCAGCACGTAAGATTTGATCGTACACAGGCAGTACTGATGTCGAGCTGAAAAATTTTCCTATGACCATACACGTGGACAACATTACTTATCGCATGCAAATAGTGTTTGAAGATAATACTTAATCTATGGCTACGTACCTTTACCATCCAACCGTCTCTTTCAGAAAAGCTGTGCACGACTTCGCCCTTGTTAAAATAGACAGTTTGAAAGAAACATTTCTCTTGTTCTTCGAACTAGACTCAAAATACGGCGGAAGTTCTTAACCTGTTAAGCGTTATTTACATCATATGATGTTTGTGCGAGTTGCAGTCTAACGGCAACTTACACCATATGATGTAGATGCGCGACGGTACCACAGCGGCGTTAACATTATATGATATGTTTATTAGTTCAATTGGCGAGTGAATCATCACTTCAATTAGTTAAATTAGTTTAGTGTTTAATTATTGTCGAGTGAGCGGTGACCGTTAACAGGTTAAGAAGAAGGGATCCGTACAGAATATCTGAGACATCGTGGATGCAAGCAAACCAAGAACTTGCTACTAAAATTATATTCTGAAAATAACCCATGTTAGAGTCAAGGATGTCGACAAATTTTTTGAGAACACTTGGAAATTCGATGGCTCTACACAGTCTTACAAGACGCGCTTCTGAATGGAAGGAAGTGAGAGAAGCATGCGAGTTAAGCGCTCGCTGTGGAAAACCGGAAGAAGGAACTGCAAAAGCCTCTCAGCATTACTTGCCAGGGTTCCGATAACCCTTGTAACTTGGCTTTCTCTGGGGGGATTGGAAACCGAAGCCAAGCCTGGGTCTGTGAGCGCTGGAAGAAGTGTTTTCAAGCATGGAGCTTCGAAACGCTTGCTTCTTTAACTAAGAAGATGAAATTCTTTTTTTCTTTTTGGTGGGGAATTTTTCTAGATTTGAGTGATAGTGCATGAACGATTCATTTTTCTCATTTATTTAGCTGTCTCTAAGTCGTATGCATTCATCGTCTGGTGTTCGTCTCTTTCCAAAAAATTGTTTTCGTGCTTCCGTCTTTTAACGAATGACCTGCCACCAAAAACCTGGCCATGTATCGGACTTGCCTCCTACGTTTACCTTGGGGTGCTGCTTGCTCAGAACTCGGCCTCAAGCAACAGAAGCACGCGTGCCTGGCGCGAGCGGTCAAGCATCGTTAAAGAGAATTGATTTACTCTCGTTGTTTGGCCAGCACGCTCGCACAGCGAGCTTTAGGCCAGCCTGAGCATACCCAGCCTCCTGATAAAGTCCTTGGCAAATACCTCTTTAAGTGTTCGCTACCTCGCAAATTTGGCAAGTAGGTCGAAAAAGAGCTTTTATCGGAGAGCGATGGAAGCTCTTAATAGTCAGTGAAGAATACGATTGAGGAAGCATTCATACTTAACAGGTACAAAACATAGTTTTTTGCTTTCATGCGCTGAACGCCACTGATTTTGTTCTGATTTCTACACTTATACTTGTGGAGTTTCGAAAGATTGATTTGAAACATTTTTTGTAAACAGTTTGTTGACGATGTTTCAATAAAGTGAAGCTTCTCTATTAGCAGATAACTGAGATGAAGTAATCTCGTGTAGAATAATACAAGCCCTTTTGCGTGTTGTTAGTCAAAATAAAGCGTCCGTATTGAATATACAAGATGCGTAAGGCATCTGAGAAAATTTTTTCTTTCGTTTTGTTTCGTTCGATATCCTCAGTGCCTTACGCATCCTGTATACCTTAGTCCTTCAACACGGACGCTTTATTTTGACTAACAACACATAAAAGGGCTTATATTATTCTACACGAGATTACTTTATCTCAGTATATATTTGAAGGACTACATAAGGTATATATTTCTTTACATCCCTAATGACAGTCTCCTAGCTATTAATTAAGTAAACCCTGACTTAAATGGCAACTTTTCTTGTGTGGGTAATTCGGAGGTATACTTCCGGGACTTAGTTCATAGGTCTTAATCTTCGACTCTGGCGAATGTTCAGTGAGCGATTTTGAGATGCACATATGTTGATTTCTATGTGTGATGGCTCAGAGGATTGCTGTTTAAATAGAAATCATGCCTCGCAGCCCAGCATTTACTCTCATTCAAGCAACTCTTGGTATGCGCTTCGCTCAGAACCTGGAATATCTTTACAATATCTCTTTCTGAAAGCCTATTCAGAGTGTACCGCTATTATGCAAGACCAGTGTATTCGTTCATCGTTGGGGCCTTTGAATGCAGACAATTACTATTCTGCCGTGGTCATCGGGAAGAACAAAGGACTGCTAACTGAATTTGTTCTCTCTACCTTGTCATTGAGCTGTGCAGAGCAAGCCCTTAACAAATTACGATCCGACGAGTTTTTGAATGGTCGTCAGATTTACAAGTTTATTTTTAATTGGGGATTAATTATTAAAATATTGGTTTCCAGTTCGTCTCTTTGAAATGACCATTACAGTTGTTGAATAGTGGAGATTTATTGATATTTTTCGGATTTGAGATGCATACATGTACACATGTATATTGCTCATGATTAAAGACACATTTTACATTTGTATAACTTTAACAAAGGATACAGGGGTTGGACAAAATAATGGAAACACCTTGAAAATCAACAAAATACATTTTAACATGGTGCAGGTCCACCTTTTGCGGTAATCACAGCCTCAATTCTCCGAAGAATTGATTCATACAAATTGTGAATTGTTTCCAACGGAATTTTAGCCCATTCTTCAGTTAAAACACCCTCCAGTTCTTTTAGAGACGATGGCGGCGGAAATCGACTTCCTACTTGAATCTCTGAAATTGACCATAAATGCTCAATAATGTTGAGGTTTGGGGATTGTGGTGGCCAGATGAGATGCTCAACTGCATTATAATGTTCCTCGTGCCATTCTTTAACCCTTTAGCGACCAATTTGTTTTTCTAGTTTCTACATTTAAGCTCACAAAGACCGTCTGTACACTGATGCAATGAAGCATGCTGAGAGCCAGGCAGCCAAAAGAACGACGCTGTAACATGCCGAAGCGTTCAAACCTAGTAGCAACCTCATATTGCTCACTGTTTAATTATTAGAACAATTCTCCCAAAGACCATAAAAGGCGACCGAATAGTCCACTTGGTCGCTAAAGGGTTAACAATTCTAGCTGTATGGATTGGGGCATTATCATTTTGAAAGATGGCGTTCCTCTCCGGAAACGGTTTTTGAACCATAGGATGAAGTTGGTTGCCCAAAATTCCTAAATAGTCTAGGCTGTTAATTCTTCCATGAAGGGATATCATTGGCCCGGCAGATTTTCAAGAAATAGTACCCCAGATCATCACAGAACCCCCGCCGTGTTTTACGGTTAGGAGAAGGCAGTCTGGATAAAATACTTCTTTTAGCTGTTTCCAAACGTACACTCAGCCGGTGATCGGAAATATGGTAAACGACGATTCGTCAGAGAAAATTACATTTTTCTACTGCTCGAGGGATGAATTCTGGAGGATTCTACGCCACTCTAAACTCTTTGAAACATTTGTCTTTGAGAGAAGAGGTTTTCTAATTGCAACTTTTCCGTGGAATCTAGATTTGTGCAGCTCCCGACGAATAGTTTTTGTGGAAACTGGGTTCTGTAGGTGTTCATTGAGCTCTACAGTGATTTTAGGAGCCGTGGTCTTGCGATCCTTTCTAACAATTCGATTTAGAGTCCGACGGTCTCTCAGACAACTTAGACTTTCGGCCAGACCTACGCTTTGCTGAGGACGTTTTTCCTTCTCTTCCAAAGGCAGTCATTACTTTAGAGACAGAACCTCTTGAAACGCTAAGCATTCGGGCAGTTTCTGTCACACTAGCACCTGCCATACGAGCACCAACAATTTGGTCTCTTTGAAAGTCTGAAAGGTCTGCCATTTTTATAAATTATAACCAACTTTTTTTAATAACTGTAAGAAACACTTTTTTAAAATAAACATCAACTAACAAAAATAATGAACAAAAAACATCAAAATATGTCAAGTTTTGATTGTTTAAAACATGTTCAAAGATTATGATGCTAAAATGTTGGGTGTTTCCATTATTTTGTCCAACTCCTCTACATTCAGTAGAAGACTTGTTTCGTTTCCATACGATGGCAGCCTTCGGTTTTAATGATTGCCTTAAATAGAGATATTGCAGTATGTAATAATTAGTTTATTTTAGTCGCCACCGCATTTTACTTGTATTACAGCGAAATGTGTACTTTTAACTCGAGGATTGTTGAATATATTCGAGTAGTCTGCCAACGTGAATATTGCTGCTGGAAATTAGTATACAGTTCAAGTCTGGGATGTGTTGAGGTTATTTCTAGCTACACCAGAAACAAGACTCTTGCCGTGCTCCAGAGAGAAGTTATATTTTATCTTAATTTGTGCTCTTAAAGTTTATATCGTCCCTATGACGTCGTCTTCCCGAAGCCTAGCGAAGATGTCGGCTTCAAAACTGATGTATGTTGTTAAAACAAAAGTGTTGTGGCTGTGAACTATTTTTAAACTACAGCAGTCACAGTTTGTTTAAAGACAACTTTTTCAAAAATGCTGCGTGCAACAGACATCTGCTTCAAAGCCGTTACGTGGCAGCAAACATCTACTTTAAATTTGGCGCATGACGTAGGACATTTTCTTCAAAACTGCTACATGATGCGGGTCATCTGCTGCAATAGTGTATTTTTTGTTATTATACTTCTCTGTTAGAGCTGTAATGGAAGACTCGAACATCTGTTTCAAAGCTGCTATGTGCTATACAACAGTTTCTTACTAAAATGCTCGACAATTTCTTTAATTTATTCAAGTTTCACCATGTTAACCAGGAAGCTGGAATGAATACCTAGATCAAAGGTTTCGAAAATTAAATCACAAAATTTCAACTTCATAACGTATTGGCGTATATATTTATTCAATAGTGTGCTTTGTCTTTAGACTTGTGTACCCAATCGAGTCTGTAAGTGTAAATGCTGTTTATTCCTCATACCTGTGAAGGGCTAAGGATATTTTCTACTCTAAATTCGTAAAAAATTGCATTTTAAAAATTCACGTTACTGGGAATTTGTGCAATAAAAAGTGATTCAAAACTGGAGTCCATCGAACATTACATTGGTTTTACTTGTCTTTTCGCTAAAATTTCTCGCGGTGTGGCCTGAAAACATACCAAATATGAAAGAATTGACCTATTACGGTGTGTCTAGTTCTATTTCGAAATAGTGTTTACGAAGAAATTGTGTAGCTATCTGGAAATTGAGAAACCGTTTTTCATTCTTCTGATGCACGTGGTACTCCACACATTAATTGCAACCTAGACATTTTTTTGTCGTGTTTGGTTCTTTTTTCTTGTCCGTTGGCTTATCGAGCTTCATGCATACAAAGTCAGACTATGAATATTTATCCCAACTTTATAATGAAGTGCTTGAGAAATTATATGAAAGTACTAGTAAGGTGTTGTATGGAGTATTACTTGAAAGTTAAAATTTATTCACTTATGATTAACACATCCCTTCTGATTTTGTTATTTTGTTTACTATGACCCTGTGTAACAGTTTATTCACGCGACAATGGATGCTGTCAAGCGAGACTCGTATAGAGCTTCAAGGCTATTGAGCCTTAACAAAAATACTGAGATTGTAACCCTTTGACTACTGTCGTTGCATTTGTACTGTTTAAAAAGTTTTATGAACGTTGATTTTCAGCATTAGCTTCGTCGATAAGGAAGTATGTGCTGGAGCTTTTAACATTACGGCATGAAACAGAGTATCAATTTATGGTTGTTCTTATTTTTAAAAAAAGTTATCGATTTTTTTAAAAAGAACCCGATGTAACATCCAAAAATTGTTAGGGGGGCTTAAATGGTCTCTTTTTCGAACAAAATATTCTAATCATTATATCAAAATTTTAAAAAATATAAGTAAAGTTTTTTGGAAGTTTACTCTTGAACTGTATTTTTTACATACCAAATTCTCCTTTTAAGACGAGTTAGCACGCTATTGCTTATGAAATCATGTTCAGTAATGTACTCCTCACACAGTACGACGTCAGTATGCTGCCTCCTCACACAGTATAACGCCAGTAATGTATACCCCATACAGTATAACGTCAATAATGTACCTCTCAGTCAGTATAACGTAAGTTATGTACCTCTTATTCAGTATAACGTAAGTAATGTACCTCTCAGTCAGTATAACGTAAGTTATGTACCTTTTATTCAGTATAACGTAAGTAATGTACCTCTCAGTCAGTATATAGGCTACTGTTCTGATGTAACTTAAAAATGTCTAAGTAAATTATTATCGAACATATTTTGTTCAATTTTCTTACTGAACAACCAATAAAAAATTCGGAAAAGCCATTCTCTTACTCCTTCGTTTGTTATTCGATGTGTGTGTACGTATGTGCTACACTGCTGTTATTACTGCTGTCAGTGCCGAGCAATTATTCAAGAACCTTGACGGACGTTGTCCACTGCATCCCTGAGAATTTAGACCAGGCATCCAAGACATAGACGCTTACACTTGATAAGCAATGCACTGCGGCAGTTCTGTCCTCAGCGTAGTGGTGCTGCATGCATTCTGTCGCCTTATTTTGCCGTGTGTCTTCTCCCTCTGGGAGATTCTTCTGCCACACTTGAGCCTGGCCAGGTCCCCTTGCTTTTACCTTTGTTTCTAGTGTACCTTCAAATGTGGGGATCAGTTCAGTCGCTTTTATGAAAAGTGTTGTTTCTCTTTCCTCTCATCTAGGTTTCCACCACTAGCAGTCTTAGTATGGTATAAGATTACTGTGGCCCACAGCTCGTGTTCCGTTACATTCATTGACACTGAACACTCGTTCATTCAGTGATAACACTGAACATTCGTTCATTTAGTTATGGCCCTGAACATTACGTTCAGTATGGTCAATCATATATTCCCGTCTCATTTGTTCAACTATAACTGAATAAGGTATAAAGATGTATTTTTTGTGCCCCCGCTTTTGATCCAGTGTTCTTCAAATTTATTAACATGCATAGTTTTTTTTAATTTACGTTGGAGTCGCTTTGATGTGAGGTCATTCTGCAGTTCATCTTAGAAACTGAAGAATGCATATCCACACAAAGGTTTTATTCTTATTTCAAACTATTGTATTTCAATGTGAAGTGTGTAGTTTATTCACAGATTATGCGTTTATGTGTGTACTAAGAATTACCCGTGATTCTTTTCGTGCCTAACCATTGAGCTAAATTCAGACCAAAGTTTCGGTATCTGAATAATAAGTAAAGTTTTCTATAAATTTCAATAACTCAGATATAACTTCTTTTAAGAAAGTACCTACCCAACCCACAGTATAAAAGAAATGGGAGTAATAATTAACGTCATCTAAAATTTTCGAGTGAGTGCTCGAGCATTTTTGTTTTGGCGTGTTCCAGTTACTTGCCATCGCTGGCCTGGGCAGTAAACATGGCGTGTTTGTGCCTCCCTCTCTCAGGCCAAGCAAAACGCAGCCCGGGTCGTCGTTACCATACCAAAGACTACTCCTGCGTCTCATTTATGAAGCTCTCTCTCGTCATAACTGAAATGTTTACTGAACGACGACAAGGATTTTACTACACAAACAGCTTCGGAGCAGGGTTCTCCCTTCCCTCTTGCACGGTGAGGCTGTCGTTGCAGGGAAAAAAACAGGTGATAGGGTGTGCCTATTTCGAGGCCGGCCCTCTGTATGCAAATGTCTAGCGCGTCGTCTCTGGTGCTGGTCGTGTCACGTCAATTTACGGTCATTGTTGTATCTTGTAGCATAAATTTACGGTTATTCTATCGTGTCATGTCAATTTACGGTTATTGTTCTATCGTGTAGCGTAAATTTAGGGTTATTGTTCTATCGTGTTACATCAATTTACGGTTATTGTTCCATCGTTTAGTGCCAATTTTCGGTCATTTTCAGATCAGTTTTACAGCATTACTTCGTTGTATCTACTGTATTCTAAGCGCAAGTTTTCTGTTCGCTTCTTTGCCGTGTAACATATGATAATTCAATAATTTTTACAACTGATGTGTAACAATGCTCTACTAGGTTTCAATGATAATCATGTCCAGGAACTTGATTGTTTGAAGTTGCATTTGGTTCTGATTTTTTAGTTTGTTGAAGTAATATCGTGAAGCGGCAAACACGTCGCTTGCAGCTAATGGATGTTTGGAATTGCTGGAGAGTTTCTAATTTTACATTGTGAACTTATGCTGTGATGTTTCCGTTTGTGATGAACTTCCATTGAGATCATTCAAATTTCTTCAGTGATGGCTTTCAAGCTAAGCTTTTTGTTTGCTTCCTTTTTCTTATTTTCGTTGTTTAAACAAATTTTCTTTCACTGCTTCGATGAGTACATTTTGTCCGAATGGTATTACTATGCTTCCTCTGTTTGTTCTTTCCCTGTTTCCATTTTTCTGTATGATAGCATTGGACTTCCCTGACGCTTTTTACGACGTTCAACATCTTACAAATATTTTATTTGAAGTTTTGAATGTTGCATTAAAGATATGACAACATGAGCATAAAATATGCAATGTAGTATTCGGTTCCATTCTCATTTCTGTACACCCGCGTACTGTGCAAGTGTAACTTGACCATCGCCATCTATTTATTTCTACGGTGTTTTTCTCAATGGTTGATTCTTTCGCAGACAACTTAGAAAGCAATACGCAACTCGTTATTTAATGCATTGTTTGATCCATTAGGGGTCTCACTAAGAAAGTAAACACTCGTATGTTAGCTTCAACACCTACGGCATCCATTCTCCGTTACGCCTCACAAAACCCCTTCAAGTAATTGGACATACAAGAATAAGTTCTATCATTTTGGTAACGAGTTCATTGATTGAATCTCAGATCTTTTTTATTTATTATCTGTCTTGTGTTGCCTACTTTCGTAAAACGACGTATGTGTTTGTTTTTATTTACTGTCCAAACATACTCGCATATATGAGTTCTTATGTTGTTTTTTGCTCTGCCCTCCTTCTAAATTTAAAAAAATGCATTTTCTTTCAATTTGTATGGTTACGGACGTAAGAGATTGTCCTCAACCTTACTTGATCTTTGTTGTCTTTCCCGCTGTTAGGTTCTTGTATTTTATACCCTTTCCTCTTGTCTTTCCATTGCTTCTTTTAAAACATCTGAGATTTGGTTATCTGCCTCTGGCGTGTGTGAACTTACCCCAGCTTTTACGCTAATTGGCCCACAGGGGCGTGCCGTTAAAAGGAACACTCGTGCCAAGTGTTGGACAGTGAATTAGGGCACCTTAGTACGTGTTAGCACGGATGAATTTATGTAGAAATCATTCTAGAATATTGTCAAAACAGTACAAAGTTTGAGGCGCAAATTTTCTTCTTATGTTTTGTCATATGTAAAATTTGTCGAAAGACCAAATTTCTGTGAAAATTGTGTAATGTGGTTATTCTCGTGACACTCAAGACTATTGGTGGGGGTTGAACCTCTAATGTGATTGTGGTCTTATTTATGAGTGGACGAAAGAGGTTGTAATTGTGTTATTTTATTTAGAAGGTAAAGTATCCGAACTACGAGTTCTTCAAATTGTGAATGTTGTTTTTGTACTCAAAGTGATTTATAAAATCCCGATCGTAGAGCCGTCAATTTACTTTCTAATTAAATGTGAGTGCACACATTCACTGAGGTATTAATAAGGAATATTTTTGACTATTCTAGGGACAGTTAAATTCAAAACCTGCTATTTTTTCTTCCATGGAATGAATAGGAATGTTGTTTGTAAATATCATAATAAATTAGAGATCCCTCCAGTTACATCGCTTGTGGAAAGCAGAACGTGTTGATGACGCTCGTCTTTGCCAGCCGTGTCACAGGCACGTGTTCTCGTGATCGTCTAGTGCTCTGACAGCCATGAACACTTCTTGTGGAAGTCTGTTGTGGGTATGCCTGCCCTACTTTTTCCATTGTCATTTGCTGTTGATGGGAAGTATCGTGTCAAACAGGCAACGAATAATGTTTTTGGTATGTCGGTCCCCTTTGTTTTTATGTTTTCATCGCTCTTACATACAATGACCCTGTCATTCGTTCAATTTGTTAAGTTACTGATGTTGATTGAAATCTGTGATTGAACATTTTTTAACTGTTTTTAGAATGCTTGAGTTTGAGTGATATGATTACCTGCTGGCCGTGTGCAGTAAAGCTAATGATGCAAGCTAATCATTGAAATTGTGCATTATGTAGCACTCTTACAGACACACCACACGTTAACCATTTTCGTAGTACAAGAAATCGTTTTTGTTCGAAATAGTTCTTAGTATATTTTTAATCACTATTACATGAATATTGTAGAGTAAGTATTACATTTCAAAGACTTTTAGCAGTATTTTTTTTGTGGCGACCCAAAGACTAAACTATAGTAATCATTTTCAAAAGTTCATATCCAATAAAATGTTTACCAGGTCAGAATGCACTGTACGATCCTACCCTGATATTGAAGAAATTAAATTATATCTTTTTTCATGTTAGCATAAATAGAAGCTGATGAGTTGAAATGCAAACCTCTTTTACAGCTCAAGTCTGCGTCATAGTGCAACATAGATTCAATGCTGCCGTCCTGGAACAATGTAAGAATTTCTGCATTTTACACAGTTTTAAACCATTCCTACTCAGGAATGTGGCCAACTATTGATTACGAACTCACCGGAAAAGTATTCACATCGGCCCCACATAAACGACTGATCAACATCACGACAAACCAACTCAGTATTCTGAGTACATAGAACATTTGGCCTTCGTATATCATGATCAGATTTATACCTCATAAATAATCTAATTTGTACGATTAATTTCAGGTTGCAATGAACTACGGTGCTAATTTTAATAGAAATACGACACTAACAGGTTACAAAAGTGATAACTTCAAATTTTGTGAGCATTTGCATTTCCGGAGACAAAGCAAATGACTATCATTTTAAGTTTCCTTAGTCCTAATATATGAACTTCTTTCATTGAGGATGTGCTCTTGAATCAAAATATACACTAATGATAACTGATTAATGAAAACAAAACTTTTCAAGTGTCTTAATATTTTGTATTTACATCTACTTTAATTTTTTGTACCTGCTCTTTTCAAAACTTTTTCGAGTGGATGCTGAGGTGAACCTTTTTATAAAAGATGTGATATAATTGTAATTGTATTCTCTCTAGAGTCATGAGATTCTTAATACCTTTGTTATAATATGTTATAGCGTAGGAAAAAGATCAACCAAGCACTGAATCAAATTTTTAACACTATAATGTAGGGATTAATGCTACTTGAAAGCCATAATGGAAATCCAGTTTGTGCTCAGCTTCACAGGCACTGTAATCTCCTCCCGCTGCTGCGTGAGCTGCTTTATGTGAGCTTTGCCAGCTAAATCTCTGCGTCACACCGGCATCAGCGATTGCTAAACTCGTGATCTGCTGTGTAAATGCTGCGGTCAAGCTGGAATATGTTGTGCGTGTCTGTTGCTGCTGCTCCTAAATAAGATAACACGCTGTGAACAGCAGTGGAGCTACACCATATTATACTACCTGTTGCTGCTCAATAAGATAACACGCTGTGAACAGCAATGGAGCTACACCATATTATACTACCTGTTGCTGCTCAATGAGATAACACGCTGTGAACAGCAGTGGAGCTACACCATATTATACTACCTGCTGCTGCTCAAAAAGATACTCGTAACACGCAGTAAACAACTGTGCAGTTTTACCACAGTGCTCTGCTTACCGTTGTCGTAAACCACAATCGCTTTACGTTTTCACTCCAGCCCCTTTCCTAGAATAACTCATGAGTGTATTAATTTATTTAGCAAAATTCACTTCTCCAAACAATTGAATTTTCATCAGGCGCCGGAGTGTTCACTTCAAGGAAAAATTAGCAATCGGGATTTGGTGATAATTCCATTGATATTTTCTGTAAGTTGAAGAGACTTATCCAGCCTTACTTTCTGATTCAAAACTCTTCATGATCGAATATTTTATGAAAACTAATTTAGAAGATTGAAATTCTTAGTCGAGATCGTGAATTTTCTTGTAAGTGATAATGGAGATGATTTTTTTACATCATATGAAGTACGAGTTTTGACACCAGACGAGCAAAAGCTCAGGCTTGACACAGTGAGACTGTAACGGTCTTGAGGGGCTGAGACTATAAGACATACGTCCAGTAATGACTGTCTCTTCTACTAATGAACGCTTTGTAATTTTTGACGAATACGCTGTTGTGTTGTCCTAAAGTTCGTTCCAACCCAGGCCTGTTTCCTGTCACCACTGTCAAATTTCAGTAGTAGTGGATACTTGCATAATTTCAAAAACGGTTGTATCCGCTTACCGAACTTTCAACGATATTAGTCCGAATTAATCGCCATGAAAGAGAGGGGAAAAGCGTTTTTAATATCATGACCCTGTTGTTTACAAATGCAAAGATTTTTTTTAAATCATATATCAATTTACCTCTCCTATTGAACATTGAAATTCGTTTGGTTGATATTCGTGTCAATTTGATGTTGGTTGTGCGACTGAATGATTTGTGAAAAATATTTCTGCCTAACCTTGCTCCCAACAAGTCAAGGACAAAATCTGAACTTATGTTCTCATTTTAGCGGAATAAGTCAGTTAACGGTAGGGGCTCCGGTCTCATCAGTTCAGCCAATAAGTCTGGTAATGACGGTCGTCATCCTGGCTGGTAACGCCATTACGGCTATTAATTAATTATTTTCCTGCTAGTATCGCCCTGTCTGCGTACTAGCAACATCACTGGACGCGTCTCACTAAACGCTAATGGAAGAATGAAGTTCAATCGTTGACTCCTTGTATTTTTTCTGACGTTAAAGCTCAGGGAACTAATCGAGCATCATCTGTTCGGAACACGATTCAAAGTGACACTTCACCTTACGTCTTTCAAACAAGAGTTTTGATTATCACTCACGAAAAAGCGTTTTGAAGATCACTTCTGCTATTTTGACCACCGGTTTGTGAATATTTTAGGTATCGTTAGAAACAATTCGGTTGTGAATCTATCGATACATTCACTGTCGCAAAACGGATATTTATGATCGTTTCGAAATCAGTGTTTGTTTTAAAAGTTAAGATACTATTGATTGGTTGGAATATTGGTGTATTGTGCCATGGATGAAGAGAACGTTTTATCTATAGAAGTGAATTTTTTTGAGCGTTAAACAATGCGCTTCATTACAGTTCCGTGACATTTTGAAAATCGCTGACTAATCATTTTGGACAGAAGTACGAACAACTTGATAACGGTCATACACACTTGCGAACCTTAGTAAACCTTAGAACGATCGTTGCATGGACACTGATACACAAGAGCACGGTTGATTAAATGTTATGTAAACCTGTTATAGAGGATAGCTTGAGCGCATACCTGTGTTTCAGGCGAGACTTTGCCAATAATTTCAGTGTCTGATGTCTCTGTAGTTTGGCCAAATGCCTGTAATTGATTGTGAAGCTCATCTCGAAATGAGATTGCGAGCGCTACAGTAGTTATTTCGTTAAATAATTAATTCAACATAGTGAATCTATTAATAATGGATTGATAGTTCCTTCAGCTGCATGCATGTGCCGACTTAATATCGTACCTGCCTATGGATGCACTACAGAGAATTTATCATTTAGACTTTAGCGTATAATGTGAACTTGCCTTCTTAAATTTCTGTGAGTTAACACGTTGACTCCGAAGTGGTACGCATGTGTACCACTTAGGTTAGGTTCTGTAATTTTTTCAGATCCTTCTAGTGACTATGCGTACAAAGTGAAGTTTTACACCAATCAGGCAATCGGAGTCAACGTGTTAACTGAAGAAACTGACTTTTGGTTTAGGCAGGTGATTAAATCCCTAGTTTTTATACTTCAATGCAGTATGTATTATTTAGAGTAGATATTTTAAAACGAAGGCTATTTATCTAGTTTGACATCATCTACTCATTTTGTTTTAGGATAAAACGTCAGTATCTCGTGTCACGTGGCTAATAGCTGTAATACATAGAAGAAATTACAGTGCTTTTCTTGCTTTCTTTCTGGAAAAGAATTGAGAGAACAAAACATAGGAGTCGGTCACGTGTTCGCTTTGTAATTTCGTGATGGCACTGGATGTCCGGTCTGTGTTCTTCTCGTGAATTACTTTTCAGGTGAATGAATTACTCGGTAACTTTCCTTGAAATAATATACTTTAAGTTCTTGGAATGGCCCTTCATTGTATACATTATTTGATGATTCCATAACGAGGATGAATGCCTATGTGCATAAATTATTGAGTCATTCAATCTTATAAAAATATTTTCTTGTCTGAAATATCTTGACTCCTTTTCCTGAAATATCTTGACTTCTTTAGCCTCAGTGACCTACGCAAGTCTTCAGTCTGTACGATTTGTTTTATGCTTTTTAAAATATTCCTGTCTTTAATTTTATGTTTTTTAATTTACTATTTTGCAATTTTTCACCTTAGAGCCATGGCTCAAAAGTAAGAATTCAACGTAAACCAACGCACTGAATGTTTCTTACTCGGTAAAATATTGTTACGATACTTCATTTATATTGCATGAAGATGACGTATTTATATTGTATATGACTTAAGTGCAAATATGTTCGATCGCTCAAGTTTCTTAGGGCGAACAAGTGACTCATAAAAAATGTCGTCAAGAACTTGATTGCAGTCGTTATTGTCGTTATGGCCAAATGATTTATTTTCATGAACCATTTGTGCAGGATTACTGAGTCCGGTGCTTCGAACGACGATCTTTAACTGCGTCCGTTTCTTTTATACTTATATTGAATTTGTAATATTTCATTGGGATAATTTGCATGATATCAAGTATTAAAGAAGATAAATAATATTTTGAGTGCCTGATTCAAATTTAGCCTTTTTTGTTTATATTCTCTATATATTAAGTGCTAACCAAATATTTATCCATTTCTTTGATCTCCTTTTTATCTTCGGTGTCTTCTCCTCCTCAACTCTGAGCCTGTGTATGTATGTTTGCGGTGTGTTTGCGTAACTGAAATGCTTGAAAATTATTATGGTGTGCGCACGTGATTGAAATATCTATGTATAATTAAGGTGCATGTGCTTGATCGATACCTCCACGTTAGACAGCATAAGACTTGGGTAGCAACCTAAGACTAAATCAAACGATTCGTTCCTGTTGTCATGTTCTATTGTTCTATTATACTCCCCAAGTTGGTTCGGAATTGGTGGCGTATAGCAGTATAAACCAATACGGAAGGTTTGATTCAAATAAAATACATGTTAACTCTATTATATACTTCACACATTACTGGAACACATTGAATTGACAATGTAAAAAAACAAAAAAATAACAAAAATTAAACATTAAAACTTAGGACTGTTTTCGGCATGTGCACTAACAATTTTGGACCGGAGGGAGTAATAGTTTTCATGTAGTATATTTGTATTATATATATTTTATTTGCCATAATTTTGCATTTATCTGAATATTACTTCATGATGTAGATTATTATTTGTGTTACCATTACGCTAGGAGTTGAGTGACTGTGACACGGAGTTGACCAGCACGGTACCGCTCCCTATAACGCAGTGGTTCCCAATCTGTGGTACGCGTACCACTAGTGGTACGCGAGGGCCTTCCAGGTGGTACGCGAACACTTTCGGGGTCACGAACAATTTTTATTTTGTTATATTTTACTTCACAAAATGTTTACTGCCTAACATAGGGTAATCTGGCAACGATTTGTAGTTAACAAATCTTAGTTGATTTGCGTGTTCGACTTGTACAATTATGGAAATAAAGTGATATCTGATCGAATTTAGTTTCTCTGGAACCAGGTGGTACGCGGCAACTGTACGGGACCTCAAAGTGGTACTTGATCACAAAAAGGTTGGGAACCATTGCTATAACGCGTCCAAGTCTGCCGTCCAGGAGGTGGAGACCGTCTCGTTGCCGCCGCTGTGGGGCGCACCTCAGGCACTCGCCTTTAACACACCAGTCACTGATACGCTGTAGCCGTAATAGTGGTGGTGGTGGTCATGATGGTCGTAATAGTGGTGGTCATGATAGTCGTAGTGGTGGTGGTCATGATGGTCGTAATAGTGGTGGTCATGATGGTCGTAATGGTGGTGGTGGTGGTCATGATGGTCGTAATAGTGGTGGTCATGATGGTCGTAATGGTGGTGGTGGTATTGGGTGAGTCAAGTTAATGGTAGTCCTACTCACGGATGTGTTCGGTGGCTGCTGATGAGTAAGGTGTCTCCTCAAGAGTGTGATGCGACTGGAGGTCAAGGATATCTAACGATGCATGCACGTGGTGGTTGTGGAGGTGCTGGTGGTGTTGCGTATGTTGGGCGTCTGCTGCAGTGATGTGGGTGATAGTTGTGGTCGTGTAATAACTTACAAGGTTTCAGATATAGCTTCTGCTACTGCCAAATTTACCTTTAATTTGTAGGTAATAATTTGGTATTGGAGTAATTTTACGCTAATGTTACTAAACAATGTGTTGAAACCTGTTGGTTATAATGTGCTTTGAGTAATGTGCGTTGAGTGTGTGCAAGCAGTAACTGTACTCTTTGTGTTGATGGTGTCAGTGTCCTCGCATTTGTGTGGCTTAGCTGGAATTTTTGTCGTATTCAAATTGTATTAATGCTGCTTTGTTTAATTTAGAGAGAAAAGTCTATCTGACGTTACACGATCTACGAAACAACTTCTATGTAAACTGAAGGTAGACTTTTCAGTGACCCCATACTGGGGCCTCAGCCTCACTGGACTCACCAGCCTTAACAGACTCGACTCAGCCGATATGTCGGATCGAGCACCATGTCATGTTTTCCTATACATATTCGCCGTTTTTTATTCAAATTGATCTTCATTATTAAATCCCCAGTGCCTCTTCCGACCGGATGTATGCCTGTTCCTTAGTGTTTTAGTATTATAAATTGTTATAATTGTTTTTGCTCTGTGTTCATTACAATGAGCACTCGCCTAGCTTTCACGGAAGGAACACACTGACGCAACGCTGAACTCGAGTATTTCTCAGAACTAATTAACGGGCTGTTTCAAAACACAATTACGTTAGCATGCCAAATACGCTCGTTTAATAGCCACTTTTAAAACTTCTCACTTTAAGGAAGCGTTCATTCAAGTCAAGATACTATTTACGCATATACAGTGATTACACGTCACCACGAGAACTCTGTATTCCAAAGAGCCGGGACTGTTGTTTGGAGCTACTTGAATTTGTGTTCAGTTATTTCAGCGCTGAAGACAAGAAAGGGCAGTTTTTTTTAGAACTTCATACATTGGACGTGCGCTGTGAGCGTGGCTGGTCTGGACGTGATGCCTAATTAGCGGGACGTTCAAGATGAGTGTTGTGGCGCACGCACAGTGAACATTTGGTGCTCTTTGGCGGCCTGTGCCCTGTCTGTCTTCATCGTCTGGTTGTCATGACTTACAGTGTATTTTCATAAAGTTTCATAGAATTACCATTCCATGATTAGCAGAAATCACAGTTTATCCTACAAATGATGAATAGATTCATAGGCCCGTTTTAAGGTTGTGCTTCGAGGGGGGGGGGTGTCGTTGGCCTACTACAGAAGCTAGGGTGTCTTCTAACGAATACTTGTGAAGGAATTCTGCAAATAGCCTAGATTTTCCTAGTTTATTGGCTTCCACTTGTTTCCATCAAAACTTTGCTCACATCCAATCATAAACAGTAACTTCACTCTCAGCTATCTATCAACAATAAATACTACAGCTTGTACATATTTATTTACTTCCTCCGATATGTGAGGATAATTCCTTCAAAAAATAGCAGAATGTTTAATGGTCATGTTTAAAACAGGGGCTTTGAATTTCGTCCTAAGTTGATCAGCAAAATTAGCCACGAGCGTTGCACAAGTCTGCTGTTGGTTTTGTTACTGGTAGACTGTCAACCATGAGCAGTACACTTCCTTCTCGAGTGTTGCCCGCAGCTTCGTGTTCCATCCTTTTTTAATTTTGTCTCGAGGAGACAATGCCTTCAACTGTTGGTATGTTTATGCGCGATGAATTGTGATTGCACACGTGTATTATTTCAACTTGAATGTATTACCAAAATACCTTAGGCATTCGGTATTGAGGTTTTCTTGTTATAAATGTACTAATTTTAATCGTGCAATGGAATTATTCATTTTAATACGTAATATTTTCTTACTTGAAAAGTCGTAAGATGATATTTTTCATTTCTTTCCAGAAACTTCCGGTTTTGACGAGCAACAATAATCCTGCCCTCAATACCACCAACGCTCATCACCACCACCACCATCATGCGAACGCTCCTCACCACCATCACCACCACCAACAACAGCAACATCATCATCAGAATAATTACGTCAATAACAGCACGACGACAAACAACAATGCTGGCAACAACAGACCAAACGTTGTCTCCATCAATACCACCAATACCATATCCAGGGGCTCTCATGCCCAGCAACAACACCACCAACAGCACCACCAACAACAGCAACAACAACAACAACAACAGTTCTTGGTGCCGGGTGGCGCATCCCAGCGAGGGGACAACGTTGGGAGTCCGGGGACTGACGAAGGGGGTCCTGCATCCCGGCTTGCAGGGAGTGCTGTGGGAGACAGACCTGGTCAGTACGATGATTGGGATGCAGCAAAGTTAACGATGTCAGATGATTTAGCTTCGGGAACCATTTCTACAGTTTCTGCGTCCTGTAGCTCCGATGGCTGTTTACAGTTGGCATGGGTTGCAGTGTGATCTGCCCTACCTAACCGGTGTGCTCAAGTTCCTCTTTTCTTTAACACGTTGACTCCGAAGTGGTACGTATGTGTACCACTGAGGTTAGGTTCTGTAATTTTTTCAGATCCTTCTAGTGACTATGCGTACAAAGTGAAGATTTACACCAGTCAGGCAATCGGAGGCAACGTGTTAAGATTAGAGAACGCAGTCCGGCCGCTTGCTCATTCTAGGCTGGAATGTAGACAAGCGTACGACATTGGTTTGAATTCGTGAATATTTGCAGTCTGCCAGTACTGTCTCTTCACAGTTAGAGTCCTTTAGTTCCACGCATTCTTGACACCGCAGTGCCTTTAGGTATCCGTAAACATGGTGCATTTAGTCCGGGATCTGCAAAATTATCAAAATCGCGGATGATTCTACGATTTCGGAAAAAATTACTCATTTCACTCTGATGTTTTTGAGTTTTGAGTGTTGCTTTCGATCAATACAGTCATAACGGTTTACTCTTTTTAAAATCAGTACTGTAAATTATATCTTCACTGAGCGTTTAGTTTTGCTTGTGGTTGTGTTTTGAATATAGTTTTGAAAACATTAGACTAACAAAAGGAAAGTACTGTGCTTGTTTTTCTCTCTTTTCTTGTGACAGAAATTGTTAACCATGGCTTCGATGTCGCCGTAAAGTTCATCTTAACAGTTCAAACAAACACTGTAAAGTTGAAAGAACTTGAAAGAACATAATACATGTTCTTTTTTCATATTCGTCTTGCAAACGTTGACGCCATTTGCCAAAACGAAGTTGTGACGTCACTCTGATCTCTGGTATGACTTAGTTGAACTTTTAATTTTAGTGTTGCTTTCTCATTATTATGAGGTAATTTTATGAGTACACGCTCATTTATTAATAAGATGATGTATGTTATTTTTTTGGTAAATGTCAAAAACAACTTCACACCACAATGGGTTTTGAGCTTCACACGCTCTTTACTTTTCATACGCTTCTTGGAAGAAGGGTTTTTAAACACCAAAGAGGCGGCACCAAAAGGTCACAATCAGAGTCGTGAAGAATATTGACGAAAAACGTATTAGGTATTTCGCTTCTATTAGGTGTTTTTCTTCAAACTATCGACTGATCCTGGTTACTGACCCAACTGCACAACGACTATAGCTGTCATTGTTAGTTCTGTTCTTACTTTGCAGTGTAATGTAAATAAAAAATACAGATTGGGACATAAATACTGTTACAAAACAAAAGCAATTTTTTTCTTGAAAAAAAAACATTTATTAATATTTATTTCAAGAGCTCACTTTAAAAAATAATAAGTAATTTACTAATCTACGACTGCAAAAAATATTATTCAAAATGCTTCCTTGTTGTCCTCACTATTTCGCGAAGTCTTTCAGGAAAGTCTTTAATGACAGCACGAACTACTTCTAAGGGTATTTTCTCCTAATATTTATTAAATTTTCACTTCAGAACTTTGACAGTCTGGCAAAAAGTAGAGCAGGCTTCACGTTCTAGAATGAATCATATCGAATAAATTGTTCTTTTTATCAACATTTTGTTGATCTTGAGGTTTCTCCCTAGTTTTAATATTTCAGATGGACTCAGTCCCTTTTCATGCTTTTCTATAAAGAACTTTTGCATCAATTCGACAGATATTGCCTCTGATTAATGGCTAATTGTTCTGTGCAAAATTACGTATATCCTTGATAATTAATTTTATAAACTTACATTGGGTAATATTTGCAAAAATAATTATTAAAATTAATTTTAACACGTGTAACGAGAATTATGCCTCACCCTGTAGTATTAATCTTATCGGCAGAAGTTAATATTTAACGTTTTTTAGAAACTAAAGGGCTATGTGAATTTCCATGTACTACAACTCCATTTAGAATGGAGCGTGTTTATTTTATTATTTGGGTAATGTGAGAAATTATTTTTTAAAGAACAAGCGCATTTCGGAACTTGTGTTAACGTTTACCAAAGTGTGTAGTTCTGCTATATGAAACAAATTTGTATTGTTGACAGTCGTGTTTTCTTCTTGTTAACTTTCATGGACGACCTTAAGATAAAAAAATCGAATCTGTACATGTAACACTAACTCTAACCTATTATTATGAACCCCAACGAGCCAAGTGTGTACGTAAACAAGTTAACTGCAATAATTCCACGAAACGTTAGAATAAGAAGTACACTGGTATCGAATGAATGCTCACTGCCTCTGTGACATACAGCTGTTCGAATACGTACTACGACTTCTACTGATCCATGTCAAATAATTAGCACGTACTGGTACCCGTGCGTTATTGATAACTAATGGCACGGGACTTACATAGCAACGCAAGAACAAACTCATCGGCCTGTTTCTGTTGCTTTATTCTATTCTACAATGTTACGTATCGTTTTCTCACACCTGCTCACTCATTTCAAGCATTTGTGGGTACAGGCCAGTCGAGTGGAGGCTGTGTAGGCACGCTACCGTTCCTACACCAGCGCGAGCCCTCCAACAACAACAATAACAACAACAACCACGTGATCAGCAGCGAGGGGTCCCCTAGACCTCGGCGGCAACACGGGTCTTCAGGGGGTCGTCAAGGCGGTTCTGCTAGCAGAGAGAGGGGTGAGCTTCAGCTGTCGAGGGGGAGGACGCCCCCCAACGGAGCGAGTGAAGTGAATGGCAGGCTCAGTGGGGGAGGCAAGACCCCCGTCGCGCCCATGGGTGAGCATGAGGTGCTGGGGGATGCATAGCATGAGGTGCTGGGGGATGCATGAGTTATGCGACAGCTGGCCACATTTTCGGTGGAAATCGAGCAACGGAAGCAATAAGAGGAATGCATACAGGTGTTTGAGGAAATCTTCGGATTAGAAGACAAAAATATTAGAAAAACTTATCATGTTTGCAAGTAAAAAACTTCGAATAAAAGCCATCCATTATTAGACGAACGGACGAATCAATGGAAGTAGATTGGTTGTTGAACTCGTTTTTGGCAACAAATTGCTATCATAGCCAGTCTTTTCATCTTGAGAATGAAATTTACAAATTTTAAAATCACTTGTCAAAGCAATAATTGACTAATTATTGAATAAATTAATTTCCCTAAATTAACATTTACAGACGAAATTTTCTGGATTTTCAGTTCAGAAACTAATGCAAGAAAGACACCTCGGTGGAAGCAACTTTCTGCGGGGTGCTGAGTATCCAACTCAGAAAAAAGTGATACTGAGGGATCAGTATAAATGACTTGGGAAACTACAAAAAAATTCAGAAAACTTGCCTCATTGTATTAGAATTGTTTCTGGTGCTGGTAAATTTTATCCTTGCACTTTGTAGCGCCTTTTCTTCCCGTACTCAATGAATTGTTTTTTACTCATTTTCGAGTTTATGAATTCTTTTTGTTCCTTCATTTTTCGGTACCCTTCAGCATTTGGAAAGTGTCCGCTCAGTTACCTAACGGCTTTTTTAAATGTCATTTTATTTGTGGTTTAATTACGTACTGACTGTAATTCCTTCGTTTGCAACCGAGTGAACGTTTCCTGTAGCGTTATGAACTCCCGTATCTCTGACCACTTTTATTGCAAATCTCTGTTTCTTTCCGTCGTAATTTCTGTGCCGTTTCTAGAGAATATTTTCCCTATTCGATTGATACGAACTTCTTTGGAGATTGTACATTGAAGCCGCGCTAGTGATACTGTTCATTATTCTGTAATTTTATCTTAATGTATCTTCTTGGCAGAAGCCGTCCGTGTGTCCGGCGAGCGTCTCACAGAGTTCGAGCGTCGTGAGATAGAGTCGTATCCCGAGGTGTGGTTCCTCGGTCTTGATGCTCGCAAGATCCAAGGCGAGGAGGGAGCGCAACTCAACGGGGGCTATGATGATGAAAATGGCAGCTACAACAAGGCCAGTATTCCCTCGCATATTTTGTAGAGGAGTCTTTGAGAAAAATGCTGCTAGTTTGTGGATTTTCCAAGCATGCTTGGTGTTAGTCTTCCTGTACAATTTATGCTGAAATTTTGCAGTTTGTTCACCTTCTTGTGAAACAGTCGTAAGAATGCTGAACTATTAGTGTAAGGAATACAGATGTCGCAGTGCAAGATAAAGTGAAACGTTAGCCTTATTGTACTGACAATATCAAAAGAATGCCGGCTGTATGCACGGTTTTCGTGAGATGTTGAAACGAGCGACGATTTATCACCGAGTTGAACAGTTATCAGAAATACAGGATGAGATGATAAAAAATTAATGATCGCATTACTAGAGAATGAGTGAGATTGTAGTTAGCATTAAAGATGGGCTTAACCAGATACGCAAGTGAGGCAAAACAGATTTTGTTGCTACAGTGAGTATTATGTGCCAATATGTGTAATAAAATACGCGCATGTCCTGCTGTAAATGTTTATCTACGCTGGTAACTGCATCATGCTGAAGACAGCGAGTTTTTATCGAAATTTTGGCTGCTAAAAAATAATATTTCAGTATTAGTAGTTCAGTAGTTTTCATTAAAAATGGGTCTAGATATATGTATGAAGACTCAAAAGTAATAGGTATTCCATGTTATATGCCAGTTTTACAGTTATTCCCTCTCAAATGGTCATTCTTCAAAATTAATGTTTATTTTTTCTATTTCTGTGGCATATACATGTTGATCGTCATTCATTTAAGTATTTCCAAGCTTCTGATGTATTACATACTTTTAGCACGATTTTATTTATATTGTTCACAAATTTTGCACTGGAATAATTGTTTTTTTTCTAATTCCAGGTGATGCATGATCACATTGGTTACCGTTATGAGATCCTGGAGGTCATTGGCAAGGGATCATTTGGTCAAGTGATCCGGGCAATAGATCACAAGACTGGAGAGCAAGTCGCTATTAAAATTATCAGGTGAACCAATCATATTTTTTACTTTCATTTAACGCACATGTTCTGATTGAAGCAGCTATCAACGGTTCCTTCTGCTGTTTTTTTTTTGTTCCAGCTCCTATAAACTGAAGTGACAAAATTTGTAAACCACGTTTAGTGAGTATAGAGGTCCATGTGATCAAGTGATCACCACATCGGACAATAAACCCGAAAACAAATAATGAGTACATCTATCGTTAGAGTTAAAGTTCAATTTCATTCACGACAGAAATTTAGTTTAAAATAAATCTTAAAGGGAAGAAACGTACATATATCACGTCATGGATATACGTCAAAGAGGATTGTCCAGCATATATTAAGGACTTAGCCTCTATTGGGGTTAAAATAGGATTGTCGATCTTTTCTCAATGGTGCACGCTCATAGTGTCTATCCTGCAATAATAACAGCTCCTCGGAAGTGTCATCGAATGCCAGTAACAGAATCAGCAACACTAGTTTTGAGAATTTGTTGTGATGCGAATGTTTGCGCTCGAGTTTAGACAGATTGTATTTAGGATTTTCTCTTTCTCCTTTTTATGGAAGGTCGCTGATAGGTCAACTCATTTCGATACCGTCCTGTTCGAGCGCAATATCTCCTGTTGTCTTCTTTGCTGGGCTGGCCGATCGTCTCGTCTTTAACAAGACTTAATACTTGCATACACAATAATAGCTCATCTTACGGTGGGATAAATACACGCGATTAATAAGTATTAAATAATATGCGAGTATTTTCCGCTAGAGGTGGGGATCATATTTTAAATATATTATAATTTATAATTGTTCTAATTTGAAAACCTTCTAGCTCAGCTGTCTTGCCCTCAAACTATGAACTACAGCAAGTTCTCGACTATTTATTGCCAAAATTATAACTATGCGTACGATAATATTTCCTTGAAATTCTTTTTAAATATTGTTTCAGAGGTCTATGTCACTGAAAAATTGTAATTGCAATTTTCTGTGCTCAGTTTTTCAAGCATGAGATCGAAATCTATGCAAAAGTGTACGTCTTTTTCACGAAGCGTCTCATTAAAACGAAAGCAATTATGGAAGTCATTTCTTTCTTAATTGCTGTTGGATTCTGCCTGCGATGTGGACCATACCTACTTCAAAAATGTGTTATGTTCAAAACATCTTAAACTAGAATACTGTTTCTTGAGACTATCATGTGTGTATATATAGATATATATATATATATATATTTCTAAAATGTCGCAATGTTTTCAAGTCACTTGGATGCACTGTTTGCATTATGAATTCTCGCATAGCTTCTTTGAACTTGGGTAATTTGTTATGTTGTGCTCGCATGTATTCTCTGACACCAATTTCTGTGCAGGAACAAAAAGCGCTTTCATCACCAAGCTTTGATCGAAGTCAAAATTTTGGACCACCTCCGGAGACGCGACCCTGACAAAAACCACAACGTCATCCACATGCTCGACTACTTTTACTTCAGGAACCACCTCTGCATCACTTTTGAGCTAATGGGGTCAGTGAAGCTTCTTTAAATTTGGCTGTATTACTTTCTTAAAACTCGGAAGCGTAATTTTTAATCTCCCGGGATCAGTGGAACTGGTTTAAAAGTAGGATGTATTGCTCTGTTTGAAAGTTTATGCTTCATTTTTTAACCCTAGAAGCGTAAGAGAAACTCAATTACGAATCACTTACATTGCTTTATTTAAAAACATGTTTTAAATCGAAACACCCATTCCAAAGATACTGTTTCATTTCATTCATAAAATATATGTTAACAAGCGAGTATCGCTCTGCGTAATAAGGGAACTTGTGTTGAAGCCTGATTATTGTTGCGGGCAGCTTGAACCTTTACGAGCTGATAAAGAAGAACAACTACCAAGGCTTCACGCTGCCCCTGATCCGACGCTTTGCACACTCCCTGGCCGAATGCCTCAAGCTACTCCACCGAGAGAACATCATTCACTGCGACCTCAAACCCGTGAGTTCTTACTTCTTTAATCAGCTTCTGTGCTCACTGAGTTTATAAATAATCATTTAATGTGGGACTTTATTACTGTCGAAGTAATCTCAGATATGCAAATGCCTTTTTTCTTTGTGTTGGTCTTAAATGAGCAACTTTTGTTACCGTTGCTATGTCATAATTATCGTTTTTGTTATTCCACCGTGCCAGGAGTACATGTCCGTGCATGTTATTTTCTATTTCTATTTTTAGCTTCATTGTCATTAAATCCATCTATTATGTAAGATTTTAATAGATTTCCCCATATTTGCACTACCAATCGATCAATAAACACCAGTTTTTTTAGATCCATCCCAACACTATAATTATTGCAGTGTAAACAAAGTTTTGCTAACGTTTAAAGTACGTATATTGTAACGGGTTGTATATCTTACCTCCTTTAATTCTTATATGTTCGTCATTGTACATTCATTACTAGCCTTTGTTTGAGGTAAGTGAGGTGGAGGAGGTTGTAGCGGTACTAGTGAGACACAACTTTCCTTCCTGTACGGAGGTGTCCTCAACAAATTTAAAGAGCACCTCGTTCTCTTGGACAGTTTTCTTCAGAAACCCAGGATCACTTCATGCCTTCGCTGGAATGTTTCTTTGGAAGTCATATGTTGGAGTAATTATTGGGTTGAAGTTTTATAGAGACGGAATTAAATCTTATTCGAAACTATTTATACATAAAAAGCATTCATGAACTAGAACTTATTTTTTATCGCTGTGTTAAAATTATTACTTTTCGAAACTTATGCGTATTAACCTTAAGAGATCCTTCTACATATTTCGGAAATAGTTTTTACTTGATGTTCTGTGAATCACTTTGAATCATTGTTTTGTCAAGTTTTCATGTAATTGCAATGGTTTGTTTGCGTATAAATGAGTTAAGATGTAAAATTGATTAGTTGTTTTCTCAATCAATCTTGATAATTGTTAAATCAGAAGTTTCTTTCAGGTTAGCAGAAACTATTTTGATTAACTCGGGAGCCTTGTAATGCCACCATTAGTTCTCCGTACGTGCATTAGTTATCTCTGTCCATACGATCGCTGTGACGGCATCAGCTCAGAGTCCACTGACAGAATTATGAGATTCTAAAAGATATTTCCTGATAAAAATATTAAGCTCTTATCTAATCAGTAACAGGTTGTTTCTGGCGCCTTTCAGTACTTCAGAGTTTTTGTATCTGGCTGTCGTGCTTCACAATTATTTACTAGAGATTACTTATCTCTGCTCTGCTCAAACTCCATTTTTCCTGTCATTCACTGCTACATCCCCTTCATTTAGTCTCCTCTTCACTGCTAATTCAATTTCACCCAGGCTACCCTTCACTGCTGGATCCCCTTCATTCTAGGCAGCCATTCACTGTTAGGATATTTTGATTTTTAGCTTTTACTTACTGCTGGAAGCAATACTACATAATTCATGGTGTACTTACTAGGACTCGGAATTTTTACCTCTTTAGAAAGAGGTTTTCCCGAGGCGAAGTCAAGTTTTAATCCTTTTTTATATGAGTAGAAGACAGCTCGTGAGCTGCTGTACTTTCGGTTCGATGATGTGCAGCTTGGAACGAGTCATTCTTTGGCATTTTGTGCGATTTATATTGCTCTATCACAGGGTTTGTTTTTGAGATACAGTTTTTGAATTACGGTTGGATTGTAATCCTAGCCTTTTCATCGTTTTCAATTTAGACTTTGTGCTTAGAGTCTTCAAACCATAGCTTGAAATGTTGTCATCAGATGTATGTAAATAAGACATCAGTATATAATACGTAGATATCTTTCCAATTGAACAAATTTATTGTAAAAGCGAATGATCAAATACATGTGTGAAAATTATTGCAAAATAAGAATTAGGTCTTGAAGTTTTTTGCCTTAATTATTACGCCTCTATATAGGCACGAAGCACACGAAAATGGTTCTAAATTTCTTACCATGTTCTCCATAGCATAGTTCCTCAAAAGTAGCAATGGTATCAATAATCCATTGCTTAAGGTCTGTAATGTCCCTTATCTTTGTTCGAAACACGATATCTTTAACATAACCCCGTAGAAAGAAATCCAGGAAAGTGATATGCGATGAACAATATGAGCAAGGAATTGGCTCATCCCTTCCAATCAACCGGTCTGGTAGTGTTTGATTGAGGAACTCACGAACGTGCAGTCCCAAATCTGGTGGTACATCATCTTGCTGGAAAATAATGGTTGGTTGAAGATCATCTAGTTGTGGTGCCACATATTCGGTCAAAGGGTCAAGATCATCAGATTTTGTTTCACTAAAAAATTACTATGCTTCATAAGCATGATGCCTGAAACTCAAAAATGCAATGTGCTTGAAAACTTTCATAAACACCGAGTGTAATCTAACCCTTTTGATTAAGATATTTCATCAATTGCCTTCGTAATAAATTTCTTAAATTGTAAAGAGACTTTATGACCACCCTGTAAATCCAGGCTCTGTTGTAAATAGATTTAAAGTTTCTGATTATTCTAGTGGGCGAATATTTTAGTTGAAGTCAGTTTTGAGCCCATTAGAAATTATAATTGGATACGTTGGGGCATTTCTTTATTCATGTCCACATGATGGAAAAGCTTAATGCCGCATAATACTGACTTACGATATTAGGACTTGAACACAGGCAAAAGGCGCTCTAGTCAACAAAGATGGCCTCATGATGTATCCGAAAACATGTTTATTAAAACATGACCCATCTGAAAATGTTTACTTTCGATATTGTGGTGCACTGTTTATATTATCTCGTTATTTCCCCCTACAGATCATTAATATGTTCGTAAATGCTCTCACCTTTTCATCTGCAGTAAGAAACAGTCAGGTTTGGTTTTCATAATTCTTCTCAAAGTTCGTAGTTTGTTCTTCTTTGGTGTAGGCAAGAGACTACTGAATGCTCCCTAGCAACATCAATATCACGTCTCATTAGATTTAGCGCTCTGGGCAAGACGGCCGCGAGTCATCGTCTTCAGAGGTCCAATAAGCCTGTGCCTGCGACGCTTCTTTCTGGGACGCTGGAAAATTCGACCACAAAGAAATTCACGGTCCTTGTCTTTTGCAATAGCTAGCCTGCGCCTTTCGGCTCTCATAGTTTCCCTATTTTCTATTTTGCTATCGAGACGTATTGGACCTGGCTGACTTCTTTGTATGATGGTGACTATGAAGACTTATTGGGGCTGGCGGGCTTCACTGTCTGATTGTGATTATTGAGACTTACTGGGTTTCGCTGCATTCTCTGATTGATGGTGACTAGTGCATCTGGTTTTAATAACTGCCTGCCTTTGAAGTTTAAGAGAATGTACTCCTGACGCAAAGTATTAGAACGGCGGATTTTATTTTGTTATGTACATGCTATACCACCCTTTTCCTCACTTGTTGCTGTTTTACATCCATGATTCTTTCTTGTGTTCCAGGCAATATACTGGTGATTTTTCTGTGACTGGAAAATCGAGTTCTGACCCTCATGCACAAGAGTTATGGAGACCAGATTTATTTTATTCTTCGTGTGCATCTCTTTCAGGAGCTTCCCCTCACTATTCAAACAGAATTCGAGCGAGTACGATAACTACATGCTCTATGCATAATATGTTTAGTATTTGTACGTATAATTTGAGAAAGGGATTTGGGATCCGCATGAGAAGTTTTAATCTTCCTACTACCTCAGTTTTAACTTGCGTCTTGATAATAGTATGATTATTAGAAAATTTTGCTTTGAAACCCGCTATGCTTTTAACGTTTTCTATTGTATGAAGTTTGTACTTAATGTGTTAGTTTTGTTCTGTCATCAGAAAGAAGAAATGTTTTCCTTACAGAGACGGACAATTGACCTTTGCTCTATTGTTGTAGTGTACATACACTGCTATCATGGAATGTACTGATATTACATTGTTATTATCGGAAACATGTTATACGTTATAAAAAAATTATTTCAACTAAGTGCAATCACACCGAACTGCTAAACCTCATGGAATAGAAATCAAGGTTTCTTTCTGCAAATAAAAATATCTATATATGATATAATGTATTCGTGTTCCTCCTTCGACCAATTCATTAGATAAGTAAAGTTGTTACTGGAGTTTATGTTCACGCAGCTTTCAACAATGTCGTGAAGAGTGTTCTTTAAGAACGGTTATGATTTTTCAAATTGTTTGAAAATTATCATTCATGCTTGATGTTTATCATCCTTCTGCCTTTATCTCGTTGTCTGCAAAAACTTTCTTTTCTGATAAAGAAATAGTTTAGAAGCAAGATAGTGCGGCGTCATCTTTTTCATCGATTGCGTCATTTTCCATTTTCTGAAAAAAATTTTGTGTCCAGGAAAACGTGCTTTTGAAGCAGCGAGGTAGCAGCTCAATCAAAGTGATAGACTTCGGTTCATCCTGCTACGTGCACCAACGCGTCTATACCTACATTCAAAGCCGCTTCTACCGCTCCCCCGAAGTCATTTTGGGGCTTCCTTATGGTCTCCCCATCGACGTGTGGAGTCTGGGTGAGCTGTTGGGGTGTGGAGTCTGGGTGAGCTGTTGGGATGTGCAGGAGGTGTGGAGTCTGGGTGAGCTGTTGGGGTGTGAAGTCTGGGTGAGCTGTTGGGATGTGCAGGAGGTGTGGAGTCTGGGTAAGCTGTTGGGATGTGCAGGTGGTGTGGAGTCTGGGTGAGCTGTTGGGGTGTGCAGGTGGTGTGGAGTCTGGGTAAGCTGTTAGGGTGTGCAGGTGATGTGGAGTCTGGGTGAGCTGTTAGGGTGTGCAGGAGGTGTGGAATCTGCTTCTCTGGACAATTGGCTCTTTTCAAGTTGCAGGAACAGACACACAGTTTCTTCTAACACACAGAACATGAATCCTTTTACTAAGCAGTTCATTTACTCTATCTTTTAATACACAAAACTGACATTAAGATTATTTCCAAAAAAGTCTGTGATTTTCAATGCATTTGTTTCGACGTCACAAAAGCTTCTTTGCGCTATTGGAAAAATGTATGTTTTTAAGGTTGGAATGGGGAAACTACATCTTTTATTTCATGACCTTAGATGAGTAATGGTCCTTTTGTAGCGCTGAGTGGACGAAGGAGGTTCTAATTGACTGTATAGGAACGAGATACAGGATGGCTGCAGAATAAAGAAACACATCATTATGTATTTTCTCTGGAAGCTTCAGCACTTCTAGTAATAGCATGCAAATGAGTCTTGACAACTCATCATCTTTTGAGATAGGACGACGCTGTACACGTTAGATACTCTCTTCAAGAGGCAATACTCCTGGTAATTTTTTGTTCGAAGTTCTTGATGAAATTCAATGCCTTATATATCTTCAAATTATAAAGAGCGAATCACATATTTTATTCTATTTTTTGCAAATGGAAAGCACAACGGCCTAACTTGACGTGCTCCAGGACTGTGACAATTGAACTCACTTTGAAGTATCGAATTTCGAGATTATCGAAACCCTGCCAAATGGTCACACTTAAAATACTAGCCCTGCCGACAGAACCTTGATGGTTCTTGAATTGTTGTTACTTATCGACTTACTGAATTTTGAGACAAAATACACAACTCTTGGTCGAAGTGCAACTGTTGTATGGATTAACGCATGTACATCCGTGATACATTCAATGTAGTTTTGAAAACATGCCATAGTTTCTATTTTCGCTAATATATACCAGAATTTGAGTTTCCTTGCGTAAATGACTCCCAATATTGACGAACACGTCTCTGCTCTACGAATATTTTGGAGCAATAGAAAGTTTACGGCTGTGTTAAAAAACACGAAAATTTGGATTTGTTTGCCAGGATGCATCTTAGCCGAGTTGTACACGGGCTACCCTCTCTTCCCTGGAGAGAACGAGGTGGAGCAGCTGGCGTGTGTGATGGAAGTGCTCGGACCTCCACCACAGTCGCTGCTGCTCAACGCTTCTCGTCGGAGACTGTTTTTTGGTCAGTGGGAGCTGTGACTGCGTCCTGCGACTTCTGTTCAACTCTACTCTTAATCAGATTAGCCTTTATCATCTCTTACCTTATTGATTTATATCAATAACACAATTATTAATCATCAAATTGTGTGGTTTGAGAGAAGATGTGACCGGCGCAGTACACTTGATGTGTCAGCCACCGTTCAAGTTGTAAGACGTTGACGCCTAACTGCAACAAAGTCAAGTCTGTAGGACCTGCTTAGCAAGCTTCATGCAGAACTATCGGGTCAAGCAATCTTTCTGAAGTTAATCCAGGCTGAATTATTACTTGGTTTTGAGGTGGCGGAACCATGTGCCGTCCTATGGTTATCTCTGCATATTCCCCGTGAAATGATATTTTTATTGCAGTATAACAAAAGTATATTGTTCAAGTAAAGGGTAATTTTAAATGGACTTTGTAATTCCGTTTATGTTTTGAAATTTAAACGTATTCGACTCTACTTTTGTATTCAAATTTTATGTGCACTCTGAATTTATTGGAAATTTGCACCAGGAGATGCAAGTTACTATTTTAAAGTATATTTTTTATTGAAAAGTTATGTGTTGTTATAATTTCATTCTTCGTTTTACAAATCAACGAATAACATGCATTAACACTGAAGACTCTGTAGTTCTGTATGTAAAATAATCAAATGAAATATTTTTGTTAACAGATTCGAAAGGCAGTCCTCGCTGTATCACCAACAGCAAGGCGAAGAAGCGGCGGCCGGGCTCCAAAGATCTAAGCTCTGTCCTCAAATGTTCCGATCCTCTCTTTGTAAACTTCATCGCCCGCTGCCTCGAGTGAGTCTCTTCCATGTGTCCTGGAGTGAGATTACCTTGCATGCGTGTCCTGCCCTCTTGCTTGGAGTGAGATTACCTTGCATGTGTGTCCTGCCCTCTTGCTTGGAGTGAGATTACCTTGCATGTGTGTCCTGCCCTCTTGCCTGGAGTGAGATTACCTTGTGTATGTGTCCTGCCCTCTTACTTGGAGTCAGATTACCTTGCATGTGTGTCCTGCCCCCTTGTCTGGAAGGAGATTAATTTCGTTTGTTCTGCTTAATTTAATTTTAATTTCAACTCGTTTGATGAACGTCAAAGGCTCGTAGAAATGGCCCACTCAGTGTAAGACGAATGTTAATAACGAACATTTTTTTCATTTCATTTTAGCATCAATCGTAGAGTGGTTCATTTTAAATTTAGCGAATTAATTATTTTTCCAATTTCTGTCATTTCCAGACAGCGTTCATTGGGTGGAACATATTCGGCCTCGATTCTAATGTGTTTATGGCCTTTTCAATCTAATTGAACCTTTAGATTTTACCGCTGAACTCTTTGCTCCCATTAATACCAATACCATAACGGTTTTAAGTGCAACGTTCAGTTTTGTGCATAGTGTTTATTTATTTTATGAAGCTCGTGCGTAGTATTATGAAATCCATCAGTCTCACATTCAATTTCGAAGGAGGTTTTCGGTTTACATTCCTCTGTCGTAGTGGACTGAAAATCTCTTTGCTTCTTGAAGAAAAAACGATTTCCAGTTTCGATTTCATTATTGGAGCTAAAATATTTAAATTATCATTCTGTAGAAGTAACGACGTGATTGTTCTCACCGTGAGGCACAATGAAGAACATTGAACTGTTCCTCCGCGGCTCGAGACATTCAGCGCTTTTTGCATTTCCGCTGGACAGGAGCACTGAACTTGTTTGCGTTGAGCAGCACTTACTGGTGATATCGTGCAGCGTTTGTAGGCCAACATCTGTGCTTGAGGCCCATTATTGCCTTGTTTTAACCTGTCAAGTATGGTCAACAGTTGTCCTTATGTAGTGCTGTTCTTGTACCTCAGGCGTGCCACTTATATCACTGATAAATACGAGTTCATTATAAATATGGCTGATAAATACGAATACATTAAGAATATGGTTGATAAATACGAGTACATTAAGGATACCAGTGATAAGTACGAGTTCTTTGAGAATATGGCTGATAAATACGAGTACATTAAGAATATGTTGATAAATACGAGTACATTAAGGATACCAGTGATAAGTACGAGTTCTTTGAGAATATGGCTGATAAATACGAGTATATTAAGAATACCAGTGATGAGTATGAGTTCATTAAGAATATGGCTGATAAATACGAGTACATTAAGGATGTGAGTGATAGTACGAGTTCATTTAGATGAGGAGGTACAAATACGAGTTTGTGCCGCTGTTGTGCAGGTGGGAGCCCACAGCTCGCCTTACCCCTGATGAGGCGCTGCAGCACGAGTGGCTGCAGTGCTCTGCCTCCCCTGCTGCTGCTGCTGCTGCTGCTGCAGGGGCATCCCATGGGAGGACTGGGGACTCGGGCTCCAGCGCCACAGGTGGTAGCGTGTGTGGTGTATTATTACATTGCGGCAGGTGGTAGCGTGTGTGGTGTATTATTACATTGGGGCAGATGGTAGCGTGTGTGGTGTATTATCACCACACCTGCTCTTCTTTTAGATTTTTTTAAATCATAATAATAAGTAATTATTGTTGGCCAAATGTACACTCCAAGTAAAATTACATTAGGCATATTTTACTGTATGAATTTCAAAAGAGCAATACAGCAATTTCAGCAGGAAGACCTTGCAAAGACACTTATGGAAATGATGTAGTGAATATATAGACCTGTAGAAGATGGTTTTCACGTTTCAAAAAGGATGACTTCAGTCTAAAGGAAGAACCAAGAAAAGGATGCTCCAAAGGATTCAATTCTGAGGAATTTCAGGCTGTCATTGATGAAAACCTTACCGGTACAACTATAGAACTGAGCAGGCAGTTTAAGTTTCATCATTTTGCGATACATGGTCACATGGCTCACATTAAACTCTTTGCCGAGTGCTCTAGTTGTACTGGTAGGGTTTTCATAAGTATAGGCTGTTGTCATGCACCATTGTTGTCCCGCTGCCGACATGGTTGACGCGGCTAGAAATACGGCATGGGACTTGGGTAAACAACCGAATAATTATCGAAGTAATTATCCGACCCAAGAATGGGCCCGAAGGTTCGTTCCTATAGCCTCATTCTATTCTATTCTTGTGTTAACATCGTAATCACGGCGTAGGTGGGGGCTCTGACTTGATTGGAATGATGGCGGAGAGGCGACGCGATGTAGCTGCTGTTGGCTGTGGCGGCATGAACGGCCAAAGCAACAGTCACCGCAAGCCCCAGCCTCTGGGACACGACACCACTGAAGAGGACGTGTACAGCTTGTACAAGGTGAGTTCTGCCTTCAACAGTGCGCTAATTTAATATCAAACATCTTAGCGTCCATCGAATGAGAACTGGTTTGGTTTTACGTATATGTACGTATATGTTTTACGTATATGTACAATGGATGGTAAACAACATCAAAATTTACGACACTTTTAAAATTGTCAATTATCGATGCTTTCGAAAGACATCAGCTCAGATAACCAAAACTTATTAATGATAATATACCTTCGTGCTCTCCCACCGCGTCAAAAGGCTGTGATCAATGCCAAGACAAACCTAATGACTACCACAAACTTTTGTAGCACTGACTAACAGTTATAAAATACATTCTTGTTACCTTAAGTGAAAGCATCGTTCTGTAATGCCGAGGTACCCTACAGCTTCTTTTAATTTACCTCTGCCAAAACAATAGCAGTTTTTCTCTCCCGTGTCTGGATTTTAAAGAGAGGAGGCCAAAGACAATGCCTAGTCCCATCAAAAATAAATCAAAGATTGGCTGGCTGTCTTCGTTTGTTATAGCTGAATATTCTGTCAATCCCTACAGACGAATCTTTACAGCCTAGTGCCCTTATCGCTCCATCCATCTACACTTCAGTTTATATCTAACTCGTCTTCTCACTTCAGACTTCATTATTTCTTGTCTGCTATACTCATCCAGTTTTACTCAACAGAATATCCTAAACACCTCAACACTAAAGGACTTATTATTGAATGAGTCTTCCATCACATTTGTCCTCCACTGTATCTCATCATTTCTTGTTCGATCAAATAGTGTCAGTCCAGCCATTCACTTCTCAAGTATTTCTCGTTTTAATTCTTTTTCTCTCTACCAGACTCAGACCTCAAATCTTACCACTCATTACGTGGTTCAAATGTATCAAAGAGACATGGAAAATAAGCTGACTTCTTAACACACGTTGCAGTCTAGTTTCTCAAACTTACGACTGTTCTACTAACATTCTTTAGAGCAGTTTAGAGTATCAGTACGAACTAGTACATATGACTCTTAGTTGACATTGGGAATGCGCACATGTTGGTTTAGCATTAAAGGTATTTAGTTGTATATTATATGAAACCTAATTGATTATAAGGTAGCTAAATCTAAAGAATTTCGAAGCACATAGTATATATAATATATGTTTTACTATTCGTACTCTCCATGATCTCGATATGATCAGGTGATAAGAATAATTAGATACCAATAATTAGTATTTTATCAACTTAAATAATATCAGTCAAATCAGGGTTTTTAAACGTTTCACGCTACAATTAATGTATTTGATGACGTATTTTTCAATACGGTGAAGCTTCATTTCATTGTGCAGGTGTACAAGGGCCGACGCAGTCGAGATTCCTCCTCAAACCGACACAGCTGCAGCTCAGGCAGCAAAACAGTTTCAAAAAGTCTCTCTCAAGACTCGCAACAATATCCTTCTATGCAGCATCAACAGCAGCAGCAGTCAGTGGGTGCAATAAACAGTACCCTCCCTCGACCTGTACGGGAAATAACGAGCGCCATATCATCTACAAGTATCTCCCACTCAGTGTCGATGAGCAACAGTGGGGGGAATTCAGACACGTCCAGCGTCGGCCCTAAAATGGGCAACGGTATGAAAACTGGAACCAGTGGTAGTGTTAAGCTTTTATCTGGTGGTAACGGTGGAAGTAATGGAAAAATAGTTACTAGTGGTAACAGTGGTGGTAACGGAAAGATTCTTCACAGTGGAAACGGAGGAATAATGGCGTCAGAATCGTTCAACACTAGTCAAGATCAGGGTAAGAAATCGAATGTGACGGAATCGTTCGATGATTCGGGGAATTTTTTGCCTCCCATTCTTTAAAAATGTCAGCTTGGTAGTACCTGTGCCCTAGTTATGACCAATGTGCTTAAATCACGTGTAGTTCTCTTTTTAGGTGGTCCATGCTATTTTGTAACCCCTTTACTTGTGGTCCCTGTGCCCTTCTAGAAGCCTTTGGGGAATACTGGTTCAAAGATTTGTCTGAGCTACGCGAAAATAGTATTGCCAGCTACTTTTTCTCTATATTTAAATGTACTCAAGGTTGCTTGCTTGATGATAAAAACGTCTAACTTTATGAACTAAAATTATAGTGTAATGTTGTGTTGAATCATTTTATGGAAACATAGAACTCTTTTAGCTAAAAATTTTTGTTCATTACTTCACTTAAAGTAACAATGAATGTGTGAACTTTTAACGTTCGTCTCCTGAACCTTATTGCGATTATGTACGGTATTAAATCAGATACAACCTTCGAGTTTGAAGCAGATAGATTAGTTTAATTGAAATTACTGTTACAGTTTAATTTAGACATCTTATGTATGTTGGTGAAGGGCGTTGAAGTGAAGAGTCAACGTTTTTGTTTATGTGTGACCTCGCTGTCCCTGCTTATTATATGTAACTTTTCTTTACCTGGAGCAAATTATGCGCCTGTTTTAAAAGGTATTTTAATTGTTAAGGGTAAAATTTGTGAAGCCTTCCTCAATTTGAAAAGAGAAAGAATAACTGCTGATCAGAACGTGCACCGTTAAAGTATATTTAAAGAATGTCTTTGCTTGCTTATGCAGTGCAAAATTTCTGTATATATATTCATACTTTTTAAATATTTCACGAGAGACTACCTGCAAATAGCGATATGCAGTGTCGAAGGCTGGAAGTCTGTTACATTATCACTTATCTGCTGGAAGTCGCTAACAACGTTGCATTGTGAACAGCAGTGAGCCACGTAGCAGATGTGTTAGGCTATGAAGTTGTGGGGATCATTTTTGTTTGTACGGATGACTTGAAAAGAATAGAAAAAACATTTTACATCAGTATTGCTTTGCAGGTAAAGTATTCGTAAAATAAGCTCTCTATTTTAGTAAGTATTTGGATTTTTGACCAAATACCGTATAATTTTCTCTCTCAATGGGTGTACTCCATAATTTTTGACATATTGGACTATTCGATGGAACGGAAATATTTCCTTTTAATGTGTGGTACAGTCATTTTAATTGATAGTTCGTTCATTGGCACTTATATTAGTCAGTAATATTATTCATGGGTGTTATACACTCATAAACATAGAATTTATTTTTCCTGAATTTAATGCGGCTAAGACAGTGTTCTTATTTGAACACATTATCCGTAACTCTATTTCTTTTTTTAAATCGCAATTTACAACGAGAAATCTTCTAAACTATTTAACACTCAGCGTTAACAGACAGTTTATTTTTTCCGCCGGTAGCCGTAATGGCTGGAGATGAAATTCATGGCAAAATTTCAATCGTCTCAATACAGCTAAATTCAAAGTCTTTGAATTTATCCAAAAAGTCACATGTAATATTGCACTACCAATCGTCAAAATTAACCAAATACAGTTTTCTTTATGGTATCGGACCATCATGACATGGTTGTGTTCGTATATGGTTCACCCTGTCTTACATGACGACTGTCATCTGGATATTTTCCTAGAAAAACCTGAACTTAATTAATGATTGATTATTTCTATATTTTCTGTCGCGTTGGTGGTCAGCTAGATTCAGGTGGAGGGTTACACTCAAAGCGAGTGTCCTTCAGCGTATCTAGACTGAGAGTCAGTCGTGGGTTGTGTAGGAATCCTGAGCTCTACACGTGAGAAATATGCTGTTAGTTTTGCACAGTGTACTTTGGAAAATAGAGTTCATCAATTGTATCTTAATGTACTAACTGCGCAATGAATCCTATTTGTTGCAAGTGTAGTTGTTCAGCCTTTTCTTTTCCTCGTCTCATCTGCTATTTTTCATGTGACCTTATCTGTTTTTTGTTCAACCAACATCTTGCACGAGTGTATTTGTTCTTGATTTACTTTTATATCGTTTCGAAATGTAAACAGTCCTTTTTTTCTGCCTTTTTTTTGTAGTATAATGAGCCAACCTACACACTACAATTTTACGCTTTGGAGGTGAAGCGTTCACTGAAATTTAGCTACTGTATGTCACGTGGGGATAAAAAGATTGGGTGGGATCAAAGTCAATAAACCATCAATATAAGAATGCTGAGAACAAATTAAGTTTGAAGAATCAATCCAAAAAAGATGACACTTTCATATGCTCGAGGTAAGATTATGTCAGGCACAGGAAGTTTTCCGGAAGGATCTTTGCCAAAATTTGTTTCTAACGCATGTTTCATAATTTACTGGATTTAAGCCGAATAATAATGTGTATGTTCTTAACTAATTTTCTCAATTTTTTAGTTTTTATGTGCACTGATGAGTTTTTATTATATCTAAGGTGGACCGAGTTTTTATCCATGCTACCATGGCCCGTAGTTTATGATTTACTATAATATTAACGAAATGGATAAACGTCTATAAAGGAGAGCTTTAACTCCCGTAGGGTTTTTCTCCTGTAAATCGTGCAAGATTTTTGAGTGAATTTTCGACTGATCTACAAGCTTGAATTTGGCAGTATATTGCAAATATTCATGAAAGTTCTGCCATTATAATTTTGTAATTATTGACTTTTGCTGAGGTTTTTAAAGATTGTTCAATAATTGTATGATTACTTATGATGTCATTGACATTATAACCAAAAAGGGAGCGTTACCGTGAAGTCACGTCTTGTTGTTTTGCAGCAATCCTGAGAAAGTAACATATTCAACTTTTGATCTCTCCCTTGGTCTCTTAGTCCAGCTGTGATTTTAATGCGACGCTGTTGTCTCTGTAGCTTGTTCATAAAACTTGTCGTAAATGTGTTGTGCTGTGTCTGCTGGCCAGACAACTTGAAGCTTTTAAAGTTTCCTAACGTGGTGTTGAGCCGCTTGGTGTGGGATAAGCTCTTCATTAGTTCTGCCGTGTACTTTTGGCTTACTCTTTAATTTTCCATAAAGTCCTTAGTAGAGCTGAGTATTTTCTTAAATTCGATATTTATCTGGAAAAAGAGCAAGTACATTTAAAGTCCTGTGCTGTTAATCATGTTGTGACAAAACTTCTAGCGTCATTTTCATTGGTTGAAAATTTTGCGTTATTTCTGGTAGATTTTATTTTCGCGACCGAATTTGGCGTGCGTTATTGTTCCATTTTAATGATTGCATTTTATGTTACTAAAATACAGTACGTCAAATCCGTACAATCGTACGCACATTGAACTTGGGAACGATAATGCTTTCGTGATAATTCTGCCTGGTGATTAAGTAGATTAGCCCTAGTCTTGAATTGATCACTTCAAGAATAGTTTTCTTATATTTAATTAGTAATTTCAGTAAATGGTATTAATGTGGGTAATAGACAGTATATGTGTGATCATAAATTTATTTTCTGTGCCTGACTACTTCGGAGGGATTCTTGCATCATAATTTAAGCTAGAGAGGTATTCGTTATAACAAAATTGTCATTTATTGTACCCTATGAAGAAGAGCGAGGTGAAGGTTTTAACCAAAGAAAAACCAAAGAAAACCTGTAAAAATCACCACAGCACGATTATTGGGGTGTCTAGGTCATGGTACAGAGAGAATGAACTACTTACTGTGGGTTTTGTGAAGTTATTTTGCCGCCAGAAAAAATACATTTTCTCGACAGGAACTCGAAAGTATCCCACGACCAGGAAATAATGGTATTTCTTGTACATCTCAAAACAGATATAGCTGCTAGGAAAACAATGATACTACATTTTGAGGTCTTGGAAGTATCTGCTGCTGTAGAGTTGGAAAATTCTTACAAAATATATTGAAGTAAACCTTGACCTTGTTGGTTGTACCCTAGCATCTGTAGAACTTTGCCGCCACTTTTTTCTATTTCGCTTACGTAGAACCTGAGATACAGAACATTTAATTTAACGTTAGAAGTTAAAGTTCAAAACATTTGTTAGCACATTTCGGTCGTAATACAGGAAACATCACTTTCTCCAACTGAAAGTTATATTGTCGAGAGTCGTTACGTGTAGCTCGGACCGATAAATGGCAACCGTTATCATTTTCTACCTCTTGATCACTAGATTTGTCTCATTCATAATGCGATAGTGTCCTATTTCCTCCCTCGCAATAGGTATTAATATTATGTCTCCCAGTGACCCTCAGACGATGCAGATAGTAAAAGCGCCTAAGCTTGTCGGTGTTGAAAGAAACTTTTTTCCGTTCAGGTATGCTTGGAATGTTGCATGGTTTTTCAATTCTTAGTGCTCACATCTTGAGACTAGTGATCATGCTTCCAGCGACTGTTCTCGTAAGTGTTTTGTATGTTTTTCTTCTCGAGCATTAAATTAATGTCATATACTGACAACATCAAAATGTCCACTGAGGATAATAGAATCCAGTCTCAGTAGTGTTCTTCTATGCATTTTAATGATCTTATGTATTGTTTTTCTATGGAGCATCGTGTATGGTGCACAGAATTTACAAAAATGGTTGCAAAATGGTTGCAAATTTACAAAAAATGGTTAGCCAGTTAACTTTCTCGCAGTTGAAGTAGATTATTTTTGAGTAGTAATTGTCGTGATGCTGTTTCAAACGCAGGCGTGCTGCCTTGTAGACCATGATGTTAATTGAAACAAAATGATCCTGTTTTAAGGAATATTAAGTTACGGGGTCGATGATGAAGTGTTGACATGAAAAGATTTATGATTTCGAAGTGAAATAATGGCAAGTTACGGCGCTAAAATCATATTTTTAACAGCAAATTTATATTTTTGTGCTTTTGTATTTTCGTAACTTGGCACCTTCGATTGTTATCTTGCATATCCATTAATGGAAGCCGGTATTTATTTTTTCTGAACTGTTCACACACGTTTTAGAATTCCAGTCACTAAAATTTCTATGCGCTGTCTATGTTAATTTTTGTGCTTCGTAGCTTAAGCGTCAAATACCGCCCTTAGTCGTGTGTGTTTATCTAGGAAGTGTTGGAGACGTGTTAGAGGTCGCTGCTTTGAGCGATGTATCATACATTATTTGATTGTGTAAGGTACATTCATAGCACATCATCGTTCGGCTGGTGTTTAGATCATGTACCATTTCTTACTGGTGCTCGGAACATGTACGATTTTTTTTGGTGCAGTTGTACCAATTGTGTTATTTGTAGCACACTAGTTGTGATATATCTGGTGTAAATTATTTGTGGTGTAGCTAGTGTAGCAGCTAGGTCCATCCATGGAGCAAGCTGTGATGTACCTCATGCACCAGCTGAGCTTTGATGTATCCGGTGTACAAGATGTGTACTTCGTTGTGGTACATCCACCGTACTAGCTTTCATACGGATAGATTACCAGCGATTTTGCATCTTGTGTGATGGCTGTATTGCATCTTTTATGTCTGCTGTATTGCAGTACACCTGCTCTGATGCAGCTTTCTTAGCTCACAGCTGTTACACCGTGTTTACCAGTTGTGTTACATCTGGATCTCCAGCTGTGATTCATCTGGTTCACCTGCTGTAATGCGTCAGGTTTGTCAGCTGTGATGCATCTAGTTTGTCAGCTGTAATGTGTCTGGTTTGTCAGCTGTGAGGCATCTAGTTTGTCAACTGTAATGCGTCTGGTTTGTCAGCTGTGATGCATCTAGTTTGTCAGCTATAATGTGTCTGGTTTGTCAGCTGTGAGGCATCTAGTTTGTCAACTGTGATTCATCTAGTTTGTCAGTTTTGAAACATCCTAGACACCAGCAGTGATGCATTTTGTGTATCAGCTGTAGTGTATGTACTATGTAGTTCATCAGTTGTACATGGAATTGAGTGCGCTAAATCTTGCGTCTAATTGAGTAGATGTCATCTCTGTCTAGTATATTCCTAGTGTTGCTGGTCGTCAGGGAAAACCTCCAGTATTCTTATGCACGGAGCATTGATACCTAGCATTAATGAATAGTTAATGTCCTTCCCTTGAATATCGATAGTACATCACTTGTACAGGACTTAGTACATTCTCTTGTACAATAGTATATTCATAGTAACGGCTACACGTCTCTAGTATGCAGTAAATATACCAAAGTCATTATGGTAGAGTTTTTCTATTTTAACTGCTAATTGCTGCTCTTGTATGTAATGATACCATAGTTGTGAAGGAGATGACTTTTGTATGAACCTTCGAAGATTTACTCTTGCCGTGTAAGGAACGGCAAGTCCTTCAAACACAATAGCTTTATAGTGTAAATTTTGCCTGTCAACCGAGTTGTGCTATAGTACGAATTTATATTAAGAGGAATTTATCAAGTGTTCATTTCCAAATTAAGCCACTTGGCGAAAAGTGCTTCATTGGAACTTGTTCATGCTGGTCTGAAATTAGAAGAAACGAGTGCTGGTTTTGCGTGCGTCGGCTGGAAGAAAGTTTTCAACTTCAATTTTTATTGCAAAATTCGACTTTCTAATTCACTTACGATGCACGTTTTCATTCATTGCGGTAATTATGCAAAAGAACTAGGTAATAGGTTATTACTTATCACGAGTTTGTGTAGAACTTTATTTCTATTAGCATTAGCATGCGGTGCACCAGTCATTGGAAATCTCTCCCTTCAGCCACAAGGACAAAGCTGTGCATTTTCTTTTACTGGGATCACCCTAGTCGCGTAGAAACCATCTTGGATTCTACACTGCCAGTGTGTTCAAGTTACATTGATGGTTTCTACTTAATCAGCATCGTGCCATGGTCAATCTATAGCCGTTCATTTCCAGAAGCCGGTATTTGGATGCTGCATTCTGTCGCCAATGCTAATTTTTGTCTCAGATGCCAACTTTCGGGAAGTAGGATATTTTCCGAGAAAGAGACTTTCCTCTCTTCCTGAATGCTCTCCGGTCAGGATTATTGCCCACTTCCTTTGCTAAGACGTGGGTGTAGAAATAGCCAGCTATTTTTAGTTGCACCAAAATTTTGTGAATTGGGTTTTCTTGACGGTCGTCAAATCCAATGATTATTCTGTTTCTGTGGCTTCAGCAAATTTCTGAAGAGCAAAATACTAGACTTGAAACTTGTGCAACAGGAACTTCCGTGCGACATGCCTGTGTTTTAATGAAAACACTGTCAAGAATGACAATATTTTCGAAATGCCCAATTTCTAAGAGAACTTTTATAATAGAAACACTACAGTATGATTTACAGATAATTGTGTTGAAACAACCATTCATGAAAAATATTTAATCGCTATATTTTAATGAAACAAGCGGATTTATGATACCACAGAGGTTTGGCATTTATATAAAGTGACATGAATTTTCACGTTTCATATTATTTCATTTCAAAAGTGGCTCAAGTACCCAGCCCAAGTTGTCATTTCAAATAAAACTCTTGATTCACTGAGCAACTGTCATCGTTTGTCATCTTCACATTCGGATTAGTTTCAGTGTCTAATCTTGGCAGATGAACAAATGGTTTGCCTTACACCAGTCACCAAACAAACAAATCAATCAACAGATACTGGGCCCCAACAAACTCCCTCACTGTAAGCAAAAGTAAGAAGGTTCATGGAGAAAAAGTTATGTCCTGGGTACGGATGGTGGATGGGAAGATCCTCCCTGTGGTTTAGTTTGAAGGATCTCTCAACTCTGATGTTTACTTGAAGAAAACCGTCTGGCATTAGTTAAAGCTGTGGTCACCAGACGTACTGGTTTCAGCAGGACGACGCCAGCTGCCATGTGACAGTTCCTGGAATCCAAGTTTGATGACAGATTGATTTCACGCCAGATGGATGTATGTTTTAAAAAAATTATTTAAGAAAATCTGTCATGTACTCCACCATTGGATTCTATATTCTCCAGGCTTGTCTTCCTTCTCCCCGTTGATTTCTCTTTCTGGACCCAGTCCTTGGCATACATTATCAGTTGTCAATCAAACACTCTGGCAGAGTTGAAACGTATTATAAAAAATGGTAATATCTTCGAAAAGTAGTGAATCGCACATTCACACATGGCGTATCGTTACCCTTGTTTTTCTTAAATATAGTGATCAAATATTTCTAACGAATTAACGTTTTAATGCCATTATTTGTAGATCACACTGTATAATACTTGTTAATTTAATAAGTGTTGTGGACAATATTGGATTAGTTCAAATGTTGAGCTCAGCTGTCACATCGCCTGTTTTTGCGCTCGAACATTCCATAAATTGTGGTATTTTAGGAAAGAGGTTTCAGTGTTCTAATGCACTCATCTCACTTGCCGATTTTAGGAAAGAGGTTTCAGTTTCTTCTAATACATTAATCTTGCTTGACGTAGATCAAGTACTGTGCCCTGGAACGAAGCACTGGAGAAGTTAAGGTGCGAAGGAAGTTATCCCAAAGCTATTTTACCACTTTAGAATAAGATTATGCATATATTCTCCTTAATGTCGCCCGTGAGGCATAGATCGTCTTTCAGTCTATACATTATTAATTGTTGGAGTTGTTCATAAATGTTAGAACAATTATGAATGTGTAACAGCACATATCTAATCGTTTGTTGCGTCATCTATGAATTTGATATTTTATTTTCTTTGAACGAAGGCTGTGGATCTGTTCGTGGTAGCCTTCGCGATTCCTGCCTTTTCGTTGTAGCATCTTTTATTATTGTGTAATTGCGTGCACTTAACGACCTCTGAACACATTATAGTGTCACAGTGCTCGTGAACGAAAATGTATTGCGTACGTTGGTTCATACATTTTCATTAAAACAACCCCCTCCCTCTCCCCTCTCCCTAGTAGAATTGCCCTTCAGGATACTTAGGAGAATAAGTCATTCTCAGATGTTTTCCCTCCCATGGCACTACGCTGAAGAGATACAGCAGTCAAAACTCTACGAAAGAAACACCCTTGTCGAGCATCAAGTATGTGAACACACATTTGTACACTAAATGTGTCGCAGGGACGTTCCTTTTGTTATTCTAAGACTCGGCAGTAATTAAGACTCTGCTGGTTGGTAATTGAGTAGACTTCATTTCTTTTCTTTATTTTCGTTTTCATTGAGGAAGAGCGGCCTACACATCGTGCCTCGTACCTCTCATGCAAGTGTCTTCGATGTAAAATATGTTATATTTTCGTCTTTTGAAATGCTTTCGGTTTTTATAAGGACGTGGTTTGACCTAATTCCTTCATGGGGATGACGAAATTATCCAAATCCTGATGTTTGAACTGAAAATGTCGTCTAGTGCAAGGAAAGTAATAGCTGTTACAGTAAGAGTTCTTTGGTTTCAAATGCAGAAGTAAACCGCAGTTTTACGAATGTCAAATTCTTGTGAAGATTTCCACGTTAAACTTTTCAAGGTGAAACTAATAATTGGAAAACCAATCTACGACAATCTCTATTAAGCAAGTAAAATTATACTTGGGCTAGGATAAAATAAGAATTGAAGTGTTACAAATTTCGAAGCTCACAATTTATATACATTTGATTTTGGTGTTTCTGTGCTTTTTCGTCTATCATTTATAACGGTAATAGTTATTAAATAACTGTTATGTTCAGGTATTAGTCACGTATTATAACGGGTTGAGTAAGTCACTTCACACTTTTAAAAATTACTAACACAAAATCTTATGAAGCCAAGAAAGTAGGTTTTAGATCAAATGGAAGAGGAAATCTTGGAGTTTTATTATTTAACCCTAGAACGGTAACCTGGGTGATTTTTTCCATAGTTACCACGCTTCTGAAGTAAATGATTACCAGTCTTGGGTTTATATGATTTTTTCAATTGTTGTCCATTGTTCAAACAAATATAAATTATTTGCTCAGTACTTTTCATGACTTGCTCCAAAACATCTGAAGTTATTCTATTAGACCAGTTACATGGTGAGTCTATGCTACACTTCTCCGTTACTGCAAAATCTTTAAGAGCACAGTGCTGTAAATAAGAACCATGATATCGTTCTTGTACGTGATTGAGAGTCCATTTAGTGTAATCATTTTGAATTAGGATGTAAATCTTTTTCTGACGACTGGTAAAATTCTTTGTAGGATTCGTTCAGCTTCATGCAAGAGATTGACCTGAACATTATGGTCATCCTGAGGATTTATCATTACATTTAGGGATTCTTTTAGTATTTATTGTCATAAGTTCCCTTGTCTCGCTCATGGCTGAAGATAATCTAGCTTATTGACCTCGGATGTAATTTTACGTTGTTCATCATTAGCCGTTATTATTTTCTGCTCATTTAGAGACATTGATGTATTACTAATGATTCTGTGCATCATTACTGATCTTAATCTGCATCCCTATTGATAGTAATCCTCGTCATTACTGATAATGATTGAAATTCTTATTGATGGTTATCCACATCATTACTGATGATAATTGGCATCATTACCGATGATAATTGGCATCATTACCGATGATAATGGAGATCGCTGTGAGCTGGAAGCTAGTGTTGAAAAGTTGCCGGGTGACCTAAATACAGTAGAGCTTAATTGAAAATAAATCTATTGCAACGTTTTAGCAATAAACCGTAGTTGTTTAGGGTAACTCCCTGGGAAAGTAAATAATTTAGCACGGCCTCGCTGTCACCTGATGGTCCCATGCCCTTCATATTGAGACGTCCTTACAAAGCGCGGAGAAACCTAACACCGGAAACTAAGTTGACCGAATTTGGTCGTTTGCTTAAACTTGACTATTGTTTATTTTACTTGTTACATGAGTAATACCAACGCGAATGGTCTATCTTTAATGAAAATTCTGCTGTTAAATATTTGTTTCATAATATGTTCCTATTGAAGCAATAAAAAGGTGAATATTATGCGATTAATCTGTAATTTACTTTAAGATCCAGTGAGATAATTGGTATAGCGTTTCAATCCATCACGAACTCAGCGCTTTATCCGGATAATTGTCGTCGAGATCGATATCACCATGATCTACCAGAAGCTTGTATTCCACTTTCGGTAAGTGTGATCATGAAACTTGTCTTATTATAAAGTTATTTGTAAATATGTTGTATTTCTCCGAACTTTGTGGTGACACCTCTACATTAAAGTTGTATTCTCAATAACAGGTGAGACAACAAGTGAAGATGAGGTTAGTATTTATCAAGCGAGATTCATTCCGTGTTTATATACTGCTTATTGAGGTGTTTTAGTTCAACTTACAGACAATATATCACTTTCTAACAAATTTGTTCTGTTATTTCTCCTTATTACGAGGCAAACTGTTTAGCTGTGTTGGAACATTTGCATGCGAAAACTCCTTGTTTATTAGTGTATTAGCAACAGAGTTGAAATCCACGCTTGTGTTTTCATTACAATCCGTTTAATGTCTGTCAAACCCTGACACGCCTGGCGTACACAGTTTTTAACGAACTATGATTAGACAAATAAATTCCATATTAAGTTATTTTCTCCTATTCATTGAAGTTAATGTCAATATTAATTTCCTTTTCAGATTAGTCGACTGTTCCACTCACGAGAGATATTTATTACGAACGAACTGAAGGAAAATGCTGGGTTACCAGGTTTCAAATCACATGGCTTCTGTCCAATAAATGCAAGCGTATTTGGTCGGATTATCAATACATCTAATAAAACGGCTTGGTAGGCGCGTAAGTCAACTCAAGTTCCGTATTCCTAACTCTTTTGAAGTTAGGAATCGAAGTCTATCGTGGGAGGAAAGCACGTGCATTTAAATACTTATTTTTTTATCACTTAGCCCACTAGAGTTCAAATTACCCTTTTTTTATCCACTTTTTGCAAAATCTTATTTGATTGTACGCTTGGCAGCATGGCTCTTGTTTACGTCACCATTGATGCATTCAAGTAAGCAGTAATTTAGGAGGCTGAAACTCAGTTTCCAAGTTCATATGAACATTTTTTTTAATGATGAAGCTTTGGTCAAACTATAAAGACTTCAATGTTCACGTGTACGAAAATTGCTTGCTCAAATTATTAATACTTCAAAATGAATATTAAATGCTTGAATTGAGTGAAAATGCAATTCCTGTGATGTAGATTTCATTATTTCAATTTGCCTGATTATATACATTACAACAAAATGCAACAAATATAAAGAAATATGTATCTATTCATCATAATAACACGTGATTTTATATTTGTGTCAAGTATATATGAAATTAGGTGAATAACTTTTAACCTCGTAGGAGACGCTTAAAATTTACTTACTTTACGAAAAGTGTACTCCTAGCAGTTTTCTTGCCTTTCAGTGCCACATTTTGGTTAGCAAACAGTGCCAGAAATTCAGCGCGCTTCAAAAGTGAGATTTGAGCGTATGTGCAATGTTCTAACACAATTAATGGTAAGTGTATGATTGTTTCAATGATAGAATTTATAACTGATTTCTTATGCCGATAAATTACGATGGAATCTTCGTCGTTTACATGCATCCACGAGTAACCAGATCATATGTAAATTTAGTTCATCCCTGTACTTGCTAGTTACAATATTTTTGCTTGCGTAATCAAGTGGGCAGGTAACCACCAATAAAATGTTGTCAGTTGAATGCTGATGAATCTTGTTTTATTTAGATTAAGCACTGGGATGTGCACAGGTGAATTACCTCTAAACTGTGCTCCGTGGGTGCCTGCTGGGCCTGTTGCTTCAGCGCACTAAACATGTTTTTGGTAAATGCATGTTATTAAATTCATGTGTACAACATAATCAGACAAATAGACAGTCGTGTTATGATTTTTTGTGTACCAAAGGCATTCATTGCAAATAATTCTTTTAGTCAGCCTGCAAACTTCAATATAGTTACGAGGCAGAGGAGCAAATATCTAGACGGCATGGGACTTGGGTATCGACCCAATAGTGGGTCAAACGTTTCGTTCCTACTGCCTCACCACACCACATTTGCTTAAGCAATACCTCATGTGAGCCAGAAAAGCTGCTTATTTCTTACCGAAGTTTTGCGCAGGTTTAGACTAATTAATTGCGACGGGGTGCTGTTGACCGCGACAGGGCTCCTCCTTAACCTAAAACGTAGCTCCTCCCTCTGGCAGTTGTGCCCTGCACGTCAAGGTGTAAGCATGTGAAAAACAGTGTGTGAAACATTCATTTGCCAGACGCTGTGCTGGATGTTACAAAATATATATTAAGTCGGCACGTGGATGTTGAATTCTGTATAGAATGAACATTTTTCAATTGTGCATTGACGAGTAAAGCATGAGTTATGATGAATTTTATTGATTTAAGATTTGGCTAAGATAAATCACCCACTGAAATTTATTTATAATTCTGTCAAATATCTACATTTTACTCATGTTAAATGTCAGTTTTATTGTGTTTTGATATACTGCATATTACGTTACGGTTTTATTCATTATTACAATTTTTTGATGAAGGCTTTTCGTAGACCTCGTTAAAATTTTGTCCACAAGTTAATGAGAAAAAATTGTGGTGCGCGTGCTGCGACTGCCTTGCATTCACTAATGATATTGACTCCAGAAAATAAAATTTTTCAATATTTTAACCACTGCCTTTAGTCAAGTTAAGTTATTGCTTTGCCAAATTAAGTTATTTTTTATTGCTTTGTCAAGTTTAGTTATTGCCTCAAGTTAAGTTATTAGGGCTACTTATCCATATGCACTAGATGAAATTTCAACTTGTAATACCAATAATATTTTTGTTGTCCTTACAATTTATTCTGCAAAGATGGTCTTCTTAATTGGTAGGTTTTCATATAGAAAAAATATTCTGCTGATCCCAAATAAATTTTTCAAATACACACGGTCGAGGAACAGGGACCCAAAATAGTGGTGCAGGAGGCGCAAATTATTTTCGACCTGGCGTTTGTGTTATTCCTATTTTATTCTTGTAATATTGTTCATTTGAAGTAAATATTCAGGTTACGTACCGTAATTGTGCTACTCACTTGTTTGGATGTTATTGTCGCACCGAAATACTTTGCTAACATCGTTCAGAGAGTTTTTCACAACGTTATAGACATCCTGAGTCGTAGCCGTTGAAAATAACTAGTATTTTTCAGTCGACGTGACACAAGCATCATGTGGCATACGCTTCTGAAAATCATGTAAATTAAGAAAAAAATATTTAATAGGCCTTCATTATGGTGTAAACGTTACTGTTTATCACTTCTCAATGAGCAAAATGTATTCGTTACTGAGCAACATTGAGTTGCCTGAAAATAAGATTCTATGTTAAGCTAGTACAAACTTCTTATATTCTGGTTGTAATAGAAAAGTTTATTTTTCTCAGTTACAGAGGAACCTTGCTTGAAATATTTAGTGTTTGATCTAACATTGTTGTTCTTATGAAGGTAAGTTAACGTGGGCTGCTCATGAAATTGTGTCACTAGTTAGTGAAATACTGCGTCTGAGACTCTGGCTGTTGTATAATACGCGAGTGTCAAGCTAACACAAGCCCTGCAACAACTTCAAACCTCTGGGTGTTAATCCAACTGAAATCCATTAATCCAACTGAAAATAACTTTCTGATTACTGGCGCACAACCAACAATAAAAATACCATTAAATTAACTTGAAACGTGTACTATTACCCGCAACTATAAAGCAAAATTGTGTTAATATTTTCATTTGATGAAGTCGAGTTGATTAAGCAAGGTGTTCAAATACGTCACGTAATATTTCTGAAGCCAAGTGTTATGTCAGACATGGCTCAAGGTACAATAAAACTTCAGACACCTTTGCACTTTGAAATGTTAGACGCAGTTGAAGAAGAAGTACCTATTCTGAACTGCTATTTAACGGCGCACTTGACGTAGTTTCGTGTTGTGTGAGGCTCGTTGGCAAGCGCTTAAAAGTTCAGCCGTAAGACAACGTGTAGAGCATAAGTTTCAATTGCACCAGGTGCTAAAGCGTCATTCAGTGCTGTCTTGAGTATTCCTCAGGCCGACGAGCCTCGAGCTGCCCCTAAAAACAGAACATTGACCTTCACAAACATGAGAGCTGGTGAAGCTCTGCCAAACTTCCTTTTAGCAGCTACCATTTTACACCCTTTCGTTTTTGTAATTGGTCGGTCCGTTTTGTTATGACGTTATTTTTTACTTGCTCTTAATTTTAGCAGAACCTTCAGAAAGGCTCGTGAGGTTGTGCCGTGTTAAAGAAGATCAAGCGTTGCAATTCACGCGTACCCTGCAGGGCTTGAAGCTGCCTTTGCTTCTTCCTTTCATTTTCTTGCCATGCTCTTGTGATGCATCTTAACGTCTTTCTTGCCTCTCAGTGCATTCTCACGTGTGCATACACTTCTTAACTAAAATATTAGCTATTGTCTCATTTTAATTAACGCCATTCATATAAGAAATATAATAATTGGCATTGATATATATTCGTATTATACGTAAATCTACCTTGCAACACAGCTTGTACTGAACTAATGTCTATCATCGTAACAGTGCAGAAATTAACTGTTGTATCTGTCTAGTTTTTTGTACTGATAATTTAGAATTCATGAAACTTTCGTTTTGTTCATATTAGATAGAAATAGATGTTGGATGATAATCCATCATCTATTATGATAATGTTAATACATAGGAAATGGGATAGATAATATAAATAAATATGAAATAGATGTAAAGGGCTATATGATGATCTAGTACGCGAGTGCAAAATCCTTGCCTCACATCGAACGTATTTTGACTACTTACAAGCTACACCGTAAGTACTGGCGAGTTTTTCTGTCCTAGGAAAGCCAATGATAACTAGGTAATATTCGCAGATAATCTCCAAAACCTGGCAATTCAAATTTCATGCGCTTCTTCAATATTAAAATAGTAGAATATAGTGTGTTGCAATTGTAAACATGTATTTCGATCATCAAATGAATATCTATTCTTAATTCTACTCATTTTCTACTGAGTTAGATTTTCACTAAATTTATTCAATTTTATGCCCAATAAAATATTAAGCTATAACCTATGCTTTTTAAACAGAATAAAAACAAAGGGAAAAGGGGTTTTAACTCATAAACTTGTTACGACTAAGCAGCTTATCTTTAAGATTTCTGGCCACAGAAGTTATTCATGGCTAGTAGACCAAATAATCTGTGGATCTCTAAAGCCACTTTTCACGAGAGAGGTTTGAGCATCGCCTTGGTTCTTAGCGGGCAGCAAATCGGTCCACTAAACTCAGGTACGAAAATTCCACTTTAAAACATTCTTTTTCCGTAGCCAAGTGAGTGACTATCGACACGAATTTCTACCCCTCGCTTTCAAGTCTTTAAATTTTTCTGACTAACCCAACAGTTCAGAAAACATTACATACCAGATGCCTTGTACACAAAATTCCAAAAATTTCACATAGAACTGAGGAGCTCTTTTGAAGATCCCGACTCAGTGGCAACACGGTTCGCGATGTTTCGAGTCATGCTTCTGCCTCCTGCATACAGTTTCCAGTGCTGTGACGTCAGCAGGCAGACAGATCGCCATCGTAAAAACGTTTTAATTATTTGCGGGTGTCGCTGCTCATTGAAGCCACAGTCTGTCTGAGGAACAAAGCTCTACAGTTCTCACCTTCGTTCTGGCGCGTCGATTAGTCGCGGTGGAAAACTTTTTGTTCGACTATGAGGCTTCAATCAGAGAATGAATGAAAAAGTGAACATTTTCGTGATGTGTTGGTCACTTTATTAACAATGAGCAATGTATTATTGATAAAATAATCAATATGCGATCATAATATTCGTTGATAAAGTATTCTTGAACATTTTTCCTGTCATCGCTTTGCTGAAGGGTGTATTACATTCTCACCATAGTGACAAAAGTCAAATTTCATCTCTGTACCTTTTTTTTGAGCTCTCACAGCCCACTACTATGACGGACGTTATCCCATGGAATATATTTTGGGATTTTTTCAAATATTTCATAGAATGCAACAATTTGTTACAAATGCTATACACAGATCTGTATGTGGTACATTTCCATCGTCTCTGGTCATATTAAGTATTCGAAATTAATCAGATGTCCTCCGTGAGTTTAGTTATGCCAGGGAGAAATTTGATGTGAAAATACGTCAGAATTGAATTTTGAAGTAAGAAAAAAAATAACTTGTAGAAAACGTTTATGTGGGCATAAAGATAACTCATCGTTCTTAAATTCACCTTGAAATTTGCCTTGATACAAATTTTAATATACACAAATGCGACACTTGCGAAAGAGACATTCCATAATGTCCTCTGACCACGTTTATGTTGTTGTATCTACCCTCGGATGTAATCGAGGGCTTTAGCTAGTCCAGTCAGCTATTACAACATTAGTGATGAACCACTAGGCTCTCAATTCTACATCTGTTTTCCCATAGATGGTAGCCGTAGTGAGGTTGGTAGAGTTGAGAAATTTGTAAAATGTTAAAAGATATGGCAATATTAATGGCATAGTGAAGCCCGGAATGAACACATTACTCGAGTGGCCATTCACTTCATGGTTCCGGCAATGACTTCTTCAAAAACATTTCTCATGTTGTTTGTTTCCACTTGATTGGGTGCTGTTTGGGAAGTTCTCGATAATGACGAAGTGCGAATCTATAGTTAGATATGGTGGAATTTACCTGAGCCGCAAGCTGGCGGCGAGCCATGTTTATTTACAGCGATAATGAAGAGCGCTCATATGAGTGCGATGAGAGTGGTAACTTGTTGGGTACTGTGAAGCCTTACGTGTGGCGTGTCTTCGTGTGGTGATTTGAAGTCTGTTGAATAAAATATATTTGGTTACTGGCAAATTTTGGCTTCCTGGTGAATTTTATCTATATTTTCCCATGTCAATGGATGAATCTGACTTTCTTTCACGCGTATTCTTTTTCTTCGTTCCTCTGATTGGTCGCCCCCGTTTAGACTTCTGCACCGCAATCGGTAGGAGACTAAACAGTTGGTAACTTTGGAAGCATTGAAAACTTAGATTTGTGATGTTTGTTTATTCTTCAATAAAGCAAGCGCATTTCTTCTCCCTCGGACCTGATCTCTTCGGCGGTGCCTTATACCCGTGTCAATTCAGCATAGAGCAGCTATAGCATAGGAAGATAGGTAGGCAAACATACGTATATTTCGCTTTACGCTTAGTTCCGTGCAATTTTAGTCAACTGAACATAGTTCAATTTATTGCGTTAATGCAGGATCGGACTGTCCGGTCTCAGTGAAGCCGTTCTGCTTGTTTGTGTTAACCTTGTTCATGGATTAAGATTTCATTTATAAATTGTATGTTTTGTTAATTATGAATTGAACAATATTAATAGAAAGGAGGGGAATTAAACTTTCTATTTTGTGGGTTATAAAGCCGGCAGTCTCTCTTTCTATTTCTTCTGGCCAATGTGTTGTTTTTTAGGCAGTTTCCGTGGAAATCCCACGATTTAGATTTTACTCATTTTAAATTATTTGAAAGATAAATGCATTGAAGATTTACGACGAATTATTGTGTTTTAAATGAACAATTTTTATTAATATATACAGGACTTCCATAGTGCATCTTATCGAACGATAACGTGACCCAGATAGTACAAGTTAAAATTTCTTGATTCAAAAGTGAAAAAAATTAAGGATCTATGAAATAAATACATTTTTCAGTTTTATCCGTGGTACCATCAGAATCAAAATATTTTTCTGGAATATATACAGAACTTTCATTTTGTATCTTGCCTAACGATAACAGGGCCGTGTAAGAGAAGATAGTTAATAACAGAAAAAATGGCGCGTTTTATAGTGATCCGGTGCCTTTGGTATCCACAATACAATGCTTGTAATACATGCATACCCGTTCTGATTTCAGTTCAATAATTTTTCTTCAGCAATAGATAGGAAGTAATGGGACGGACACACAGATACAGCAAGATGGAGATACATAGTCGATTATATATGTAGATACTATCACGGTACGCCGGGTGCAAGAAGGCAGTGCGGCGGGTGGTGGCGGGCAGGAGGTGCTGCGGGTGGTAGGTGTGTCCTGCCTGCTCGCCACCACCTCAGGTTGCAGGCAGGCTAACCACCTCAGGTGGCAGACATGCATACCCGTTCTGATTTCAGTTCAATCATTTTTCTTCAGTAATAGATAGGAAGTAATGGGACGAACACATACAGATAAAGGGAGAGAGAGAGAGAGATGGAGATACATAGTCGATTATAAAGGTAGATTTAAATCCAGTACTAGAGACACAGTACGCAAGATATGCTTCTTCTGGTTTCTACCTGTTAATATCGGTATGGTGATGAGCTTGTTTATCTGTTCGTTCCAGCAAATAACTTTGTGTAGAATTTGCCCAATCACCCATCAAACGCTTACAAACATCGAGTATGCCTCCAAAGGTTCCTTCAAAATCGGGAGGAACAAACAAATCTTCCTCTCAGCCTACGACAACTTCTACTTCCAGTAGTTCTAAGTCTTCATCTGCTGCGTCTTCCAGCCCTAAAAAAGACAAGGTTAGTCTATTAGGAATTTTTTTTCTGCCTTGTAGCGAAGCGGCATGCTTGCATTGTAACTTTTGGAACTATGGCTTATGCTAACAAAACTTTAGGCAGCGTGTTTTTCAAGTTAATTCTCGGTTAAGAATATAATGCCAACATTTTTATGTGTAGAGTTTCTTCCTATTTAATTTTTCGCATAATTAGTTGAGTTGTTAGTTTAAATATGTATTGGCGTTTTAAAGAAAATACATTTCAAGATACGTACGTGAAGAATGTATTCAGTTTGTGAAGAGCATAGTGATTACAATGCCAGTCTCATTGAATCTTATGTATTTTTTGACGTTTTGGAAGCTTTTTATCACGAAGGCTCAAGTTTATTACCAAGTCCATGGAGCGAGGGAAGCAATAACGCGTCTTATGCGAAACAATAAAAAGAAATCTAGAGGAATGTATTCTCGCATATTGCTGTGGCGTGCTTAGAGTCGAGAAAAAGTGGCGTTTCTTCATATGAGAGTTTTTGTAGTATCTGAGTCTAATTAATTCCTTAACCACTATTATATATTAAAATTATTAAGCAATGCACATTGTAAGGATATAATCCACTTGGATAGAGTATGTTATCTTGACACTACCACTTGGAGAATGTTCACATAAACATAACTTGTATACGTGATCATATGCATACATTACTTCGTAAGTTAAACCAGTCATTGCCCCTCTAAGCGTGAAGTAAGGTTATTTATATAAGCAGCGAAATTAGCAATCTATTTATACTGCTATTAATTATAATCCTCAATTATTGATCAATATTTTGCCTAAGAGTTTGAAATTCCTCGACTGCGTCACATGAGTGAATATTCTGTACGTAGGTGTCTCCTTGCAGTATGAATTCATAAGACATTTTTTAATCGACAAATTTATACTTTACTAATAAATTTTTATATTATGCAGTATTAGGTAAGCTTCACAGAACTTTCGAAAAGGGTGTCTACATTTTCTTCGTCTCTCCTTCCTTCCTTCTAGAGTACGCTCATTACACTAATCATTTCTTACATTTTAGGACAAATATAAGGGTTATATTCAAAGTATTTTGTTGGCTTCAACATAAATGAACACGCTTGCCAGAAAGCCTAATTTTGTTTTAGTGTGGGTTGTGAGCGTCTAATTATTTTCCCCCTTGCTATTTTCAACAGATGCTTTTTACCTTCACGGTAATATCATTTCGCGCACATTTCTTGCACTAAACGTTACGAATTGGTTGTTCGAAGGAATATTCCTTACTACCTTGAATGCATTAGTAATTTTGAAGTTGGCGCTGCTTTCCCCTCATCGGTAGGTGCCCTTGGCTTGAGTTCTGCCCATGCGCGCAAGACACAAGTAAACTATATTTTTTTATAATTTAACTCCCTAACAATGTATTTTTGCTCATAAATTTTAAAATACGAAATCAATGTTTTAAAAATATGAAACGGCTTACAATACAGTCGGTTTGTCATGTGATAGTGAGATGTTAAAATTGCAACTGTAATCATCGTATATGTTGCTGTCAGTCTCATCTTGCTTCGACGGACGTGCTGCGCCCTGCACTTGTAATTCTGCTGCAGTTAGCTTCCTATTTCCGTTAGAATATTTCCTTCAAATACTAGCCAAGATGGTAAGAATCTTGCATTGTTTTAATTACTAATTGTTTATTTGAGTTTATAGCTCAAATAACTTGTGCGTACTGCGATAGCAGTTAGAAATTATTATCTTCACAATTTTTTTAAGTAGGTAACAAATTGTGAAGTGATTCTGCTCAATTTTTTGCAATTTTTCCTGTACATTTGTTGTCGGATTTTTGACTACAAGCCGAACAGGAATTCATTATATAAAAAATATTTTGTAGTTTTCATAATGTATATCAAGTCAAATTTTATGTATGGGTATCATGTATGTAGATATTGTACAGAGTATAATTATACAGCTTTGAAGTAACCTTTCTTCTATTTTCTGAATGCTACATGCATAGCCTTTCATTTCCTGGTGACTTAGGAAGCTTCACTGCCCCAGTTGTAAAGCAGGGCTAGTGTATGTTAAAGGTGCTCTGGCGGTTGCAAGTTAGTAGCTAAATTTCACTTCAAATTTCCTCCAATATTGAATAAACAGTCCCAAGAATTTTGCCACCTTGTTGAAGGAAAATTAAAGTTGATCTAAGCTAGCAGAGATGTTGAGATCTGGGAAATCTTGTCAAGCTGGAAATTGTTTTCTGATGTATTAGACTTTTCTTAAATGTGTATAAATGAAAACTGTGCTATTGTAATTTAATCTTTGTTTCAAAAAAGTGAAGTGCAAACTATATATCCCAAAGATTATATAGTTAAGTTTGAAGTAAGCCTCGAGTTTTTAATTTACAACATCTGTAATTTTCTTAAAGTTGCAGTTTAGTCATGCATATTTCTAGTTATGAGTGAATTATACTTATTAAACTTGAACCTCATAAAAATTAAAGAAACTTCAACAAGTTCCTTGCCATGTCATTTTCAACATCTGTGGATAATTTAACCATTTAGTAGTGATACTGCATCACTAAAAACACTTTAATCCTCTAGCAACCAAATTTTTATGGTGAAATTCATTATTTATTACTTTTTGGAGGACAAATATAAAAAATGACTAGTAATCATACCACATTGTGCAAAAAGTATTTCCTGCTAAAATTTTGCAAGAAGGGCTATGTCCAGTTGGTTATTAGCTCCATTGGTAGTATGCTTGTAATATGAAGTTTTTGTCTAGAGATATATATGTGCAGTGGGATACTAGAGGGTTAAGTATGAATGCATGTTGTTCATGAACAAAACTAGTTATTTTTCTGAAGGGCTACATGAGTGGGACATATTACAGTTAAGTGTTTAGAGGCTTCATGAAAATTTATTATTGAAATTATTTTATATGAAGAAAGTTATAACCTAGTTTTATATAATTTTCCATGTAATTGCAATGTTTCTATCATCTTAAGAAAGTTGTTGATGTTAATCAGGGTTTTGCCCTGCCCTGCTTTTTTTCATACTTTGCTTGAAATCTAATAGCATAATGATAAGTAATACTTCCATAACGTCATTTCAGCTAATTCTAACTCTTTACTACAAGTTATTTTTTAATGTTATGTAAAAACTATTCTTAAAATAAATGAGGGCAAAGGGACAGTAGTCATTATAGGCAACTACCATGCATAATATATTATGGAGATGAGGTTTAAGCAAACAAATGAGGAAAGACTCATTTTTATCAAAGCAAAACATCAGAAAAACGTAACTTGTTTTAACAATGTGTTATGTGGTGTGAAATGTGAGCAAGTTAATGTTTGAGAGTTTGTGATATAATTATAATTTCTTACTTGTGGTTAAAACTAAAAACCAATGCTGTTGCATTTCTTGTGTACCAACTTCATTGGAAATATACATTTTTGTTTGTTTGTTATTAGCACAACTAAATTAATTCATTATGATTAGTTATAAAGTGAAATTTACGTTTTTTATGCTCTTGACTGAATTAATTCTAGGAATTATGGCCATCTAAGAACATTATATTGCTGTACTAACATATTTTTCTTTTTCAGGGAAATGAATCCTCACTACCCATGGAGATGTGCTCCAACTGTGAGTTTGACAAGACAACTGCAAATTTGGTTTGATCATCTTTGTGTTAATTTTCAGGTTTCTTTTTGAAAGCTGTTGAATTTTATGGAAATTAACCCTAAGGATATATTTTGTCTCCATTTTCTTCTAATTATGTGGTACTAAAACTTACAGTGATGATCAAATGTGTTGCATATATTATTTATGCTTCACAATTCTTAGTACAAAAAATATTTTAACCACAAATCAAAGTTTCTGTTCAGAGGAGGAAGGGGGCACATGGTTTAGCCCTAGATTAGATTGAAAAGTAGAAAGCTCAAGTTGTCTTGATAGAACTACTAGTAGACCCACATATGAAAAAATCAATGTGTTCTTTACTGAATTTTTTGTTTGATTTGCCTGTAGACATGGGCTTTGTGAATGAGTTTCCACATTGAAGGATGTGCCTTTGGTATCCACAAAGCTATGCTTACTATAAATGTATGCCTGTTCCATTGAGAAGTCAATACCTAGCATTAGTGAAAGTTTATTTCAGCTTGCAGTATTTCAACTTTCAAGCACATATGCCAAAAATCATATTTGCCATTGTAATTCACGAATGAAGTTTCATGGTATCTCGTCTTGTTATTCAGTAGACGAGCTTTTTCCCATATAAATGCTTGAGGGTGACAGAGGCACAGACCAAACAAGCAAGTAACAAACTGTACTATTATGTAGTGGGATTTCAGTTAAATGAATGTTGCATTTTCTCCTTTAATGACCTAAGGATGGCAAAACTTTTATTGGTAACTAATTTCTTGAATCATCTCGATTAATATTATTTGTCTATAAAAGCTAATTCCAAATTATTTTTAGTGATGTGGGACTAACCAATAAAAATTCAAGTGTAAGTATTGTATAATACAAAACATTTTCATAACTGAATGCAATATGTCATGTGATAAATCATTGATTGTTTGTATTACAATACTTATTAAAGAAAATTTCCATTTTAGTCTTTCTATCTTTCTGTGTTACTGAGTATGTCATATAGGTTATGCAAGCTAATATTTTGTAAATAAATGTTAAGTTGGTTCCCAGAGTTATGATGGAGATAACAGTAATTCAACATATCTAGGGGAGTGAATGTTCAAGAGAATGTGAGTCTCTTGCTTTTGAAGAAATTTATAAGATAGGTATAGCTTTTTCTTCTCTTTACAAATTTTTGAAGCTATGCTACAAGAATAGTTGGCTTTTGTCACTGTCTTCTGTCTGTTTGAAATGCCAATGTTGCTGCTGTGTGTCATCAAACACACTTGAAACTGTGCTTAGAGTGCAGTGTCACACTGGTTTACTATGTAGTTCAGTTTTACACAACAGATTACATGCAATGAGCATAAAAATAAATCAAGGATACTCCTGAGCTATTGTTGATATTGTTTCAATTTTGGTACCAAATATAAAGGCAGTCAAGCATGTATGTCAGAATTAGATTGGTTGTTGCATATGTATTTAAAATTCTTTATTAAATTTTCGATTGTTTGCTAGTTGCATTACATACTTTGGTAACAATATTGTGCAACATCCATAGTTCTGGTACATGACCTGTGCTTGTTCTCTCAAGTGTGAGTGTAGTATGCACCATAGACTTGAATTATCATGAGCATCCCAGCAACATAGTGGAAGCATAGTGTTTCTTATGGAGAATTTCTATATAAAGCTGAACTACATTGATTTTTTGCTCTCAGGTGAACAAAACAGGTCTTCATTATGTGGTTCCTCACCTACCTTGTATGCATCTTTTTACATTTTTGTGATGTTCACCTGCAATTTTTGAAAGATTTTTCCTAAGGTAAACTGGAAAAACTTTCACACTGAATGTCCATCAATATTGAATTCTCCCACTTTTGATCGATTAGAGAAAAATATTAATTTTTAATGTCAACTCAAATATTGTGTTATGTAAACTACCCAATTCTATCAGTTTGACATAAATTCATAGTAAATTAGTGTTGCATTCAAATGTTTATTTATTTCAAATGTAGATTGTCTCCATGATTGAAAAATAGCTCCTGTTTGCCAGAAGTATGTGTGATATTTGACAAGCCCTGATGCTTAGGAAAAAGCACTTTTTGTCAGTTTACTCTAAATTTGTTATGTATTCTTCCAGTTGTAAATGTAGAAGAAATAAGAAAATGAAATTTTTTGTTAAAGGAAGCTTTTTAATTTTATCATTTTCATAGCCTAAATGCCTAATATTTTTGTTTTATTAAGTGAACAGGCATTTCTGTTATTTTAATTTGTCATTTTTCAGTAAGAGGTTAATCACTGCATGAAAACACTGTTAAGAGATAGTTTTGTTCCATGCTCTTGTGAAACAAATGCTAGCTATTCATTTAGGCCCAATTGTTTGTGTTGGAAATTTTCAGGCCTGTCTGCCTAAATTAACAGTCTGTGTGTACCTTTGTGCCTGAACATTTTGAGTGATTTCCTGAGCAGATTTGCTCATGGTGCATGTTCTGATTAGTTTATATTTTGAGGAATCTTGTCACCTCACCAACTTAGTGCAGAGATACTGATACATTATTATTATTATTATTATTGGACTAAGTTGTTGGTATGTGTGCTTCTTAGTGTTTTAATGAGCTCTCTTGTATGGGGCCATCTGAGGTATTACATTCTACTTGGGCTTTTAATCCTGTTTTTTCTACTTTATTCAACAAGAGTCTCTTTAGTATTCCTCTCACTGTTCAAAAACTTTCAGCTTTTGAAGTCACCTTGTGTGACTGTTGAATGAACTTGTCAGGCAGACCGAATCAGACAATCTAAGTTGACCATAATATGGCTCACCAATGTTGAAGTTTTTGCCTGCATTAATAGATTGTTCTAGTTTTGAGAGGTTTGTATGCTATAAGTTAGTAAGGGTATAATTTACAGCATTATGTATGCTTCATTTAAAGGGACTTAATATTAACCCATTAGCACCTATCAAACTAAATATAGTAGGTGGACTCCATTAAAAATCATTCACTTTAGCCCTATATTCTAAATGTTTCATTCTAAAGCTGTGCAAAATTCCATAAAAATGTGTAGATATAGAGGGTAATTTACATGCTGTTTCGTTTGGGGGAGAAATAACTTGGTCATTAAAGGGTTAAGCAGTTTAAATATTGTCCATATATATAGATACATGTATATGTGCACTTATGTTTGATCTATATTTTCTTTAGTTCATAATGTCGAATATTGGAAGTTTATTTGATTACATTTTTGAGAGCTTAATTGACATTTATTTGTAAATAAGGGCAATATGATCATTGTTAGACTGTGCACTGTATATAGTTTGTTTTATTCAGTGGTACACATTAGCAAATATGCTTTGTAAAATAGAATGAACTAACCTTCTGGTTGTGTGTTAGATTTATTTTAGAGTGCAGAATAAACTGAATTATTTGGTATTTAGTATGGTGAGTTTAATAATTAAAGATGCCTGTCCTTTTCTATGTACCTCTTCAGCTAATACTACAATTGTGTAGCTCATATGGAATTCAGGAAGATGGCTCTTATGTTTATTTTATGATTAAATATGTATATTACATATCTTTCAAAGAGGTCCCATTGTGGGAAAAGTTTCTTAAATTTGCTTTCATGTTACCTTTATTAATTGTTGGTGGATAGCAGTGTTATCATAAATTTAGGGGTGCAGTTCTCATGAAAGGAAATCTTTATTTGTTTTACAGCAGATTTGGAGGTTTGGTTTCAGTTGAACAGAAATGATTGCTTGAGCATGGAAGTATTGTTACTAATTATCTATGATGTATTCTGCATTTTGTAGGTATAATACCTAAAAAGCATTTGAATATGAGCTTCTAAATGTGAAGGCATTGTATTAGAGTGCATAAAGAATGCTGCTACTTTTTCTACTGCTGAACTTCTCAAATTGAATGAATTAGGTGTGGAGTATTTGCATAATTGAATGATTTCACAGCTATCCATAAGTCTTTTTCAAATGCTCTATGGCATTGGCTATCCAAAAATGGCAGGTTGGTGAATGGGTATTGGTTAGTTAATAATTTTTCTCTATTTTTTCATAATTTTAGCTGGTTAGATGTCAAAGTAGTAATAATTGAATTTTAAGCTTGGTATTTTCATTGGTTAATGGCAAGCTTTGAGGCCTTTTTCCCTGTAATTTATATTAGATGATTATGAAATTTGGTCCTAGAATTTTGGAATGTTAAGAATGGCTGATTGTAAAATGACTTTCTTTGGATTAGTATTGCTGCTAGAGACACTAGAATAACATGCAAGCACAGCCTCGCCTGTGCACTTGCTTTGGAATGGCTTTCAATAAGTCTTCATTGCACATTACAAGTGAATGGAATGAGGCTTAATATAAAGATATAACTGTGACTAATATAGTGTTAGGTTGGAAAATGCTTCTATGAAATAAATTAATTGAACAAATTTTGATTTGACTCCTTTTTGGTTCTGAATTTTTCTTCACCATTTCACTTTTGTTCAGAGAAGATATGAGAGTGGACCTTTTAGCTTGTTATTGAATAAGCAAAATTTACCTTGGGTTTGCCATCTCCCTTAATGCAATGATACTGTGCCTGTCATTTTGTCTTGCAGGCTCTGCAACAAGTGTTGTGTTCTCTCACAAGATCAGTTGCATGCATTCCAGAGTGCAATATTCACCTTGTCTGTTCTGTTGCAGCTTCTTCAGAGTATGGATTCCAGATGTGTGAGTGATATAATTTGACAGCTCTCTCATCTCAGTCTTAATCCATACCTCTCTAATCTTAGAGACCTCCTAGATTTAGTGCACGATTCCTTAATTTACATCTCATGCTGGACTAATTTAGTGTGAAAGCTTGAAAATTTATTGATGTTTCTGAGGGAAACGCAACATTGGAAGTTTGTTTGTAAGTATTCAATCTGTGATTGTTTATCTGAATATCAGTACATGTATTTCTTTATGGAATCGTGCTCTGAATGGGAGCTCTCTAATATGTATCATTTTGTTTCAGTTGTCATCAGGATTTTTTGTGTTGAGGGGTTCACTTGTTATTATTGTGGGACGTTTCATCCATCTAATTCTCATTTTCTCTACTCCTCCCGTCCTTGGCGTACCGAGTCGTTCATTCCTTTGGTACAGTAAAGTTCTTCCTAAGGTGTCCAGTGTAAGTAGTGTCAAATTATTATTGCATTCCCTCCTCTCCTGTTGTTGCCAAATTCTCTTGGCAGAGATGCAACGGATTTTGCTCTTTTTAATAATCTTTGTCTTTATAACCTTTTAACTGGTCCTTTGACATTTTAGTATTGTTATTTACCCACTTGTCATGAAGTAACCTGGAATGGTGCTTTACAACCCCACAACCACTGCTTGTTTTCTGTGTTTCTTCCTATTTTCAGAGCCTCTCGCGTGATAACATTCATCGCTCATGTCTCTTCCTCGTCTGGTTATTGTCATCTTTTTACTTACACATATTTGTGCCTTTTATCTTTTTACTTGAACTTTTCTGAATTTGGATTTTTTTTCCTGTGGTTTCTATTTTGTGTGTCTGATTTGCATCGTGGTACTGTGCTCTTGCTTTTTACTAGCTTGAGTTGAGGTCTTGGTGGTGATTGTTTAATTTTTTCCAAATCTTACTCCATTTGCTCTGCATCTTGCTTTACTGTGCTATTTTTAGGTTAAAATTTTGATATACAGAGAAACTATACCTCATTTTTCATATAAAACAGCACCTCTGTCTACAAGATTTATATAATTTCTGGGCCTACAATTCAATCATTGAAATACCAAGATGTGTTTCATTTTGTCGGATGACTTTCAGATAAATCATACAATGTTTTGCATTTTTCCTTAATTTCTTATCAAAGGATTTAATATTTCTTTGTAAGATGGTCTATTCTTTGTACTTAGTGGTGCATCACACATGTTACTTTTGTCATTTATTTTCAGCAGACTGAATCACCACTGAAACTTTTTTCTATCGTGGCTGCAGTGGTTAAACCAGGAATATATCAGCATGCTGAAAATATTATTTTTTTAACATCTGCAAGCGTTTGGTCTACAGTTAGTCTATCATTTTATAAATGCTCACCTACTGCTCTGGATGCGCTAATTCTACTGCTAGTATTTTTGCAGAAATTTATTTTTTCTAGTTGCTGTTTCATATCAATTTTAGGAATCACTTGATTAAGCAGTGTTCAACCAAATTTTTTTTTAGCATTTAAAATTTTCTTGCAATTTTTGACACAACTTATTTATCTCAAATAATACTTAAAGGTTGTGATGCTTTTATTTGCTGGGATAGAAGTGTGTCTTCTCTTATATTTTCTACTTTCTCATAGCTGTTTACTCGTTGAAATCATAACCATTTCATTGTGTTGGTCTGGCTGTGGAATAGGTTTAGTTAGATATTATTCAGCTTGATTTGGACTAGATTTGATCCATTACACTATAATATATGAATCGTCGCTCAACTATCGTATAATTTTCACGTTTTCGTTTATTGTATACAGAGGAATTAAATTTTGTCCCCATTGATGTGCAGAAAAATTGAAGATCTTGCACACTTTTTCTTGCCAATTTGGTCTTGTATTTTGGAGTTGGATTCTCAATTCATTGTTAAACTCATACTTGGAAATCCTGTTGCCCATTTTTAAATGAAAGCCTTCATTATCATGATGAAACTTTATACATGGAAAACAGCAATAGAGTTTCTTGGTGTTTAAACTTGCAGCTCCCACTATGAAACCGTTACTGCTTGTCTAGACGAAAAAATAATGAAAGGCCTTTGTGCCTTTCAATATAAAAAAGGCAACAATGAATAAAATTTAATTCGATCGTTACATTGTTTACAAGTGTTTGGTACTAATGTGTGTCATTTTGATTAATTGGTGTTGAGTTTCCCTGTCTTTTCATACCTCAAAGTTTTCTTTTTGCTAAAGTGTTTTGACGCATGAATTTGAATTTCAGCCAACCTCACTTATTCCTCACTTTTTCTCTAAACATTTTGAAAACATTAATATTCCGTGTTTGGATTTAATATTGTGATTGTATTAGCTTGAAATACATACATTGACATATTGTAACCAATTAAACGATGTTCTATGATAAAACTCAGTGTTAATTTTGTCTTTAATGACTCATGTTTTATTGTACCATTTACCAATGATAACCGTTTTCACATCCCTGATACTGTCATTCTTCTTTACTGGTGCTTCAAAATTTTCTATTGCAAATGAACATAATAGTCGAACATCATTGTCGTAAGTTTTTTATGTTGTTCATTCGATTTCTTCTTCGTTTACCCTTGCGTCATGCTGCTGGTGGGGCTTCCTCTGACACTATTTGGTTTTCAATTGCATCTCCCCCTCGCACCACAACTGATGCTGTGTGCAATTGCTGCAATCTCCACCTCGCACCACAACTGATGCTGTGTGCAACTGCTGCAATCTCCACCTCGCACCACAACTGATGCTGTGTGCAACTGCTACAATCTCCACCTCGCACCACAACTGATGCTGTGTACAACTGCTGCAATCTCCACCTCGCACCACAACTGATGCTGTGTGCAACTGCTGCAATCTCCACCTCACACCACAACTGATGCTGTGTGCAACTGCTGCAATCTCCACCTCGTACCACAACTGATGCTTTGCGTGACTACCTATATCCCGACCCCAATGCTGTTTCTGTTAACGTATTCGGACCTTCTCAACGCTCCTATTGAGTTATTGTGGAATCTGTACTGGTGAGATGAAATACAATTGTTATCATGGAACAGTTGATGCGGACGAGATTCGCAGGCTGGGCAAGAGATTCCGCAAGCTTGATTTGGACAATTCAGGGTCACTGAGTGTGGAAGAATTCATGTCACTACCTGAACTGCAACAAAATCCACTGGTGCAAAGGGTTATCGACATTTTCGACGCTGATGGCAACGGAGAAGTCGATTTTAAAGGTAATTGTTTGTTTTTAAACTTTATTCAATGTGGTTCGATTTGTATTATATAGTATTACGCAAGAAAAAGGTTCAATATCATGAAGAAGCTGACTTAAATAAGTAAGAGTTACCAATCTTCGGCTGAAGATTACACGTCACGCTCCACTTACCTAACCACACTTAGATCTGTGAGTCAAACTTCTGTCTGGTCAATCTTTCTTCCTCATGTCAGCTGATGGTATGCCATACTGATTGATCACTGACAGCTATGGCATGGATTCTGTGTTAGTTGTTCATTGACACACGGCCACCTAATGGAACGACTACATCAACGGGGATGTGAGCGGTGTCATGTCCCTCTGACTATCCAACATATCCTATCCGAGCTGAACTCTGTCAACCTTCAATTTTGTGCATTTATGTATTCGAAAATTAAAGGTAGATCTTGAAGCTGCGGTGGTTAAACTAGGAATATAATATGATAATAATATGTATATCTTGTACTATTTGTGATACATAACGTTGTGAATGACGCAACTACAAGACCGCTGAGCGCGCTGCATTGATGCCTGGTAGGGTTTCAGGGTGAATATGGCACTCGGCCGTAAGTGGGTGGGCAGCTGAAACCTCAGGGACTGAGATGCTCTCAGCTTATGAATGAGGCGTGAGATTTGACCATCTTTTGTGCGAGCAATGGATTGAGTGCTATGTTACCTACTCTTTCTGAAATGATGAAAGGCTCAGAATAAACGAGGAATGCCTTTTAACATTGTTGAGACAACTGCATCGCCATTGAGATCACTTCTATTTGTGACTACTGTTTATATACTAGAAATATTGTAATGGTGATGAAAGTAATATATTATTTTTATGGTGGCATAAGATAGACTTCTCTAAATCGTGAAATCCTTCGACGCGATATAAGTTTGAGACACTGATGCACTAGCCAAGTTGATGGCTTTACTACTTGCCCATTGAGAACCAAGGCATGGATGCCATGCTAGTTGTCCATTGACTACTCTGACATTAATCCTACAGCAGTCAGTGACTACTATGGCGTAGTATTCTCTTCATTTCGTGCAGTGGTGCTTTCAATGTTTTTTTTAGTTAAAATTAATTTAGGTAACTTTGTTGAATGTTCCGTCATTGCTATTTTTCGTTTGCTTAGCAAGTTTTCCTGTACCATATGTGGATACTAACGAATTAGATAAACGGCTATTCGATAATGCTACTGATTTGGGTTTCCATAGCGGTACCATCGTTTTTTCTAAAACGCTTCGAATAGGGTTCAGCATCAGAGGTACAAGAATATTGTAGGCCCCAATATTAATAGCGCAATTTTGTAGCCAAATTAAAAACCTCATACTATGCCCGAAGCTATAAAGTTCAAATATTAATACAGAATAGCCGTTGGCATGGCACCAAATTTCGTGCTTCGTCAATTATCCATTTATTTGAAAGGATGCAAATACTTTTTTCGTAGGTTTAATTCTGGTAACTTTCACTGTTAGGTAAGGTGTTTAAGGTTCGAATTTTAAACAAGGAAAATAATTGGTAAAATTTTACATCATATTAACTATATAATTGTGTAAAATCTTAACTATATCATCTTGCAAAATAAAATTTAATTAATTGAAATGTGGTTTAAAACGAATAAATAAATATTACTCTACTCCGTTAGGCATTGAAAAATGTTGTAAAATTTCAAAACCATTAAAATCGGACATTACTTGTGAGATGACCTGATGGTTTTGTGTGAATGAAACTGCACCCTATGAAATTGTTCAAATAAGGTACGATTTTTTCTAGTATTCACGTAGTTACCTGATGCTGGCTTTTATACAAAGGTGAGTCGTGAAAACAGTTGTAGTATTTCAATAGTAGTTATTCATCGATCGATAGAGATCCAACAGTCATGCACAAGTACCTATCGGTTGTTTGTTTGCGATAGTTTTTGCTTTTGCATCGATTGTTGCGCTATGTAGGTTTGTCATACCATGAGATGTTCAACCTTTTTACCTCACGATTATGCATTTTTCATTCCGTGAAACTTCAAGTATTGTTTATCGTTTCAGAGTTTATCCAAGGAATGTCACAGTTCAGTGTCAAAGGAGACAAAGAAAGCAAGATGAGGTTCGCTTTCCGAATTTATGATATGGATAATGACGGCTACATTTCCAATGGCGAGCTCTTCCAGGTAAGATTTATGTTCTTGCTTAAGAGTAGAAAAGTTTTCTTGGATTGTGGTAGTATTAAAAAAAAATAAAGTTATTATTATTTGGTCCAGAGTGTTCACGAATGAATTTGTGTCTTTTGGTGCGTCCATACCTTACTTTTAGTTCAATGCTAGGTGATGTAGTGGAAAACAGATCTAACTTTTCTCGGAACCTAATACATTAGATCACTGCATACGTGGTATAGTTACTTATATTCCCGGTGCTGTTAATTTTAAACGGAAAAATCGATGAAGATATCCTTGCTTCGTGTCTATACCATCTTGTTACCAAGTTCTGTGGAATAGTTTTCTTTTCCAAAGTGATTTCCGTTGGTGCTGTTAACTTTGTTCAATTTTCACTTTTATCTCTTCAATTTCTCCCGTTAATCTTCTTCTCTGCCAGTACTTTATTCATTTCGTGCTCATGGGCACGTGCACACTTGATTTTATTCCTACCGCTCGCCACAATGTAAAGAAAGGTTTAGTTGTGGTTTGGAAGTAGTAATAGGGACCTACTATACCTATGAGAGGTACTATGTGAACGAATTGGGCAAATTTGTTTCATACTAGTCTTGATAGCAGCGGGTCTGAACTGCTGACATTCGGCACGGTAGTTCTAAGATTAAAATTCCACAACACTCGTGGTAAAAGATACTCCCGTAGATACTTATACAGACCACAAAAAATATTCTGGTTTTTGGATGGCTATAACTCACTAACTATTTTAAGTAGAAGGATGAAACAGAAATCATCTGAGAAATAAGATTGTAGTCTTATCTAATTACATTCTATATTCAAAATTTCGATCTTCATAGTGAATACATTAGTTAATACGAAGAATGAAATTTGGAATAACTGCATTAAGAGTAGTAACATCGATAGAGGCAATAATTTGCAGCACAGTCTCTTTCAGTAATGCTATGGAAGAAGGTTTAGCTCGACAAAATCTTTCTTAAACAAAGTCTCCTGTTTCAGGGCATTAAAAAAAGGTCCATAAATCTTGTGTGCACTTAGTCCAAACCAAATAGCAATCTCTTGAGAGTGTAATGAGTTTTCCCAGTGGTCAATTGGTTTCTCATACGACAGATTCCGAAAATTTTGCTTGTTAATCGTGCCTTCAAGGTAGATGTGACATTTGTCACTGAAAATGTTTTCAACATTTAGTTGATTTACAGAAAATAGTTGATGAATTGCTACACAAAACCGTAATCTCCGCATTCATCCTCAGAATAAAGCTTATAAAGGCACATATTAGCGTTTAGAAACTGGATAAAAAATATTAAAATCATATTTATATAATTTAAAATTACATTGATACGATTTTAAATTTTTCTAAAGAATTTTCCTTACTGATTCTCGTTTAAGGTCGTTTTTTATCCCGTTTGTGGCATCATTTTAAATCAATTCTCTCACAAAGTACATACTTTAAAGAGTTCTTGCACTTTTTCTGCGTCCGGAATGACCTTTATTCATGGTGTAGGCGAATCCACCTTGTTTCTATTTATGAAGACTTTCTGATTGTTAGCTCGCTTAGTCAGTCCTTGAGAATTTTGTACGACTCATTTCACCATGATAATCGATACATATTTTATCATTCCTTTCACAATTGAAATACGCTGAATTATTTATAGGTGTCCCATGACAAAGAGTTCCTTACAAATTATCAATTCAACAGAACGTGGGACGACAGGCTACGTATATTGGATAAAACTTCGGAATATTTTCTTTCAGATGGGTTCGTTTCATTCTTCTAATTACAATAGTTAGTGAGTTATAGCCATTCAAAAATCGAAATATTTTTTGTGGTCACCCATACTACTGTGGAACATGGGGCATAGAGGAGGGGTCGGTTTGGGAAAACTGAGAGCTTCTTTTGAGCTCACTTCCATAAATTGTCTTCTCTCTTGGCCTAGCTGGAGAATGTCAGTGTCACCTGTATTAGTCTCTGGTGTTTGCAACTCACGGACTAGCGTCCGACATTGTCTTTAGTTACCAGTATTAGTCACTAATGGAATTTCACATCCATTTATTCTGCAGGGATGTTGACAAGATATCGTTTCATCGCACCTATATCATCACGGGATTTTTATTTCTTCCCTTACTTTATTAGCGTTGCTGAATTTACTACTAGAAAAATCTTGCTCATTTTCTTTTGAGGCAAAATTTGTTTCTCGTGCCTATTTTTTTCACACATTATTATTAAATTCTATGTTTTTGAGCCAATTTTGTTTATCACAGGTGTTGAAGATGATGGTGGGCAACAATCTGAAAGATACACAGCTTCAGCAGATCGTCGACAAGACTGTTCTCTTTGCCGACAAAGACGAGGATGGCAAAATCAGTTTTGAGGAGTTCTGCACGGTTGTTGGTAACACAGACGTTCACAAAAAAATGGTTGTCGATGTTTAAACTCCTTCATAATTGCGCTCACTTCAGCTCAGCAATTGCTATAATTTTTTGCAGTTTATTTGTTTTCAACGAAAGAAGAGTGATTTTTACTATATTATCGTTTGATTGCAATTGTTACCGTTTTAGAGTATTCTGTCGGATTCATACGACGAAATTTTGTTAAAATTTATCGTGTAAGCTTTGGAGACCTTTGTCTTTTAGGAGGTCTTTGTCATAAATATTTTTGGCAAACTTCCCTTTGGATATACAGAATGGTATAGAAGTCGCTCATCATTACCGTGTTCAATTTCTTTTTTCGACTGCTTGAGAAGGGTCACCTTTGCCACGGAGATAGTTATCTTATTTTTAATGAAGTAGAAAAGGTACGATTTATTTAATTTTCAAATTTACTAACTAAGTCTAAATTAAAGTCGCTCACAACACTATGCATAGCGCAGTTTTACTATTTACGAGTGTATACTTGCTCACAAATTCAAGTGTTGCAAAATTTTTGGACCTGATACTAGACGTGTTCCCTTTGAATCTGACATGGTTCACCGAATATATGCTTTTATGATTTCTCACCAACAACTTTTTGTTGTCATAGAAATGACTGCTAGAATATAATATACGGTTTATTTCATTCAGTTCTAAGGAAATTTGTTCGAAAACTTGGTGGTTCTACAGTGGCATCTACTTCTTGGTAAGATATCCACTCACGATTTTCGTGGGCGGTCTTAGCGGCCTAGGTTTCCTTTCTCAAAGCTTGACTTCTTGGTGTGTCATCTAAAAACTTCACTCGTGGATGCTATAATAATATTGCCCATTTTACCTGATTGATCGGCTTTCATTTATTTTGGCGGTGTCTCTGCAAGATTAGAATCGTGTGCATTTTTTAGGTATGTACGATATTGTAAAAGGTATTTATTAACAACTTGAAGGCCCATTTTACCGTTTATGAAAAAATAAGATGGTAGCAATCTGTTGCAATGTTGCCTCCCTTTCATTTTTTAAAATATGGCTCAAACAAGCTTTTCTCACAGAAATAACAAAACTTTACCTGTTCTATGTACTATTCTGGACTGCTTCAGATTAATCAGTTCCTACTCAGCGGTTTTCCTAAATAACCTCATTTTTGACGGACGTCTGGTATTCCGTTGCGTTCTGTACAGATTTTAAGTTTTTGAAGCCTCGTTATCGTGTAACAGGAAAATAATCTTATTCGACTTCCTAATTTTCTTCTTTTTGCAAAGTAGTAACTGTTTTTTCTAGTCGTTTTGCAACAGATGTTTCGTATTCTGTCGAGTCAGTTCGATAATTTTGCTTTATCAAGGTTTAAATAATCTCTGAGGTTACATAGGAATTACGAAGTGACTGATTTTAGCTCTATGCTTTCAATGGACTTTTTTAAAACTGGTACTTATCCTTTCTGCTTCCATACGCTGACTCTAGATAAATGTGATGTACTTATTTTCATGGGATTTCTCTCGGTGTTGTTCGTCGTAAGTAAATTTGACTTTCAGGTAGTGGTTATTTTAGTGAATGGATTGATCATCTTTGCGCATGTGTTGTTAAGTGGTTTAATGTTTATACTTGCCTGATCTTCTTTTCTATGAACCCTTTCCGCCTTCGTCGTTTTCGTGGGTAGAAGTGTAGCTGACCTGTCTAACGCGTGTGGGCAGATAGCTGTTTGCATGAATATTTTTCTTCAGTTTTGTGCACCGAGCCTTCCACTGTCACGGATACAGACAAGTTTGAATGTGCAAATTACAAACATAATGTTCGAGGTCCTTCTGTCATGCGTTTTAAAATCGCCGTTATTCCCGTACTTGGCTTAGCGTTGTAGTAAAATGTAAGCTGTATTGAAATTTATCTTAGTCTTAAGAAACTGAGTGCAATTTCTAGCTTTCTCTTTAACTTTTTATATGGTTGTATTGTAGGCGTTTAGTGTGTCTCCACCCTTGTGGTCATTTGTAATATCATTCCCTTGACCTTGGCATGTTTCTTGCAGTCATTTGGTTATTCAGCATTCTTACGTGATGTAAACAACGCTTTCTATTCTTTGTAGTACCAGGCGAAGCGTAACATCCAAGTCAAAATTTATAGAACGTATAAAACATTTATTGCGCATCAAGTTGTTCCCATGTCACTCCGCTATTATTTAAAAAATTTGATAATGCAGCGTGGTAAGTATGTACTTTCTGAAGTCACTAACGCACGGCCGCCTCTGAATTCAGTTGTTGAATACTTAAGCTACGCTTTTTCAGTTCTATGGATGGTGAGAACTTGATGCATTCTATATAAAATAACTGGTATTTGAATTTGACTAAAGTGTTCATGAGTTCCGGTTGTGCGCGACATGAGGTATAATTCTTCGATTTGTTATTTTTTTCACTAGATTTTTGCGCTTTTGTGTACCTTCTTGCGCTTAATCATAATGTTACTCCTTTGGCGAAATACTTTTGAGCTCATACTTCGTATTTTTCATTTAAGATCGAAAAAACTAATTTTAACTTGTGTACCAGTGTCGTCGAAAGTTTTTCCTGTACTGCGTAATGGTTCACCAAATGTATATCTTGTCCTTCGTTCATGAGCACTGTTTGTAACTTACGAGTTTGATTTTGCATTCGGTCGTCGATGCGATCTTATTTTATGTCAATATCATCCCTCATTTTCGATAACTAAGAAATATTGATCATAAATATCGGCAACATTATACCATTCTATTTACTGGGCGCGCAGAATATTCAGTTCATTTCACCTCTCCTACCGGAATAATTTGAAGCCGTTATGTTGGCATATTAATTGAACACTATGTAGTTCCATCTTGTGATCTTGTATATAACAAAATTGTCTTTCTACGATGATATATGTACTGCTATAATGCAGAGTAGTTCCTGCAAAATTGTTGACGAATCCATATGATGTTCATTTGTTTAATGAATGTGATCGACCCAGCACCGATTACGCTCATTTATCTACATATATTGATCACGATCTATGATCAGTCCTGTATCTTCCTCACTCATTATTGCACTTTTAATATTCTATTAAACTGATCCCTATCATAGTTAATATTTTGTTTCATCAGTTTTCTACTCTTGCGAAGGATTGTAGATATTATGACCATGTAACAATTTCACAGCAGCTCGAAAACTGGCGCGTACAAATTGGAAGCAGCAGCAGCTGTTCCAGATATTTTTCTTCGAATAGGTAAGTGAATGCGTGGTTGTTGCATAAATGAATACGTGGGTGCAAAAAAGAAATGGAGAATTAGTGAATAATGAACGGGTGAATGATACCATGAATGCCTGATTGAATGAGCAACTTAATACATGACTGCTTGAATCAATCAGTAAATGACTTCATGAATGATTTACTACATTCCTGGTTTAACAACTGCAGCCACAACAATGAGTGAGTTACTTCAAGAATACGTGGGTGAATGAATGACTGCGTGATTGACGGCATCAATGAATAACTGACTCCATAAATAAATGCGAGTAAATGGATACGTGAGTGGGCGAATGCGTGAGTGAGTAAATGAATGCACAAATGAATGAGCATAAATGAATACATGAATGAGTGAATGCATGCATGAGTGAGAATGCATGAACGAGTGGATGAGGTAATGAGTAAATGAATGAATGTGTGGGTGAGTGAGGTGAGTGAATGCATGAACGAGTGAGAATGAATGCATGAACGAGTGAATGAATGAATGCATGCATGAACAAGTGAGTAGGTGAGTGAATGCGTGAGTGAGTGAGTGAATGAATGCATGAATGAGTGAGTGAGTGAATGAATGCATGAATGAATGAGTGAGTGCATGAATGAGTGAGTGAGTGAATGCGTGAGTGCATGAATGAGTGAGTGAGTGAATGCATGAGTGAGTGAGTGAATGCATGAGTGAATGAGTGAATGCATGAGTGAATGAGTGAATGCATGAGTGAGTGAGTGAATGCATGAGTGAGTGAGTGAGTGAATGCATGAGTGAATGCATGCATGAGTGAGTGAGAATGCATGAACGAGTGGATGAGGTAATGAGTAAATGAATGAATGTGTGGGTGAGTGAGGTGAGTGAATGCATGAACGAGTGAGAATGAATGCATGAACGAGTGAGTGAATGAATGCATGAATGAGTGAGTGAGTGAATGAATGCATGAATGAATGAGTGAGTGCATGAATGAATGAGTGAGTGAATGCGTGAGTGCATGAATGAGTGAGTGAATGCATGAGTGAGTGAGTGAATGAATGCATGAATGAATGAGTGAGTGCATGAATGAATGAGTGAGTGAATGCGTGAGTGCATGAATGAGTGAGTGAGTGA
>VCRD01000003.1:881834-952129 GCA_006783055.1 Trinorchestia longiramus | reverse complement strand
AATGCATGAATGAGTGAGTGAGTGAGTGAATGCATGAATGAGTGAGTGAGTGAGTGAATGCATGAATGAGTGAGTGAGTGAGTGAATGCATGAATGAGTGAGTGAGTGAGTGAATGCATGAATGAGTGAGTGAGTGAGTGAATGCATGAATGAGTGAGTGAATGAATGAATGAATGCATGAATGAATGCATGAATGAATGAGTGAATGAATGAATGAATGCATGAATGAATGAGTGAATGAATGAATGAATGAATGCATGAATGAATGAGTGAGTGAATGAATGCATGAATGAATGAGTGAGTGAATGAATGCATGAATGAGTGAGTGAATGAGTGAGTGAATGCATGAATGAATGAGTGAGTGAATGCATGAATGAATGCATGAATGAATGAGTGAGTGAATGCATGAATGAATGAGTGAGTGAGTGAGTGAATGCATGAATGAGTGAGTGAGTGAATGCATGAATGAATGAGTGAGTGAGTGCATGCATGAATGCGTGAGTGCATGCATGAATGCGTGAGTGCATGCATGAATGCGTGAGTGAGTGAATGAATGCGTGAGTGAATGAGTGAATGCATGAAAGACAGTAATTCATCTGCGAAGTGCGACCACATGGTTGCATAACCTACCGGAACATCCGAGGGTAAGGTGAAGACAATCCATGTTACACAATTTTATTTACACCTAACCAAATGAAGGAGCATGTATGAGTAGATGAAAATAATGAATAGTTAACACCTGAGTACCCCAAAGAGGGGTTCGGGGAGTGAGGACCTCGTGCGGCACACAACGCGGACGCTGCAAACTTTACAATATCAATAAAAAAGTTTCAGTGTTGGAAGAGCGAGTAACCATCAAATAGAATAAAATTAATTTAGATCGAAAGTTAAATCCAGTACAGTAACGCGCAACGAGGAGGGTGCTTAAAAATATCTGAGAAGCAAGATCATGTCTCTCCATCAACATAGGTAAAATTTAAAATAATTTCGTAGCACCTGGAGTGTAGACACAGGGTAACATAAAAATTCCTAGCAGAGCAGGACTACAATTCCTTAATCTCCAGCTGGCGTAAAAACGAGAAAGGGATATTTTTACCTGCAAAAACAGTTCAAACGAAATTGAATTTACATCTAGAAGAAACTACGGATGAGAATGTCAAACCAACTCAAGAGATAATTTGCGAAGTGAGTATGACTTGTTAAACATAAATTTGGGAGCTATTCATATTTTCGAGATCAAAATTAATGAACGATTAGATATGAGCCAACTGATATGGTCAAAGTAACAGAACACAACTGTAAGAAATCCAACGGGCTGATACGGTAGCGATGCTAGAAAATATAAGCTTTGCCTGAATTGATTAACATGCAGCGATAAAACATTGAGAGGGAATTTGCTAACCAAACTAGTAAATTGATCAGATAATTATTAGCGAAACCAAATCGGATTGAACTGAATACGAAAACGTTTTAGAAAAGATCGAAGATTGAAAATTGATTCAACGATCACGAATCAAACCGAAATGGAGAAAAACAAAGAATAACACCTCGTTGAACAGGGCCAGCTCTCGGCTAAGTGTTAGAAATTGAACAGCACACAACAAGAAAATGAAACAGGAGAAGTTAAACATCGAGATAATTAAGGGCGAAGACACTCACCCATCATGAGGGAGAACAAGAAAGAGGTCTCTTGAACCAATGAGAAAAACAACACCCCTAAAAATAAGGCTTTGGGATCAGAATTAAAAGAGACGCAAAAGTTGCATCTGTAACATGTGGCTATTGCCATATTGTACTTTTGTGTTCGAGACGATTATAACTGAAAATTTAAATCCAGAACTCATGGAATGAAGAACCATTATAACTGTTCAGAAACAGCGGTGAGAGCCAACCTTAGTTAGGCAGTACCTTTCTTTTACAGATCGATAAAAATTGACCCACGTACTTTAAATTTAACGCATATAATACTTTTCAAAAAATACTCAAGCGAAGTACAGAGTACTTAGTTTAAGAATAACAATTTTTTTATTCGTAAACATTGTTTCACATAATTTTCAATATTACTATCCGACCGTTGCGATCGTAATTTGAATGGCTCCCTTATCATGGCGAAGGGTGACGATGATTTGACTGATTTCGTGCACTTATTCAGTCGTACTGAAGTGAGTTTTAGTGGATCGTATTTTGCGCCACACTCAAGCAGTACATGGTAAACAAATATTAACACTCATGATCAATACAGATTCATCTATCTATTAGGTACTTGAATGATCAATGAAAACCTCCCAGAAGGATTACATCATCTCTCCGTAGTCTATCGAGGGAAAGTTGCTTTTCTCGTTGCTTCAAGAAACTCCTTAAAAGATGGCGCACAAGCACAGCCTTAGGACCGATTAAGAGGGGGTAAGAAGATTCTGGGCGTCGCACTGTCTGCGAATCGTATTTACAAGAGCAGCAGCACCACGCTAATATAATAATAAATGAACAAAAGCTTCGTCCATGAAATACCCATCTGGTGATGGTTTACCCCTCACAAAAGAAGAAGACGATCAAAACGCCTTCTCTCACTCGCTCTCGTACGCGTCACGTAACAATTTCACGCAGTCATTGTTTCAGCTGCGACTGTCAGTTTCCTTAAAAGTACTAATATAGTTACCTGATTAATTAAAAAGAGTTCAATCATACGCACATTCGATTTATACGAATTTTCAGTACAATCTAGAAATTTCTTCCGAAAACATTTCTATACAAAGTACCCGGACTCGTCCGGACGTAAAATTGGCTTCGACAGACGATCACCTCACACACGAAAAAATAACAATGCAAACGCTTGTACTCGAGTAAGCTGTGAAATTTGTCCGCCTTATGGGAAAGGGTAAAATAAAACCTACCTTGATTAAATCAGCAAACCTATGGCATTCTTACAGCCTGATAGTGAACCGCCGTAAGTAGCTCCGGATACAACACCTCGTGGAGGTGCGTAGATATCACGATCACAACAGGAGCGCAGCAGCACTTGATCGTCTTCTGCGTACCATCACAGAGGGCAAAAAGCAAACTTCTGAATTACCATGACATGGGCGATTGTAAATAAAACATCATGAAACAACTTCCGCGTAAAACAATAACTAAACAAATAATGAAATTGCTTCTGAATATTATTACAGAATTTACGCACACATATTGAACTTGAGCCGATCAGACGACCCTTCGGTATTCACATGCGATGACTCGTGAACAATACCCATCTACCAGAGAACAATCTATCAGCAATAATATATATTCTTTTATGCAACTCTTACTCGTTGAACCCACACAAATTCATACTGATCGATTGTGGAATAATTATTTTTTGCAAATTGAAATATTCTACAATGGGACACCAGAAGTTAACACGTTGCCTCCGATTGCCTGATTGGTGTAAAACTTCACTTTGTATGCATAGTCACTAGAAGGATCTGAAAAAATTACAGAACCTAACCTAAGTGGTACACATACGTACCACTTCGGAGTCAACGTGTTAATTTTGGACAATGAACTACCAATGAGAATTTTTCCAGCTCTATTCCCTAGTTGAATGGATGACGTAATCCAACATCAAAACACTACACTTCACCAGTTCTGCTATAATCAGCACATTCACTAAATATGTTGATAAATTGCATTTTGTTTCGAGTGCTCAATAAATGTGAATTTACATATAAAGTTTAATACAATTTTGCAGCAGAAGAGAAGCTAAATTCATCAGAAAATAGTTCAACATAAGAGAAAATAGATTAAAATCCATATATGCTGCTTCATGATCTTATTGTGTACTGAAACTGATCAACTATGAACGATTTGACTGAAAAATTCATGAAAAGACCCGTAAAATTTCTAACAGAATATTTCTAATTTTCTACTTTTCCTCATTTAATTACAGCCATAATCGTAGTGAATTAGCGATTCTTAATTTAGACACTGAGCAATTAGTTTTAGTTTCAGGTCAAGCCGCCAAATTCAAGATGTAAAATTTTCGAAATTGGACGAAAGCGTCAAACTTTCATGGACGTTTTCAGCTGAGGTTCATGATTTTGTTACTGACATGCGATTTTGTCAAACACAGAAGTTACTTTAAATACATTTTTGATCATGTAACACATGAACGATCAGATCAAAGATAAAAATTATGAAGCAGCGAATTTGCACGGTCTCAACGCATACCATTGACCACTTTTTTATGTATACATAAACTAGTGACAAAGACGCACACCGTAGAAGGTGGCACTGTAAAAATTACCCTATAACGACAGCCTGAGTGTGAATGAAAGAAATGAACATGCTTGTGTAAAAGGTCAGTGAAAGACCTCGTAACCCTTCCCCCACGAATGTAAAATAAAAAAGGAAAAAGAATGCTTACCTTTCACCAAAGTAATTCCGGAACAGATGAACAACTTCTGCACCTTCTGCATTATTTTACTCAGAGCATCTCAGCGAGCAGTACTCTAAGAAATCTGATGACCAAAAACATGCTCAAAATGACTCCTATGACTGAAGTTGACTCGCTTAGCAGTGATCATTCAAAGTCAAATATTAAGCACCATATTTTGCAACAGCAGAATTTATATCTCACACACGATACAGATGAATGTCACTAGTCACACACAGACATTCGAATAATGCGTCCCGTACACACAACACATGCAAGCGTTTCAAAAGCCCTCTTACGAGAGAGCGACTAACAACGTAGATTTCTCCTACGAGCAAAAGCACAGAGCGTTATACACGCTGCCATCGGTTCACCTTAGCGTTACAATAGTATATTAATAATAATATTGTTACAACAAAATGACATGATCTAAAGAAGAAAGATGTCAGTAGTCATCCACCTTAGTCTTCAAAAGCACAAGAAAATAGGATAATTCCAGTGTATTTACTTGTTGAACTCCAAGAAATGAGCTAGAACGAGCCCAGTAAGAAATATACACTTGCAGGTCCTGGTAATTTCATCACAAAGCACCCAGTTCAATCGATTGCTCTTCTTTAGCCATCCGAAGGAGCACCACACTCGACATTACTGCATTTTTGATCCGACATCACCTCTAAGTCAACGCACCACTTATAAAACACAAAACGGGTATCCTAATAGCGGGGAATATCAGTACACAGCATCAACACGTCTTGCCTCTGTTTTGCTTTGTGAAGTGCATGACAAGTTCATCCGCTCCATGTCGTCTTCACACAGTGAAGTTGAGAAAGTTTCTTACATCACAGCTGCACACGGTACCACCAAAACCCAAGTCGAGCTCGAACCACTGTTTTCTTTTCCAAATGGATACTAAAAAATCACTTCAACAAACGAGGGCACCGCAACATAAATAATTTTTTTAAATTATTCATGACTTTTCCTAGTACATTTTAGAAGACAATGAGCCAAATTACCTTTCAAAATATCTATTCTATCTTCGATTTCAGTTAATATATGTATTATTACTTCGGTCAAGAAAAATTATACATATTAACGAGGTTTGACAATACAAAAGCACAGACATCAAATATTAACGTAGAAATAGAAAATGTCGGCAAGAAAATGCTATTGCGAACATACTTTGGCAATTACCTCGTTAAAAGAAGAAATAGAATACGTACATGAAACAACCATATTTGAGAACTATTTTCAATCTAATTTCTAAGATTGAAAAACATAACTTAGTAAACAGAAGTTTGAATTGGAATAATTGAAATACAAGTGAGATTGATTCACATCGACGAAGATAAGATTTTTGAAACCAATGCAAAAAAACTAGTGCGTTGAACAGCTGCATGAAAACACCTTCAATGAAATCAAAGGAAATACAATAGAGAATTGATGTGTTAGAAAGACAAACATTGCCTAAATTAATTTTAAAAACAAAGAATTTACAACGGAAATATGTGAAATAAAGAAGAAATGCAAATTTACGAATACCGAGTTTTCAACAATGTAACAACTAAAAGAACATGGCCTTATTTTCAGCTATCAATAGTGAAGTTTTAAAGCGCCTGTTTGTTTTATTCAGTGTTCGTTTCCAATCAAATGTGCAAATCGTTACCGAGCGTCACAAAAATCTATCAATGCGTGAGTAGTGTAGGACTTCCAACAACTTTGTGAGGATCAAGTCACTCTGTGAGTTCAGCGAGTGCGAAAACACATACTGTTACGACAAATCTGATGTCACAAAGTGATATGCAAGCGCATCAATAATTGACTAGCCGCCAATATCTCGCTTAAACCGCATTAGAATATTAAACACACAGGTTGGAAGAAGGCGATATTTTAGCAGATGAATGTCCAGCGTATTTGCGATTTGAAACGCTTCTGTGATAAACAATATCGCGAGCTTCAAAAAAAGAATAAGTGCCATAAAAAACAGTAGCAGAAGTGCAGACGAGCTCGATTTCAGCAACAGAAGCAGCAGAATACTAGAGACTCGGATATTGCTAGCAGGAGAACAACAGGTAAAGGGTAGCAACCAGCACAAAAATGGGATTGCTTCAACTCCCTCTTCTCTCCTTAATGTGGAGGGTCGGTGCTGCGGTATATTACTCTCTGATCTTAGAAACCATCGCTCACAAACAACTGAAATAATTGTACGAACAGCTGAGAAGCAGCAGGCGGTTCATGTACACGCAGGAAAGTGTACTGATTTCTTACCTGCTTCACGAGAAAAATAGAACACAGGAGACAATAGTTTATCAGCGCAAGCTGTACTGCAGGTGAAGTATCGGAAGCGCGAGTTGATTAAAGTATCCTACAAACAACGTAATTTTTTCTCACTCTCTTAGAGACATGATCAAGGAAACATTAGTCGGGTCTTTTAAAAAAAATATGAGTGATTTTACACGAGCACGAATTGATCAAGAGAGATCATTTGCAAAACTGATGCAATATTACAACTTTTAACAGTTCCCATGCTCGGCGATTAGCATTAATGCCGCCGTGAGACAGAACCGGTTTGTCCTTGACTATAAATATGAAGAGTTAGAGCCGAATTTGGTAGGTGCAAGGGCATTGAATCTGCGCAATAATTCTGCCTACGATGGTAATGCAACGTTCTTTCCTCAGGGTTTTACTGCGATTGTTAAATTTAAATCATACTTCTTATCCACCCGACAAGCTGAAGACAAACAAAAAATAACTTTATGTAGCTTTCTTCACCAAGTAACTCATAAAAATTAGTATCATAAATACTAAGACAATTTCAAGAATTTTAACCTTCGATATTTATTCACCAAAAACGATGATTACTGTTACATACAGCTTTGCTTGGTATATTGAGTTTGTCCTGCTTGGAGGCACATAGGGCCATAAAAAGCCAAGTCAACCATCCTTGCATGTCGACATGACGTCATTAAAAGTTAAGATAATCTTGCTTGGAGCTTCATGCTGCCATGAAAGCTGTTAACCTTGCGTGGGATGGACATAATTGCTTGAAACTACATGGCGACAGACTGAGTTCGCAAGAATCATGGTAAAACTTATTACATGTCTGACAGTAAGATAAGAGTCCAAGCATTAAGATTTTAAATTAAAGAACGTACGAAAAGTACTCAAAAAGCGGATGCTCACAAACCTAGTTTCTTACAAACCTTGCAACTATATAAAAAAAACTGAGCAAACAGAATACACGCTTAGAGCAAATTAAAGCTGGGCATTTTTGTAACGGACAGAATAGTAAGTGCTGCCGTGCAAAGAGAATGCTTCTGAGAAACAAAGAATAATTTTGCTTGCTAAAGTTAAATAAAAGGAGTCTCTTTAAAAACTCGCAACGCTAACTCGTGGACAGTGAAAATATAGCTACGCTCGACATCTATCCCACTCATCTGTACACACGTCCATGAGTAAAATCCTGGATAAAAATAAACTGTACACGTTGATCTACGGGCTTTGGTTGAAATGTAATGCATCGGAGATGCTCACACTACAAAAAGACCGAAATTGGTCAGTTAGCACGTAAGGATATGAAAGAAAAAGACAAATATCCAGGAAATCGAAAAAAGCTAAAAGAGAATTGCGGTAAGACAAAATTAACATGTCACCAGAAATAGTTTATGAATAACCGTTTAAATTAGCGATGTGTTCAATTATCACTGTTAGTCAAGAATGTGCAATGCACCCTATGAAAATAATCTCCCCTTGAACAAGCAGCAGGTCTATATTTGGAAAGTACTTGACGAGATGTCGTAGTTCTTTTACTCTAGAGGTCTTTTTTCTTCCATCACAACTGTAGCCAGATCTTAGAGCACAACTAGCCACCGGTGGCAAGACAACAAGCACGTCTTCTAATCAAACACTTTCTCACTAACGCGTCGCGTTAGTGTTACGATCGTTCGAATGTGACTATCTAATACGGTTTTAGGCACACTGTTTTCATTGTATGTTAGACCAAGAATTGTGATTATTTGAAAAAAATGGCTGCCTTAGTTTAGGTCTCGAAATGCCGTTAATTTTGCATCACGATCAACACGCACCGATTTTCCACAAAACGCTATCTGTTGTTACTGAAATTCTGCCTCAAAGATGCACCCCAGAAGAGTGGGCAAAACGACTAGGGAGTACAAGAGTTACTCGTACATCTGACCAGAACACTGGAGCAGTCGGCAAGAATGATGCTGCGGCATACATGCCCATCACCCAAAGATGTAATGGGAGAAGGCTGCTAAGCTCGAATGATGCTACTCTTCACAAAGCACTTGGCTAGCATTTCTTCTCTCAGTACAGATGCACATCGTAGCCCCGTGAGCAAAAAGTGATAGCTCATTGGACATCAGTTACAGTGAATTGATAGGTCAGTGATGCATTCTCTTCTAGTGATCACAATCGCCCCTAAAATAATTGATTTCTGGATCGACAAAACCTGCTGTCAACGGCTCAGAGCGTCTTTCTTTCTTGATTGGTCAGAAAAGAAGGGCAACATCTCCTAAAACTCAAACTAAAATTATGATTTTAGACCTTTTACCGAGGTAATTTAAGAGAGGGAGCAAAGACACTGCTACTTTCTCGTCTACGTTACGGACAACAAGCAATGATTTCTAATAGACGCAACACAAACAAGTGAGGTTCAAGACGCGTTGTTTATTATCAGGCTTTCAAGGTTACATCTGACTAACTGGTTACTGGGACGTGAGGGGCGAATGAAGCGACAACAAGCCAGCGTTGTGACCAGCTTCGGCAGGTGCGGTGGTTGACGTGACAGTACAAGCCAACGACACAGATGCACTGCTCACCACATTCACAGAAAGATTGCCACTGAGTAAAGTTGTTTGCTTGAGCACAGCACTCCGTGTCATAACTCCACCTGATGCCGCTGCACTGCTTCTTGTGATTCTCGCGCTGACAGTTGAGTTACTGCTGGTCGATGAACCACGATTGTTGTTGTTGTTGTTGCTGTTGTTAGTTACTATTGAGCTGCCACTACTAATGCCACCGCGGGTGCCTATGATAGTGCTGCAGATAGTCGATACAGTGGTTGCAGGGCTATGTTGTTGCTGTTGTTGTTGTTGTTGTTGTTGTTGGAAAGAATGTTTCGAAGAAGGATTGGTCGTTTTGGGTGGATGTTGGTGGCCATGAAAGTGATTGTGAACAGACGATGAAGCAGAGCCAGAAGACACGAAAGACTGCGCCTGGACAGTCAGAGGACTACTTAAGAAATATGGTACTACTCCGTCTTTCGATAAAGTCACGCCTGCACCAGCTCCACAATTGGCACTGATGCCACTGTTGCTGTTGATGATGCTCACGTCGCTACCACCAACATCGTCACTAACACCATCAGGGGTATTAGTGACCTGTGATAAAGTTGCTGTGTGTAAGGAACCCGCGTTGTGGCCGCTTGTAGCATTATTGACTAAGTTAATGCTATTGCTAGCATTCAAACCACTCGCGCCACTACTGCTCATGTTGCTATTAACGACAATATTACAAAAGTTACTAGAATTGCTGCTATTGAGACTACAACTCCCACTGCTGACTGCACTTAAATGGTTCTGTTGCTGATGACTTAGGTTAGAGCTGGCAGCACAACCGCCCTTATTGACGCTATTGGACGATAACAGAAACTGTTGTAGCTGCTGTTGTTGCTGCTGTTGCACCGCCGACTGACTGGTAACCACAATTTGGTGTGGTTGTTGCAGCAAAAGCTGCTGTTGCTGGAGGTTATTGGACAGAAGCAAGAGGTTGCTGTTATTGCTGCTACTATTGTTGGAAGTGGTGGTAGGGACGGGATCTATGGTAGCCAAGGATACTCCAGGGTTAGGGTGGGGATGGAGAAGCAAGGAGGAGTTAGGGTGATGGGCAGAGGGCTGTGCAGGAGGATCAAGAGCGCGTGACCGGTGGGTGTGGTAAGGATGTACATGCCTTGATGACGAGCCGTGTACGGCCATTGAGGCGCCATGAGCATGAGAAGAGTTGTGGACGTGACTTGGTCCGCCGTGCACGTGGGACGAAGACCCATGCACGTGGGAAGAGCTAGAGCCATGCACGTGGGAAGAAGAGCTGGATCCATGAACGTGGGAAGAAGAGTTTGACCCATGCACGTGAGACGACGAGTTGGAACCATGCACGTGAGACAACGAGCTAGACCCATGCACGTGGGAAGAAGAGCTTGATCCGTGGATGTGCGAAGTGTTAGGTCCGTGCACGTGCGACGAAGAAGACCCATGCACGTGACCAGACGCATGAACGTGAGACGAATTAGTGCCATGCACGTGGGAGGAGTTAGACGCGTGAACATGAGAGGAAGACGTGAGGATGTGCGACGACGTGCCGTGTACGTGGGAGGAGTTAGACGCGTGAACATGGGAGGAAGACGTGAGGATGTGCGAGGAAGTACCGTGTACGTGTGAAGAGTTCAAAGGATGGTGGGTATGGGAGGCGGGCGGAGCTTCGCTACGGAGTCGTCCACCGCACCCTGGTCGGAAAACACAAACCAAAACGAAAATAAACAAAACAAACAAAGTATAATTGTGCAAAATTAGCAAACACAAGAGTAACGTAAGGGAGAATGGAGGCAAATAAGTTAATAAAATACGAAAACGGTGACGTTTTACGAGGAACCTGTAAAATTCTACACAAAGCAAGTAAATAAATGGGAAGAATCATTAGTTAAGAATAGAACATATCAAAAGATAATTATTCAGTGGTACACAAACACAAAAAAAAACACATTGTAAAGTTAATAACGAAAATTCTAGAAATAATTAGCAGGGATCTGTAAATGTTAGTAGGTCACGAAACAGAAATACTGTGCAATGGATACGATAAAACATTAATGGTTTCTGATATAAGCATTCACACACAGGCTGTAGAAAAACAGAAAAAAATAACGGAGAAAAGTATTTCCAAGCTTGTGTAGACTTTGGTCGTAACAGGAAATTCGCAGCATTTTTAAACAGAACAGATCTTCGTGCACAAACGCAGCCGAGGTAGGATAATATTTACCATCTCGGCCTCAGAGTTCGTCTTCACTGTAACCTGCCAATTTGACACGGTTCGTTTCAACACCAGTTTGCAGGAGCTCATTCTGCGCCAGTTGCAGGGAGAACACTGCAGTTACTGATCGATTTTCATGATCCATTTTTGAAAAAATCATAGTTCGAGCCACAACTTGTTTTCAGTACTAACTCAGCATGTGCAGTCTGTTCTCACACAATAGAAAAAACAAAATACTTCATAAAATCGATTCTAATGAGTAAATTCATTAACAAAATCGAGACCCACAACCAATTTGGAGACTGATGAGAAGTGAACATGTAATTTGATCTCTATGGTCAAGAAACGGATAGTGTCTCAAAGCTTGTGAGAAAAATTATTTCATAACGTACAGATTCCGCATTTAGACATAAAATCTCCCGTAGTCTCGTCCCATTGTGAGACAATATGATAACTACGCAGAAACTTTTAAACAGAGGTTATTATGTTGCAGTAAAAAAACGATAAGTCTACCTATCAATGTCCACAAAAACAAATGCCTAGATATCACTATGCAAGCGAGGAAGTTAACGCTCGGCATCAATTGAAAGTTAAGATCGAGGTGAATAAATACGTACAGAATAAAAAAACCCAAGAGCTACATATAAAATAAAACATAACTAAAGATGCTACATGCGCATGGAGTGAGTAATTACTAACATACATAGTACATGGTTCCAGCAAAGAAATAATTCGGGCATAACAATAGCACAAGGTGATTTAAACTAATGTAATGAGCCAAAGAGAGATGATTCCCAATGATGTATGGTAGTAACGAGAAGAGCAAGACAAAGGCTGCGCGCGATACAAAATTATCGTCTATATTCAAGTCCGGATCAAGAATTGGAGGTAAGGACAGCAGTGACTAAACGTAGTTTACATTAACTTATTGGTTAGGTGTTATTTTACCAGGTTCCCTGCGTGGGTTTAAGTCATGCTACAACTTTCCGATATTTTTTTTCAATGATATCAACGACTAAACACATACATACAAAAATAATTATACATAGACGTCAAACTATATTGCAGTTTTTGTAGACTTGACAGAGACAGGCATCGAAAAATTGAAGAAATATAGCGCAAAACAAAATAATCCGATAGCGTACAAGTATTTTCAAGACATGAATTATTCAATTTAGAAATGAAACCAACACTCCCTATTATATCAGAAAAGACAGAATCAACAAAAGAAATAGTTTCATGAGAGAAGTATCACCCTTCACAAATAAATGAACTCGACTTCCAGCTAATTTCGTTTGCCAGTTACATAGAAGTTCTATCGTAATGGAGTACGTAGTCAATTTATTTCTAAATTACATGCAAAAGCAAAGTCAAAGATGCACCCTGGAAAGTTATCAAATCACCATCATAAACACTTAGCTACTACAAACCTGATGTAACACTCATCTCTTCATTGCTGACCGTGATTTAAAGATCCAGATACAAACAAACTAAAAAACGGCCATTAGATCATAATAGTCTTATTATACTTGAAAGAGTGATTTCCATGGAATTAATACTAGTAATAGCCATAAAATGTGTGATGATAATACTTCTGTTGTTTAGGTCACAACATTTACGTTTATCTAATAGCCTTTAATTGCCACCGGTCGAGCAGGGGCTCTAGTAAGCTTTCCAAAAATTGCTGTGCTGTTTTAACTCCTACACCATTTAATTTGTAGCACGACAGGCGATTCGTGTCATGAACCGCACCACAAGTTCGTCGTTTCATATCCACCTTGAAAAAAATATTTTCGTCGGTCATAAATTTAAATTATTGCACGTGCACAAAATTGTGCACAAGTGACGAGGACGTTGTTTTTATTGGAGTTCATTATGAAGTATTTAGTTTCGTTTGTTGTTCTACACATTTTTGTCCATTATAGTTAATGAAAAGCGAGGATTTTCAAGAGTAACCTTAAGATTTGTATCGTAAAACAGACGATCGCTCCTTCAATGTTTCGGCTGGGGAAGGAACACTAAAAACACGCTTAGCAACAAGTATGACGGGCGTACCAGCATCAAGAGCCATGCAACGATTAAAGAGTCCCATACAGGATTATTACTAGTAACTTAGTAATAAAGTTGCATCAGCATAGAAACATAGCAGGAGACCGACACATAAATTATGAGTAGCTTAGAGTAAACGCAGGAGTAGGATGAAGAAAGTGAGAACAGTGCGATACATCACTGACATATCAAAATTAGACGAGAGTAACGTAACTATATCACCAGATCCTCACAAATGAGATCAAGTAGTGCAGATATATCACTAGAATTTGTCACAATTAACAAGCTTGACCCGTGCGTAGCATTACCCGCCTTATAATAACGTACCTGTTCGCTCGTTTACCTATTGCAGACTTGAGAAGAAGCCTAAAACAGTGAAGGACTTCAGTAAAATTCTAATCAGAGATATTTCTGCACGTCTGCGTTATGGAACCCGTAGAGATACAATAACTTTGTTATTCAAACAACTTGTAGCAAGTTCTTATTCTGCAAAATAAATTCCTCTCCTATACTACTTCAACTCAACGCTGCTTCAAAAACGCACCATCTTTTCAACAAACCAGTTATTTAAAAAAATTCAATTACTGAACCTTACTGTCAACTAAAATGAACATTAAGAAAGATGATCCATGAACACATCACTACCTAGACTATATTTATTAAATGAAGTCGCAACATTACTTCCCCCCACAGTTTGCGAAAAATCGGTTAAATTTTGACCTGAAGCTATTTTCCAGTCTTAACTTCGAACAAGAACATCAAGAACTAGAATCAATAAACTCCAAGACGGAATTTACAATGCGTTAATAACGGCACATAAGTTGAAGAGCCCTGGAGACGCATCAACGTATGAATGATAATCCCGTACATTAACTCATAAACCTCACAGCAAACACAATTAAAATTAGCACTGAAAGAAGTAGCCATCGTTTTCTTTACTTTCTAGCAAGTGTAAATCACGATTGTTCAAAACTACGCCTAGTCATGAGTAACTTTACATAAAAAATAACACTAAAGAAGAACCTAAGTAAGGTAAGCGAACGGAGTCGATACGATTTTCGCAATTATTCAGCATGGAGGATTTTAACTTGAGTACATTTGACCTAGTTTCATTGTTATCAGTAGCGTAGTTGCCTAAACATTGAAATTATAGCACGTAGTACGCGGAGGTATTTTTATATAATGTTACAGAGAGTCCAAAGTTCAAAATTCAAGGATTTTTAAGACCTCCATAACAATTCTCAATACTTCAACTTCGGATTCACAGATTTGAGAAAAACTGAAACAAACCTGAACACAAAAATGGTGTATGTATATGTATGCCATATTCCAACTTTTGATACATCCTATCAAATTTAGCATGACTGTAATCGTCCCTCAAATTATTATCTTCGCTAGTTAATACCAATGAAACACTCAATGCTGTGTATAATAAATTATTCCAATATAAAACTCGAAAGTAAAATAAGAAAGCCTGAGAAAAATCTCTCATGCATAGTAAAATCCTTTCGTGACTTGCAAAAACGAAGCGCCCTTAATGCCCTCAATGTAAAAACCTGTTCATTTCTTTGAGATGAAATTCAACAGAGCGGCAAAGTTTAGGGTAGGGCAAATTACAAGGATTCGTTCTACATTAACCATCAGAAACATAAATTCACGCACACCATTGGGAAATCAACACACACACATGCAGTATGATCTACACCTTACATATTGGCCTGATACTAGTCGCGTTAAAAAGGCAATAATTGATGCTCAGAGAAGAATCCTAAACCAGAATTAAAGAGGAGCCAAATCGCAGAAAAACTAAGAAATACCACCTGATATTGGCAGTGTGAAGTACCAACACAATTAAAGAGAAACATGAAATACAGGGAAGCATCGCATACACCAAAAAATATAGAAACGAACTTTAAAGTAACAGACAAGAACCTAAATGACATATATGAAGTTTACAAAATATTAATATAAAAAATTACAGTAAAAAAACAAGAAAAAACAAGCAATAGAGAACAAATATGAACCCCCAAACCTCGCCAATAGTTCAATCAGAGACAAATGCAGTAAGGAATATTCCAGTATGCAGACAAACAAATGTTAAGAAATACGGCACAAACTTTTGCTGGAAGTTATCGACAAGATAATAGTGTAATAACGAGCATCACACTTGCTAAATTAGGTGGTGAAAGTACAGCAGTAGCTGAAGGCATATAAGTCACGATATAAGAGTGAAAATAATGTCTGCATTGAAATCAATATTTGTATTATTTTTAATTAAAACTGAGGTTTTAAAAACCAACTCGATAATAATTTGATAGTTTGTCTAAAAAGCACCTTTAGAAAAAGACTATCAGAGCACATATAGGTAAAGATCTAAACTCATTCAAGGGCTTGGCCGAGAAACAGTGTTCGCATTTGAAACAAATTAAAATATTTCAGCTTGCAGATCATCACGATAAAAAGTTAATGGACAATACTTCAACATTAAAGTTGAAAAATTACAATCTCATGTGTATGAAACTTATTTCCGTTCAATGAAGACACAAAAAAACAACAAAAACTGCATCCAGCAAATAACAGTAATGCACAAGCGCAACTCCGACAGCCCACAAAGAATTTCACACTCTTTAACATTAGAAACAACACCAGTGTTTGCAGTCGATTGGAGCGGTACTTGAAAACTCAACTTTGAGCCTTACATTAGTAATCAGTCAATTCCAACTCTCTGCCGCCGTAACAATGTTCTCCGAAAATAATTACATTCAAGACAAAGCACGGTATCCGACCCACCAGAACGGTCCTTCTATTTACACTACGATATCATAGAAGAAAATCCTCCGATAGCCTTCCATTTGGATTGCAGCACGGTGCAATGAAAGACTCAACAAGTATAGCAAAAAGATGGAATAAACCCAAAAGGAAGAGCGTTTCACTTTTTTAAAATACAACTTAATCTGTATTCAAATTGAAGAAACGTCCGAACGATGAGCGTAAAACCTCTTGGGAGCCTGTACAAGATTTTCACAGTTATTTGTTTTAAGAAGCACTAGCGTACCTCGCTTTGGAAGCTACAGGAAGACGAGGTAGCCATGCATTATACTAATCTCGTGACAAACTGACCTTGGTGATGATGCAACTGAGTGCTAACTTGTGGTGGTGCTTGCTGTTGCTGCTGACTTTGCTGTTGCTGTTGTTGTTGTTGTTGTTGCTGCTGTTGTTGCAGTCCAGCCACCACAACTGAAGGCGAGGTAATAACAGAGTGCTCGATAGCAGGGCTGGTCGAGTTGCTCGTGTTGGTGCTCTCGTCTGTGGTGCGCTTGAAGAAATTGTGTTGGAGGCCGTAGTACGGAGTTATTCTCGTCTTGGGATCGAAATCGAGCATCTTCTTAATAAGGTCCTCGAATTTGAGGTAATCCGATACGCTGTGTCCCGGTTCACTCAGTCTCCTGCCGCCGGGTCCACCCATCTCAACGCCAATAATGTCCCGTAACCGCCTGCTCATAGGCTGACGATATTTCTTGCCGTCCTTTGGCTTCCTCAGCACGTAAGAGCCGTCAGGAAGTTTATCAAAGTAGCGACGAGTCTTGGTGGCCATGTCCAGAATATGCTTCGGAGGAATGCCGAGAACCTCGACAATTTTGTTCATCTGGTCCACCTGCACGGAGCACAACTCGCTACAATTTTGCAAAGGCATCGAAATCAAGGATTCCCGAAAATCAGAGTGAAGAAAACGGAGGCAAGAGGCAGAGAATGTGATACACAAATAGAAAAATGACCGCACGACTTACTTGAATTCAACGCTATAATTTCGCAATTCTAATGCACAACTCAAATTTCGTAAATATTCCTCATTTACGAAGTTTCGTAAAACTATGGATCGTCCGTAGGAATAGCAGAAATAAATAAAAATTACCTATAAATTTTATTCTACCTTAAAATCGTAAGAAGAGATCTGACAACAGAAAGTCGGTTCTTCAGACAGGAAAAATAACAAGAAATACGGCAATTACTAATGCTATTATATTCCTGGTTTAACTACAGTAAATGAAAAACGGCAACTAAATGGGGCTATCTCTCCAGTATGGATCTGTTTAGGCCAGGAAAATCTCATCAATGCCAATTTTGTCATACAAAAAAAAAACACAAATGCCACAAATAAGAGTCTGAGTCTCTTGTATAATAAGAGTCTCTTGTTTTATTTTGTTAAAAATTAAACACAAGTTTGAAGGTCAAAATTTTTTGTGGTCTTTATTTTCAAAGTTTTTACAGCGGGATCACAAACGTACAACAAATTGATCAACCGGAACATGCCCTTCTTTACGGGAGAATAAATCTAAAGATACCTATTCCCGGGATGTTTATTATTTCCCTTCCCTCACAATAATTCGTATAAATTGCTCAACAATTATTCTCCTCTCTGTTGCTGTCACATGCACCACTTCCCTCTATATTTTTCATTCGTTCTCTTACAACAAAGAAACCTCTTACAATGAACATCAATAACGTAGCTAAATAGAGCTGCGCAACCTTTAATCCACTCCTTCCAAACACTTTTAATTTTACAACTCTCCACCTTGAAAATTTTACGTATTATAATTGTTCACTAATGTTTCATATCTTTCAAGAATTCCTGTGTCCTATTTTCAATAATATTCAGACATAACTATTGTACTCTCTCCTCTGTACACGAACACACAATGACTAGCTTTCTACTATTAATTAACAAACAATTCCTTGATGACTTACCTAGGTATAATTTGCCTAGTATTCTCCCCTGACCCATGTTTATTTCAATTGGATTTTCTTTTTAAACAAACCATTACCCAAAACTAACTCAAATACGAGCTACACCCCAACCAGTTCTAGTCTCATTTCTACTAGACACCTATACCTGCCCAAATAATCAGAACTCTCATTCTTACACATTTAAATCATCAAATGCCACCTGATTCAAGCCAAAACGTTCATCAGGCAATATATTCCAAAACATTTTCTAATGTTTGTAAGCACTGATAAATAAAATATGCACAATATCCACCTGAACTACAGCTCCACCCACCCAAGTATCTCCTTCCCATTCAATGCTAATAACTTACTTGCAACAAAGCTCAATTACATATAACCAGAGAATCGACACATATACTCACCATATACATATGTCAAACTATCTCGGAACATCCATCACACAGACATAAAAATTAACATCATATTCGTGAACACTACAACAAGTTTATACATGGAACTGAACCACTTGCACAACACAACAAAATATTATTCATCAAAGCATTCATAACTCTCGACCTTTCACGCAATAGAAGTCAGCCGAAAACAAATGAGCAACATCACTCAAGTAGAAATCATAATTATAAATGAATTTCTACATTATGTTTCAGCGCATTCCTCATTAAAATATCAATGAGAGTACATGCGTAGAGGATTTCCTCACCTCATTTGCCCCCGAGAAGAGAGGCTCGCCAGTGTGCATCTCGACGAGTATGCAGCCCAAAGACCACATGTCAATTGCCATGTTGTAGGGGATGCCGAGTAACACTTCAGCAGAGCGGTAGAAGCGGGACTGGATGTACTGGTAAATCTGTTGAGAGTTATACGTCATCACTCAGAAACAATAGAAATCAATGCAGGGTTAGACTAATGAAGTTTACTATACACATATTAGTTGTTTTTAGGCCGCTGGCGCAGCTCTCGTCAAGCAGACGGACGTGAAGGTAAAAGACACAACATCCTCTCCTATGGCAGTAACAACGTAATTGCTTGTCTGTTCACTCTCATGATTGCCACATCTTTCATGCTTCAAAAATTTTACTTTCGAGATTTTAAGAAATTCATAGCCTGCACAGGAAATGCAACACAACCACGCATTTTCACTGGAGACATGAAGAGTTTTAGACGCGAGTTGAAAAATTTATTCTATCTCATAATGACGAAGTGGGGACTTCAGTTTTCAGTAATACAAAGAAGCATTTATTCTGAAAATCAACTGGTAAAGTCAGAGAAATCTTTTATTAAACTAAACTTGCATGTTCTGCAAAGTGAGTGACTACAAGCATCTTCCACTTTATACACTAGTTATTAATAACGCAAAAAGAGAATTCAATGGAAGAACTTACAAAATAAGATCCGATTCATAAATAGTAAATACTCTGCTCTCATATTAAGCACTTCAACAGATGACGGTAGAGTTGGGTAATGCAAACGACTTTTGCACTTAGTAGAGTACAAACAAATCTCTAAGAAAAATTCTTCAAATCAAGTAATACTTTAATACTAGTAATTCATCACAACCATGAGTATCATTGAACAATTTATTCTGATTAAATGCTACTTATTTTATCCTTAATGCTTAAAGCAATGACATTATGGAGGTTAAGCATGCAAAAAATTATCATTTTAAGGAAGAACTAAGATTATGAGTTTTAATCCCCAAGGCAAGAACATACTCGTACAAACCTTTGTCTCCATATACATACCTGCGTGAGTAGACACATCTTTCAAGTGAAAACCTTTCATTCACCGACGTAGAAAATTGATCGACTAAAACCACCTGGATTTGTGACGCCAGCTTATTTAGTATCCTTTAAAATAAAAAAGAAAATGACTAGGTAACAAAATTACAGAAGCATAATAAAAACCAACACGTTAGGATCATGCAACTGTTAGGAAACACTTTAATGGAGCTTGTCACACTGTTTCTAAATGCAGGTGGTTTCTCCAGTGACAATCTCCACATAGACATGGAGAGGATGCATACCTTGGCAAAAAAGCTTGTGCTACAAGATTGAGCTCTCGTTCCTTCTGGATCCCTTCTTTGTCTAGTTCACCAATTAGTCAATCTAGACGTATATTGAGGACATCCTTCATTCTCTTCCACCCATTCTTAAATTATGTATTCATTTCTGTGCTCTTAGATCGCGTTCTATTCCCTTCTAATATTGACGCTATAATATAGACAACTACATGTTCCTGTGTCAGTATTGAAACTAGCACTAACACTGCGAAAACTACCTTGCAACATAGAATGATGTTTACTATATACTTCAACCTGAACCAATAAGAAGTACAAAACAAAAGTGATAGTTTACTGCTACAGTATCAAGTCTATTTCACTGAATCCTAAACTTCTGTTAATGGATTTACCTGGAACTACGCGGCCCTACTAAAATACACAAAAATTTAAGAATTGGGAACTAAGCACAAACAATGACAGTACGATAAAGATTTTTTATACTCCGTCTCTAAAACAAATAAATTTCAAGACGCGTGATGTCATTAACTTTTCGAACTTTAATTTAAGAAAAAACACTGTTACCAATTGTTACAGCCAATGTATATTTTCAGTGAAATAAATACTATGCATTCAATTCTACCAGACCAGAACTGCATATTTGTGCTTCCAAGGGCATACACTAACGGAGTTAGTCAAGACAGGGTTAGTGTCGCTCATTCAAATGTCATGATAAAATTTTAGTGCAGGGTTTAGGTTGACACGCCAGTTTCAAATTATCTGTTAGGTTAGTGAGTATTATCATACTCATTTGCTGTATCCTTTCCCTTAATAAAAGCTGGAAAGCCAAGTAATGCACCATTGCATCTCTCATTGGAATAACGCACTCCTAGTCGTTAAAATCAAGCTCCTTGCACTGTAATTTAAGCCTTCATCAGGGATCTATGAGGCTAACATGTTACTGAAAGGCACTAGTTGCAGGTATGGTCTCATTTTTTATACAAGTAAAGAGAAAAGGCGCTTATTCTTATTTTACCTTCGACGATAGCAAAGAAACTTCACCGAATCCTCGACCGTTAAAGGTATCCAGAACTGAAGATCTCATCAATAAACTTATTCATTCAGTTTCCCATACTCATTGAAGACCTGGACTCACCCTCTGTCCCATTTGACAGCTAGACCCGAAATCGACGATCTTGATGGCACTGCGCTTGGGGTTGCAGAGGAGGATGTTTTCAGGCTTGAGGTCGCAGTGGATAATCTGTAGCTCGGGGGTGGAGAGGTAGAGCAGCGCCGTGCACAGCTGCTGTGCAAACTTGCGGGTCAGATTGAGGGACACACCGCGGAAGTTGGTGTTGCGTAGTAGGTCGTACAAGTTGTAAGAGAGCAGCTCGAACACCAGGCACAAGTGGTTACGCCACATGAAGTGGCGCTTCAGACGCACTGAAATATCAATGACACATGAATAACACACATCATGGTAGTCTGCTTGAAATGTAACTCACTTTCGATCGTTAATGTTATCGCACAAAAAGTTGGCTCTGATTTATGAGACTGTTACTCTTAACGCTTAACAACTGCCAGCTGCTGCAAGGATAAGTATCTGTTGCATGTCCACATCACGTACTATGTTGAAAACATTGAAAATTGGGAGCAAGATAATTAGTCTTAAGCAATATCAACGAAGATGTGGAGGTAGTAACAGATATCAAAAGTTGTACGATAAGCGCGACCAAAAAACGGCTTCGCCAGCTGTTGATCCCACTGAAATATAGCTACGACCGAATTGCTGCAAGAAAGTTTCGCTCAACTGTTTTTGTGGCAAATTATACTATAAAGCAGTATAAGGCAAATTATAACGCACGTCCAATAACTGCTACAACATAAACGCACAATAAGATGACATGCTTCACTGGAGAATTATCACACATATCAACAAACTGAGCAGAGACTTTGACTCTGTTATCAAGTAAGGAAATTTTATCAAATTTCAATTTCGTGTAACTTTGCAGTTGATAATGGAGCAAACAAAGCATCAAAATCCAAACACGCAACGATACACGCAAAATACTCTTGTAATTTAATCATTTCTGCAATTCTGATTCCTTTTATTTAAGAAAATAATCTGTCACGTACGTAAAAACAAATTCATTATTATATTTCATTCCCACCAATGCTAATAGAGTAAACGAAAGTACACAATTTTGGCGTGCTTTACTAAGACAGAGACGCACGGAACTGAGGGTGGTCTGTGTAGCAATGAAACTCAACTCCCACACAAACATAACCTATGAGAGAAAAGAAAGAACACGCGAACCTATAATTCGTGCCAAAGGTCACCAGAACAACATCTGACACACCCTTAAGAAAAAAACACGAGCATCTATCATGACACTATAGACCCAGACTCTGCAGTGCCTCCCTCATCACTCACGTATAAACACATAACAAAACATTAATGTGTATTGTTGCTGTGACCTGTGTGAGATAGAACTTACTTAATAAAATAAGTAATCAAACTGCATAATTCCATTTGGCAGCCAGGAACGTGAACTAACCCCAAAATATTTAAAAATTACTTGGTGACAACTTTCAACAGTAGCTTTTGTACAGAGGTGGAACAACCAACAGTTTAAGTTGGACGGTAATACCACACCATGTGATTCCTCTCCTACATCTGATACATTGTCAAGAGGAGAAGCTCCTACAGTTCTTTAACTGCCGAATGAAGCTATCGAAGAATAAGAGCGTTACACATTAATGCGTTTTGCGATCTACACACATCAATGGGAATTTTTTTTTAGCAAACTCGAGTCCCTGTCCCTCAACATGCAGCATACCGTACAATGCTCCCTTGGTTACTTGAACACTGGGAGGTAATGATGAATTTTCCACTAAAATTTTAGAGGAAGAATTAACATGAAATGACGATGATCAATACAAACAAAGTTTTACCTCGAGAACGTGTAAATGAAAAGACAAATGTACACAAAAAGACTAGTAGTAGAAGACCTCCATTTTATAACAATAACAACCACACAAGAAACTTACACAGCCTCATAAAACACAAGATTTAAACAAAATGTTAGCTCTAATAGAAAAACCTAGATAAAAAAACAAAAAATGCCTACTATTTAACACTAAAATCTTAATCTGGACAAAAAATAGTTCCACTAAAAACGTTCAAAATTCAGCAGCATATAGATATGTCGTATGAAACGGATTAATTATGACAAAAGAAACATTTCATTGCCTAAATTATAACGCAAAACCTACAATAGAAACTGACCAATATAATATTTGTTATCGGAGTCAGCTCTGTTCATCATCTCGAGCAGCTTTACTTCTATTTGTGCCTGATTTAAAAAAGGCTTCTTATTCTTAATGATCTTGATGGCCACCCAGGACTGCTCTTCGTGGTCGTATGACTTCACCACCTGCCAACAACAAAGAAATCCATTACAAATTAATTAAATGTAATACACATGGGTACTGTCCCTATATGGACAGCAAAAACAAAGTAGAACAGTCAAGAAGTGGTCCCCAAATACAGATCCTTGGGGCTGGGCCCCGACAGCTCCTGCTGGTTTTCCTCGGCCTCATCATAGGAGGATGCTCTTCCTCACACTTTTACTTAGACACTCACCGCGTCTGTTTCTTACATGTTTTGGCGCACGTTATAATAAATCTAAAACGTTAAGGCATAAAATGCTCGACACACGAAGTGCTTACACACAACCAGGTAACGAAAAATCTATTTAAGTGTCATGAAAAATCCCTAAACTTCACTGCACTTTCTACTAACACAAAAATCTAAGCTAATGACATCACTCAATATGAGCACAGAAAATTCCCGCAAACTATGGTGTACCCGGGCCATGGACATGAAATAACTGACACACGAGGATCTTCACATCTCAAATATTGTTAAAGTTAGAACACACAAGCATTCCTAATCCCGCTGCCGACATGGTTGACGAGGCTAGAAATACGGCATGGGACTTCGGGAAAATAACCGAATAATTATCGAAGTAATTATCCGACCCAAGAATGGGCCAGAAGGTTCGTTCCTATAGCCTCATTCTATTCTATTCTATTCTATTCTAATACATATTAAGCGCTAGCCTATAGCTCCCTGTGCACTTGAAGATTGCACTCACCTGCCCGAAGGAGCCTTTGCCTATCAACGAGTCTATCTCGTATCTGCCCTCAAACTTCTCGCCCGCCTTGATGATGTAGTCATGGTTGTCGTCGTCATAGCCGTCATTATACACCTTCCTTTCCTTCTTGTGCTGAGCCCCTCCAGGACTCTGGCCCTGTGTCTGCACTGCCCGTCGCTTCTTCTTCGCATAATAAACCTGCAAACGGTAGAATATTTTGGTAAACACTGACAAAACTAACTGACTTTACTAATAATATGAATAGCTGGTTTTTCTTTGTAAAATAAACTGACCAATAATAGAATATTAAAACCAGCAAAAATACCGTGCTCTCTGATCTAAAACTCAACTGACCCTAACTCGCTAGTACATTCAAAGTGTAAAATTTATACATTAACGAAATTGGAATTTAAAATTATGGCTAACAACACATAGTCAACTATAGATTTTATCGATGGATTGAAATAATTTAGTAACTAACAGACAGTCTACTTTAAACTCACATAAATTTATGATAAATATGCAGGGTGCAGCAACATAACTTCCTTTTTTCTAAATGCTTTGCTTTGAAATCAAAGGAAGTTCAGTTCAGGTAGCTTAGTTCCAGGAACATGGGCATAAACAATGAAAGCTAACATACTAAAAGCAAAAAATATACGCACAATAATCCTAGTAATTAAGCTTAAACTTAAAATAGAGTGAAATATTGAGATGAACTACCACACACCTCATTGATGTGTTTGTAAGTTTTGATGAGGTCAACGGAGAGCTTTCGTAGAGGCCCCGTTGCTGGCTCTCTGTACAGTCGTTCTGTAACGTAAACAAAGCTCTTCAGTAGTCATTAAATCATATCAAAATATCATTATGTTGCTTATACTTCGAAAGATAGTTCATCCGGAAATGGGAATAGTATGAACTATCTTTTAAAGAATTGCAGTTATTAAGTCATGAATACATTTGGAAACTATTTCTTACATCATGGTTACATTTGAACTAAGTTAAGTATATAATTCAAAAGGAATAGTTGAAGCTAAGGAACAAGCAGATATATTAATACTTGAAATGTGTATAAAGTACATACTATTTAATACATATCAACAACTAAAGAAACAGGTATCAATAAAAATACCAACACACTCTAGAAGACGGTACAGCTGAACTTTATGCATAGAACACATAGAAGCAGCATAGTTGCCTCCACACTGAGAAGGAACATGTGAGAGTTGGAACCTCAGCTTCAGAACAAAATAATAATGGTTAAAATAGTAACTTGACTGCTGTTGAAACTACTTCAACCCTTATCCCCTCGTTTAGCCAAAATAGTATCAGGATACATGATCAATTATTCTAGCTCAGACTGTATAAGCATTATTAGAATCTCATACTTTGAAAAAATTATTTCCTAGTAGTCATTGGCTGCAAGACTGAAGTCCCTCAAAAACATTTCAGCAAAACAACTTTCACAACACAATACTATGAGCCCTAAGACACTCAGTAAGAACCTGTACACAAACTTCAACAACGACACCAAATTCTACTCAGATCAATTGATCCACTTTCTAGAGCAGCATAATTCTTGATGACATTGCCCAACAATCAATCTATCACTTAGATTTCATGACTGCTATGCTTCAGCCCTACAATTCAAGATATGAATTAACTACTAATAAAGTTATCTTCACTGTGTTGAAGGGCATCACAACATTGAGTCAATTTCATGCTGTTTAAATTCTAACTAACATAAATCCTCCACTTAAGAGATTCACATCATTTTGGTGGCAATGAAGCACCAACCTGTGCGTGCATTGTGATGGTGGTGATGCTGAGAAGAGTGCGGGGCATTGTGGTGGTGCTGTGCTGCTGCCACAACAGCGGCCTGTTGCTCCCACATGGCGAGTTCTTCCTCACCACAGAGTTTACCATACAGCACCACCTGTCCACCAGGGCCAGAAGGCTGGATGGGTCCACTGCTTCCACCCATGTTTGAAGTTGGGGCTCCCATGCCCACAACCGGGCGCACCAAGCCCCCAACCCCCCCTGCACCCCCTCCACTGATGGGGCCTGAGCCCCCACTTGCACTGAGCTCTCCTGGAAAAACCATGCTCAGTAAGTAAAAACTCCTTGGTAAATATTGAGGCACGGACAATACAATAGAGGTTAAAACTTGCATGTTACCATGATTTTTGCTCCAAGACAACTCCATCAACAAAATTTAAAGGTATAAAGGTAAAATTTCAAAAGGTAAAAATTTAAAATATCCTTCAAGCAGAATATTTAGTTCTATGGTATTCATTAAGGAAATGATGTACACATATTCCTGACAATCCTCAAACAAAATCTACACAACAGGCTCACAATATACAGTACAAATAACTTTGCTTCCATATTTTGCTGTAATTGTTGTATAAAGAATGAATTTAAATGGTAAATACCTGCAGATGGTTGCTTAAAAGTCTACCAGCAGCTAGTGTAGCAAGTGAGACATGGCTACATGCTGTGATGTCTCTACAGTAATGAAGCCATTCCAGCTCATGATGTCAAATGAAAGTTCTGGTTGAAGGATAAAATGAAACAACATTTAACTAACAAAAAAGTACTTTTTAATGGAAATAAATCTACTGTTTGATGCTATTGCAGCACTTCATAGCATGCATCTAAAATAATCTAAAGGTAAATTTAAGTTCTTGTACAGCTTTCTTTTTGAATAAATGTAAATAAATTAAAAGAGGCACTTGTTAAACCCAGTCTTAGTTCACTGAAAATAATAACAAATGACCAAATATTTTCCAGAAATGACATCTGCCAAGCAATAGCCTCTCCTCTGAAAAGGTACTGTAGTGGTTGGTTGTTGGCATTTATGTTGAATTTTCATTATTATAGTCAAGTATTTTTTTAGCTCATTGATTATTGTATTAACAAATGATTGGACACAGGTGGAGGTGAGATTGTGAAAGACATAATAACCTTAGAGGCCAAGAAAATTATCATAGCAAATCAAATGTAATTTTTTTTCCTTTGTATCTCCCTTAGCAATATACTTTTACACCTATTCATTGTTTTGTAGTTAGTTAATGCATAAATTAGTGTACATAAAATAATACTTATACTAGAGGATCAAGAATTGATTAACCCTGACAACAAACATTTATCATGGAAAATGCATTCCAATATACAAGACAGTTTAAAATAATTTTATATCAAGCAGGAGAATTTTTACTTTCAGCCTTGCCAGGCCAAAAAAAATTAGGAGAAATGATATTCACAAGTTTAGAGGCACTTTCTGTCCCACTTCCAAGTGACTATTTACTGATGAGGATATGGATAAGGTATCACAATGCAGTTGTCTTAGTAACATCACAACAGCAGAATTTCAAATGCAGCACACAACATTCAGTAGCACGTATCACAAGCTATATAAAATGCTACAGCAACTTGAAATGTGTCACAAAGAGATGGCAGATAAGCATCTAAGCATGACAAAAACTGCTCAAAGCATCATTGATTACTTGATGAGGTTGCTTATGGCCTCATTGGTTACTTGTAGATAAAGTTGGTTACATCAGATCAAATTCAAGATAACCTACTCAACAAAATGAGCTGATAAATAGTAAGATAGAACCTCCCAAATAAAAATAAACCCAAAAAAAACAGTGTTGAGTTTATGGTCACAAAAAGTGTTCTAACTAAAGAAGGTATGTCCTCAGAATACTCAGTTGAATATGACTGTATGGGAGATTAATTAACAACACTATTATCATACAAGTCAAAAGAATAATGACTACCTCTGTACAAAATTGACTTTTAAATATACTGCAGGTAATATCGCCTCTTGACTTTACCCTATGGAGATGCAGTTATTAGAACTATGTAAATATGAAAAGGCAACCACTGCCCACTGAATATCAATTTTGTAACCTAAAAATCTTGATTATCAGCACCCAATTTCAATGAGAGTTCAGTATCTTACATCTTAATGCATAATATTAGTCAATAAAGATTATTATTATTGTACTGTATCATCTGTACAATAAACCAAACATTGAAAAACTATGAAAAAATACTGGTCAATGTACATCACAAGGTGTAACCACTGAGTTTTTACAAAAACTACAATGATGGCACACTAGTACTCCCAATTATTTATATAATCCCTTTGTTCAGCATAACTCTGCTATCTTCTAAATTAACATAGATTCTAATGTCTAATTTCCTACTGTTTAAACAGTCATGAAAATCATCTGGATTTTCATAACAAAGAAATAATTTGTTAAAAAGTGTCATAAAACAAACATTTGGCTTATGGCTTGTATTAAATAGACAACATTTTGTCAAAAACTTCTTTCAGACTCAAAGATCATTGGGTAAAATATCAACCAGTGTACAATTTTACAATAAACTTTACTGACAGAATTTTTATAAATAAGGTCTAAAATAACCATAAAAGAAAATTTTCAATGTAAGTAAAAATTTCAATTCACATATATACATAAATAACTGAACTCTACCTTGAACATTTTTCAACTTCAATTTAGTACAAAACACAAACAGAATATTTGACAGAAAAAGCTCACCAGATGTGCTACCCAAGGCTTCCTGCTGTCAATGATTTAAGATCTTGTGAATGAAATGGAACAATTAGGATACTTGGGTGGACTTTTTTCCTAAAACAGGTGCTTTTTGTGACAAATTTGTGTTAAAGACCATCTTGTGAGTTATTAAAGAAACCTACAGGACTGTCACACCTAGCTATTGCAACATGCCTAGGAAACCTACAGGACTGTCACACCTAGCTATTGTAGCATACCTAGGAAACCTACAGGACTGTCACACCTAGCTATTGCAACATGCCTAGGAAACCTACAGGACTGTCACACCTAGCTATTGCAACATGCCTAGGAAACCTACAGGACTGTCACACCTAGCTATTGCAACATGCCTAGGAAACCTACAGGACTGTCACACCTAGCTATTGTAGCATACCTAGGAAACCTACAGGAGTGTTACACCTAGCTATTGCAACATGCCTAGGAAACCTACAGGACTGTCACACCTAGCTATTGCAACATGCCTAGGAAACCTACAGGACTGTCAGACCTAGCTATTGTAGCATACCTAGGAAACCTACAGGAGTGTTACACCTAGCTATTACAACATGCCTAGGAAACCTACAGGACTGTCACACCTAGCTATTGTAGTATGCAATATGCTTGTATGAGTAATATTAGGAGATCTCAATATTTCTAGCAGTATTAATGCAATCAAAAATAAGTTCAAGTAAGAGATTTTAACATAGTAAAAGATCTAGACAATCATTATTATGTGTCCAGTTTAAACACCATATAAAACCTAGACAGTAATTAAGCGTGCCATGTAAGTGCAAAGTTATGGATGTAAAGAGTATTTACCATTACAAGCTTGTACTCTAGATTTTCTACACATTGACCTGAAGCTGATAAATTAATTCAGTCTCTAGAAAATGGCACAGAAATTGCTATGTGGCTAAATTTATGCTACTTAGCTTAAATTTACTAAATTTTTAGCTGTTTTATCCACAAATAACATGAAACTTCTAGGTATCTAAAAATGTCAATTTTTAATGCAAATTGATTACTCGTATCTTCAAGAGGACTGAATGAAACTGCTTCACTTAATAACTGACCAGCATCAAGGTACAACAGGTCATAGTGTGAAAATAAGGAATACAAGCTTCATGAGTAAATACTCAATTCCAAGCTTGAAATGTATATACTCCAAGCTTGGGATGAATGCTCAATATGTCTCATGTTTTTGCTTTTAATTCTCCCATAGCTAAAATTTGCTTGGTATATTGAAAGTGACATCTCCCTGTACAACTTTAACATGTAAACTGGACTATTTATGAATAAACTAGGCATATCATTCACCAAAATGAAAACATTTACTTTTTCTAGACATTCCCTGCAGACTTGCACTCATGCTGAATACAAGAGTAAAGAAACATGAACATTCACCAATATGCTATATAAACTTACGCAATTGCTTAGCTCTCTCCTTTTCAGTAAGATCATGTTTGTGCCAAGGTGCGGGGTCAGGACGCTTGTGTTGCTGTGGTGGCGGTGCAACAGTCACACCCCAGGCCTTCTCCATGCCGCCACCTCCAGCCCCAGGATCAGACGCGATGCTCCCTACGACAGCTCCACTCTTGCTGCTGCACTGCCCGTCACCGCCAGTCACCAAAACCATTGCCGCCCAAAACACATTCTAATAACATTGCTGGGCAAGTAAAAACTTGCACAGTTCATACACTTTTTACATAATTGCACTACTTCCATCAATTAAAAATTATTGTTTTGATTGATATTTTAATATTTGAGCACCAGGTATTTGTGTATGCAGTAGTTATGGAAGTTAAGTCAATATAGGAACACTTTCTCCCTTTTCTCAGAAGCCATTTACTGTTCAAATTCACACGAGTTGAACTTCAAAACTCATGCACTACAATTTTCTTCACAGGTAATCCAGGGTATTTTAATGGCTTGAGCAACAGGATTGCTTCGGTTCACAGGAATTGGTTCCACTGTCCTAGTTATGCGACGCAGAACATAGGGGTCCACCAGCACGCAAGTAGTTGTTACAAAGGACTATTAGCCGGGTTTGGAAATGGTACTACCGAATGGTATGTTATAAAAATATTCTCTTATTTGTTTCATCTAGAATTTGCAGCATATCAGGCGCAACAGACAGGCAGCTGATACAGAAATTTGGGTGTTTGTTTACGTTCGAAACACATGATGGTGGAAGTTCCCTCCCCTATTCCTCATAATGGACTCTCCCAAAAGGGTCAAAACACTGATGAGAAACCATGCTTACTGACATATAAAAATTCAAAAATTCAAGTTTTTGAGTACATTTCTACTTCAATAATACTTATTCAAGATTACTGATGCAATCATTTCCAGGAATTATTAAATTAATTCCCTTATAACGTCAAAACATGATTGCGGTTAACACTCGTGCCGATTTGGTTTCTCACATTCACCACTCTTAATAAAACGTTCAGTGTAGAAAATTTTCATGAAACACTGTGCAGTTTTCATTAAATAGCAATAAATAACAGTTAATACGCTTGTTTACGTCTTCGTGTCAAAAAATCAAGTGAAATTCACAGAGATAGCCTATAACATCCACCTCGAATATGGCAGCCAACACGACTGGCTTATTGCAACGTTGCCAAGTGTGAGTCTGTGCTATGTGCCAAATGTGGATGAGAAAATCATCTGTGTTCTTCTCCAGAAAGAAAAACAGAAAGAATAAGAAAATAACCACATAATAAAGGAAATGCAAAAACATTTCATTGGGTAATTAGAAAAACTTAAATTTTTGAACACATCTGAAATAGGAACATTATTATTAAAAGTTTATCGTTCATCCTCCCATTCACTTAACAAAAATAACAGCTCATAATGGAGGCAATAAATAAAATATGATGTAAATCATCTTCTATCTAAAAGGCATGAGTTACTGTATGAGGTTTATATTTTGAGTAGTCTTTATATCTAACTATCTTTGGCGTTGTTTAATTGTGACGATCAACAGACTTGTAAAGAAATAAATAGCAATAAGTTAATTTGTCAACGGATTCTTAGTTACGTCCTAGCCTATAATTCTTATACCAATGTTTTAATTTTGGAAAGTTTCACAGGCTTAACCATTTTAATTTTCTATGGTAAATGAATCTCAATTTTAGTTCGAATTAATTTAATTGGAGTCATTAATTAAATACTACAAATTCTGTTTGATCAAAATGACTTATAAAACCTCACTATAAGTGGAAGATAAAGATGCGTTCAGCTTTAATGTGCAAGATCAGTTCAAAATATATTTAAAATAATTTTATCTACGTATATAGGTAATCATGATTTATTGCTGTAATATATTGTTATTGAATTTATTGAACGTAAAACCTGTTTCCGAACTGCTGCAGAAAATTGAGGAATGCTCGCTGTTATAGAACTGTTTAAAAGTTTTGTGCATTTAGAAAAAAATTTACATACGAATAAGTCGGAATGGTAAATAATCATCAAATAAAATACAACGTAAGATCAAATTCTTATGACTAATATTGGCATTACATGAGCAAGTTGATTCAAATTGTCATATTCTCATTTTCACAGGTACATGCTTTTCATTCACATGTTAATGAAACATTAGCACAGCACACCAAGTAATCCACCAGTAAATTAAGAATCATAACTTAATTTTTCTCTCTGACTCGTATGTATAAATTCAAGATATTAGCTTTACTGCTGGAAACCCAAACTATGACATTACAGTTTTCAATATTCATCGATACAACTATTTAAGTTCTGCTTAAATATAATCTAAACTATTACCAGATACTTCTTACCAGACAATGACCAAAGATTTAATTAGTAAAATAGCAATTGAAGAGTTGCATAAGTCAGGAAAGTCACCAAGGGACATGCCAAATCACTAAATGTGAACAGAATGCTGGTTTGGAGAACACTGAAGCGATTCAGAGAGACTGGGAAGGTAGCTAATAGGCCAGGGCAAGGTTACCCTCGAACATCAAAATTGGTGAAATCCACCGGAGAGAAGCTGAGGACGAATGGGCAAAAATCCCCAAACAATCATTTGTGACTCATGTCAAGCATTCTCCAAACGTTTGCAGCAGGTTATCGACGTTGATGGAAAGCACATTGTATAAATTATAGATATTCGGATATAGTAATAGTTTAATAACATGTTTATTTTAGTTTGAGTTGTATAATTTGATTTAATTATTACATGTGGGCAGAAAAAGTTCTAACACTAATTATTGAACACCCAGTATGTTATGTGCGACTTATGCAGCAAACACTTTCTTGCATTTTTAGCGCAAACGAGGAGGAGGTCGACGTGACGATTGTAGACGATGTCGAGACCTTTGAACCCAGGTGAAAATACTCGTTATTCCTATAATTATTATCATTATAAAGCGCTGAGACCCAAGACGCACCATGTCAGAGTAGCGCTGATACCAACAGAGATCATTTAAAACTGAAAAATACGACAAAAGAAAGAAATCCCAAATGTATGTCCTGAGCTGGAGTTCAACCATATTACGTGCGGACAAATTCTAAGAATAAAATGTAAAAATATTACTGTAATCATGCATTTATAACCCATAACAGATTCCCATAACCAACGCCGTCAAATTTTCCGCTTGTAGGTTAAAGTTATCTGAGGTATTGCACCTCAGGTAAAGACATCGGAGCAAAATTGATTTCAGCTAAGAACTGCTCATCTCCATGTTATGATGGTACTACCAGATGAATTTTGTGAAGTAATGTTATACTGTAAAATGTTTAGTTAAAATAGTGACTAGCAATTATGAGTAAAGAAAGCATACAGCTTTGAAGATAGATGTTCACAATGTTATACTCAACCACAGACTTAGGGTATAGGGAACTTCTGGGAGGTTCTTGTACATGTAGTCGTCGATGACGATTGTTCAGCTGTGGTGAGACAGTTTCAGCTAAAAAAGTCAACGATAGACGTACTAGACGATTCGAGTAGGAATTTGTCATATCAGCATGACGTACACCAAGTACGTGCAAGGCGACAAATTTAGTGCTCGACATACTTCTCTTTCTCTGTTACACAGTTATGGCCATTATTTATATGGATTGTAATGTTTATTGATTTCAGTATCAACCACACCTTCGTAAATAGTCTCTCTTGATACAGGGCGGCTTCTAATGACCTGGATAAGTGTTTACCCTTCTGTTAATAGTCATAGGCAGCTGTGACTTATTTTAAGTACGAAAATTTAAAAATATGCGTTCATATTTCGTCGATGGATACCATACTGAAAACGATGAAGATGCTCGCGCGTCCACTATGCGTTTCATTTACTTAGCAAATCCACATTTTTACTCTACTTGCAAATTCACATGTAAACTGGTCATGTGTAATAAGCCTAAGATGCATAACTTGTTTGTTAATAGATAATGCAACTAGTCACTAAAAGCTTGCTTCCGCTTAACTTACCTCAGTTGTGCTATATAAATGTCGATTTGTGGGCACGGGGCCGACCGCCGACAGTGTCTGCCAAACGCTTGACCTAGAAATGTACACACCGTAATCTTCATATCACCCAGATTGTTATAATTTACTCACGTCTAGGAATTGTATACTTTGGTTAACATTCTGATACACTATGATGGAGAAATATAATTTTTCTAAGAGTTTACAGAATGATTGTTTCAAAGGTATTTTTAATCAATATGATTTTTATGATTGAGTGATTTGAAACAATCAAACGTTAACGCATGACTAAATTTTTGTCAATTCATGATAACTGCCTATTTGATTCTGAGTAATATACGTGTACTCAGTAAACCGCACTTTTTCGACTTCATTAATAGATCCATACATTTTGGGATGTACAACAGAAATTGTATATACAAATTAGTTAACGATCTAATTGTGCTTAATGTATGAAATGTTTTCTTTCGATCACAGAAAAAATAAATGACAATTTAAATTTTTACTTGCTCTACATATATACATTACCATCTCTTATAAAAAATAAAAAGAGTTCTTTGATTTGTTCACGTCTTCTAGGTAAATTGAAAGATTGTATACCTGGGACTGCACTTATGTGCTCAATTGTACAAATCAATAGAGTTATGAAGTTAAATCACTCGAATTTTTAGTAAAAACACTAAACTGACAATTAATTAAGCCATTAATAGTCTACTGTTAAGTAATCATGAGCGCAGACAGAAAAAAATCGTTTTTCGTACATCAAATTGAATGAATTTTTTTTATTACATTCTAAGATTTTTGTCACTTTCAGTTGAGCCACTGTTATCGTTACTACTACTTGAAATTGGTAAATAGCTGTGGTGGGCAGAATAGAAAATAATGAGGAATTGTTTGAAAAATTACTTTTTACCTCATGCAGACGGCGCAATTAATTTCTTATATCAAAACTTACAGTCGTAGTTTGGAGGGTTACTAACATGTAACTTCAGAATTACCACTTGTACCAGCAAAATTACTAACATTTAGCTATGTAGAATTCTCAACCTCTCACCTTAAATCTATCGTTTTTATCTGTTCACCTAGGGAAGGGAAAGAAATACTTATGAATACCAGTTTTCAAGAATTATAATACAACACACAGTTCTTTTGTAAAAACTGGAGTACGATTTTGCGATTTACTGAATATCTGTAGGTATGCGAATAGATTTTCATGACAAATAAACATATTACTAAGAATTCCCGTAAATTCAATTATATCTATTTTATGTCTCTGCTCTGCTATAAATGTAAATGCAAGAAGAAAGTACACTATATCGTAATATTACCCTAAAAAACTAAAAAAACGTAATTGTAGAGGTCTAACCCATATATTTTTAGTTGTTTTGCATAAAAAGCGTGGCAGTCAGAATCAGCTGATGTCTTGGCATTGCGACTGAGCTCAAACACGTACAACTAACTGGAATTATGAAAGCGGGAAGTAAAGTGGCTGCCGGGGAAGTTATAATTTCTGCTCTACCATTTATTCAGTTATTAAAACAAGACAGGAAAGGGAAATTATGCGACTTCTGTTTCAAACCGTGAGTTATAAATTGCATTGTTTTTACATAGGAATTAGCACACCCATGCCAAAACCCATCACTTCCATGTCAAGATTAGCAAATCCAATTTTTACAATTTCATTATTTCCGTTAGCCTGTTCTATATAATTTTGAATGCAGCCTAAAGATTTGTTTCTCTCTGACAGAATTTTTTTCTCTGCTGTACAAGTTATGAATTGAAGAGAAACATCACATGTGGCTACATGAATGACAGTCATAGTAATAAAATGGCAGCAATTTATATTATGATTGTCTAAATCTTGAAATTAGGTTCACAACAATTTTAGCAATATGTATGTCTAACCTCGTGTCCATCTTATCCTAGCAAGTGGAAACATTTCAGCTAGCAATTTAGAGTTAAAAATTATTTCCAATTTCTTTACTCATTCTGTTTTAACTAAAGCTCATGACAACTGAGGCACATTGTTGGGTTTTATAGTCTGAGAGATAAGAGTATGATCTGTTGTTTTTGTAAGCTATTGGATATACTTGAGCTATGTACTGCATCCAAAAGCACTATAATTTGCCTTACAGCTTTCAGACTATGCCATCCTGTAGATCTGAAGTCATAGTTTATATGAGGAATCATGCTTCTGTAGTTGCTAGGCACATTTTTAATATTTTGTATTTATTTTAATAAATAGACACTGCATTTATAAAAATTTGCGATGCTCATCTGACCAATACTTTGATCCTCTTAAACTGTGAACTCTGATATTATTTTATAGAGGATTAAAGATTAATGCAGGCTTGCCTAGGACAGAACTCTGATATCCAAATTGATTTATGTTATTTGTAGTTTGTAACTCTATAAGAACCAAGTTATTTTACTATTGAACAAAGTATTTATAAATTATCACTTATCTTTCATGTAAGTTTACCCAAGTTTTGAATGGAACATTTTAAAAATGGAACTAAACTGATCATCTTTAATATATTTCAAGAATGATTGTGCATCATAGAGTTAATTTTTGACATTCAAATTGTATGTTTGTTGTCATTGAAAGTATTAAGAAATTTGCACATTTTCAAACTTATTACATCAGAGAAATTGCTTACCACAACTCGAGAGCATTTGCTATCTATGCTAGAGTAAAGATTTTGATATTGTTTGTATACAGCAGTGGCTCACTAACTGCTTTTTTCCTGATAACACTCTGCAATGAAATGTGTTGGTCTATGTATGTTATTTTTTTCATGTCATCTTCTTAAATCTTTTGGTATTTGTTTGAAGAAATGCATCACCATTATTGTCATCTGAAAATCAAGTGGGGCATTTCAACATGAGTCTTAGTAACCATGTGGAAATTATTTTAAATGAATTTTGGTATTTCTGTAGTTATGGTAGTCAGTATCCACAGCTTGTCTGGATTTATGAAATAGTTGTTTTGCAGTTTTAATTTCAAGACATACCATATTTTATCAGTTTTTTGCAATAATTAGTATCCTTTGTAATGTCTATTGCTGTGGAACAATGTTGATTGTACATTTTAATTTTTCCTTCTTATGATTAATAATATTTTTACCTCCTGCATTTTAGTGACCTTGGAGGTGGGTTTGAAGCTCTTTTAATTTGCTTTAAATAATTATTCATCTACTCCCGTATTAAAAGTGTTTCTACGAGACTTGTGGTGAACATTTCACCTTGTTTTTCAGGGGGAATGTGCGCAAGTGCATGGGATGTGGAGTGGACTACTATTGCAGCATGTCGTGCCAGAAAAAGGACTGGAAGATCACTCACAAGTGTGAGTGTCCTCTGCTGAAAAGACTGAAACCCTTCAGCATTACAGCAACTCCTCGCATGGTAGCCAAAGCTGTGATTTGCCTTCAAGTGGGTACTGCATTTCAATATCTTGCACTTAGTTCAAGTACATGGAAGATTAATTTTAAGTATTTATGCTTATAACTTTCTTGTAGGTAGTCATTATTTTGGAATGGAAAACAACTTTGTCAGTTGTATTCAAAATTTAACACGATAGTAGGTACAGGTTTATTGTAATATGTGCAACTTAACATAGACTTTGAGATTTTGGGCAACTTCTTCTACATTATGACCAATGTTTATTTATTTTTGTAGTGTGATACATAATTTTTTAATGAAATTAATTTCTATTCTAGTTTTATTGGTTTTTCATTGAAGGTGAGTATGTCTTTATAACTTTTATCCCATTCCTTGACTGTATAAAGCCATCATAATAGTGGAATGGTGTCCATTGTAAAATGTTAGTGACTACAAAGCTGGGCTGTTCACTACTGCAAGTTCCTTATGTTCAGAATTTATCCAGCAATATATGTACTAGAATTTGTTTAACTTTTTCGTGCAACTACTATGTATTTTTATATTCAAGTCTTAATGTATGATATCCCATGATGTCATTTCTTTCAGCCTATTTAAGAACAATCAAGGGTTGTGCTTGGTAATTTTGATGCTCAAATAAAGAGTTCATGTTGTGTTTTCATATTTTCAAAAAACACATTTTGTTTCCTAAATTCTTCCCAAACTTAGCTTAGTTTGTTTATTAGTGAAATGATTGAAAATTATCTGTATCCAAGAGATGTTGTTCTACATTGTTTAACAAACCTTGTATGTCCTTTGTTTGATAGTGGATTAAAATTATCTCAAAGTTGTTTCATATGAATGCTAATCATATTTAACACAGAGAGACATTAGGTTTGTGGCTATGTTGTGTGCATCAAATGTTTGCAAGATGTTCATTTTTGTCTCAAAATGCATATAAACCATCCTTAATACCACCTTCAGTGCTGTACAACTCATTTACTGTACTACTGAACCAATCGTTGCTCTTCTTTGGAGTGTTTAAATTCCTGAACATGTAGAGTTTGTGTGCATGTGCAATAGTAAATTGTATGTGATAGGCATTTGACCAATATTACCCACCAAGTCTGCAAATTTTTTCCTGTTGGCATAATGTTTTCAAATTTGTTCTCTCTCTAATGATGTACAATACTTGTTTATAAGTGCTGTGTTAATCAATCCTCTTGTAATAATTTAGACTGGTGTGAAAAATGTTTATTTTAGCTCACAATTTGAACCACGTTTGCATTAAGTTCTAGAGCTGCAGCACCTGTAGTAATAACTTGGTAATCACTCAGTAATAACAAGTAATCTACAACCCTATAACTGATACCAGTTTTGTCATGGGTTATAAGCTGAGCACATAAACTCATTGGACATGTAACAATGCTGCACAGTGTCTGAAGACTGAGTGAGTGCAGTTGGTAGTCTGTTTTTTAGATGTAGTTGGTAAGTGAAAGTCTTGCCTTTGTGGTTGTCCTTAAGAAATTGTCTTCTTTACCTGAGCACAGTCATGTTGAGTTAGACTACAGGAGGAAAGAACAAATGATCTGGTCTATTTCTTATTGTTCACTCTTGCTACTCAAGTCCATTTGGGATGGGACTTTAATTTTTAATTTCTATATAAAGTTATGTGATTTTTTATGTTGTGGTTTTCTTATGAATTATGTAATCTATTTCCAATGATAATCTTTTCATGCTAATTTTAACATGTGTAACATATTCCATGATAATATTAGTCATGTGATGGTGCCATAACTATTCCTCTGTAATTATGCAGATTTTTACCTGCTTTCTATTTGTGTAACTTGCTAGCCAACAGTGCACATATAGGGATTTTAGGAATAAAGCTCATAAAGGTCCCGTGTAGTTGTTGGTTTCTTCTCATTGTTGTACTAATATTGTCTCATGCTCCTCAGAATGGTGGCAGGGAAGTGGCAGAGCAGATCGATGAAAACTACTCCCGTACTTTCAACGACCTTTTATCTCGTAAGTGTTAAGGTCTTATGTTAGTGGTATGCAGCTAGTGCTTGCTAATATTAGTGATATTCATGTGAGCGATATTTTATATTCAAATTATTGGATTGCAGTTTATGATTGTTCATAGTACGGACGTGATATTGGCATCTCATATTAGGAATGCTCGTGTTAGGCACATACAGCTTGTGCTTGCTCATATTCGTGACATGTAATTAAGATTAAGGTGTTGCTGTACGCCAGTTGAATCAACCCGACGAGCAAGTTTTCAATGAGAGTATGTTAGGCTTGGGAAAATGACGTAAATCTAGTCGGTACTGCCTATATTAATGTGACAGATGATTAACATTCAGGAGTGTTCTTATTTAGAGTCTGAACTGTTAATAAAGATCATGATTTACTATTGAGTGAAGAACTTGACTTGTCGATGCTGTCTCGACAGATAAGGACTCTTGGCTGAGCAACTGTAAGGCGATAGAGGAAATGTCAGTGCTGTTCAGGATGATGCGATGTTACCTCGGTGCTTATGGTCTACCTAGTGACGATGAGCTGCTCGCTATCTATGGCGCGGTGGGCACTTCTATTTTCCCAGCAATTTTTCTGTCTTCATTCTTGTATCACTTTCGAGGACAGAAGAGAAACGTTCGTTTTATTTCCAGTGGAAGGTATTTGAATTGCAGGAGTTTGTGTTTTTTGGATTGATTGAATGGATTATGTTGAGTGTACGTGTTGTGCGTGCATGTACATATTAAATGCAGAGAATGCACAAACTGATTGCCCAATGTGTAACTTCGAACATATAGTCTGTTAATGCCAATACACGCCAAGTTCTCCCTCAGAGCCTCAAGTATTTGAGATAGGTTCACAGACGCTGTAATTTTAAGGCATGCCATGGAGGCCAGAGACAAATATACTGCGAGATTTCTCCTTTTGACAAACTTTAAAAAAACAAATACCTCCTTCATTTAAATAGGAAATGTCAGTCTATGGTACGCAGAGTGTGTGGAAACTTTCTTATTTCAGTACCTTTACTTGCTCTACGTTTTTCTTTAATTTAGAGATAAACTAAACATATATCTAGGAGATGAAGGAACTGAAGCATACATGATCTCCAGTTCTGTGTTGGCTTTCAGCTTCAGCGTTGATGAATTTTAGTAAACCCAGACTTCAGTTCTGGAGGTGCCATCAACAGAGGGTACTTCGATCGCAAACTTTTTTCAATGTGCCTAGTTTTCGACGAGGTCACTTTTTATTTCTTTAGGTTAGCTTTATGGATGAAGGTATTGCTAAATCTCCAGTTGGTGTGTTTACTAGTGTTGTTTTCTTTAGGGCTGTGTACACAACGGTAATCTACATTTGCTCAATTTTTAAAGAGCTGAATGACTTATAGATATCTTTTTCAATTTATGAACCGAACTACACATAGGTGTCTTTCAGCTTGAGAGATAAGCGCCTTATGAAATTTAAACAAGAATAATGAGAGCTTCAACTGTCCAGACTCCTTATACATTCCCTAAATTTGAACGTCAGATGTGACTTCGTAAGAGGCAGTGTAAAACTTTGCAAGTGTAGAACATATGCGAGGATTTTGCCTGCATGTCTTTTTTCCTCTGTTAGCTGTCAGTATTTCTGGAAATTGTTAACGGTATTTTAACTAGTCCTGTATTTCGAAATTGATCGTGAGGGATTTGTGAGTGGGCTTTCACCATTTATGAAAACTTTTAAGTGTTCATGCATGGTCATGCACCTTCTAGTTTTTTTAAAGGTCATTTTTCCTTTTGGTACCACCTTGCTGTGGTACCACCTTTCTCTGGTACCACCTTTCTCTGGTACCACCTTTCTCTGGTACCACCTTTCTCTGGTACCACCTTTCTCTGGTACCACCTTTCTCTGGTACCACCTTTCTCTGGTACCACCTTTCTCTGGTACCACCTAGCTCTGGTACCACCTAGCTCTGGTACTCCCTCGCTCTGGTACTACTTTTCTCTGGTACTTACTGAGCGTTAGTAGCTTGTGTAGGTGGTGTTCATAAAGCAAATAAACAATAAAGACGAAAATCTCCAGTCATTACTTTGTACTTTACTAGATGGTGCGCTTTTTCAGCTCCAGGTGAACAGCTTCGAAGTGACGAACGCGAACAGCACGGAGATAGGCAGCGCTCTGTATTTGAGTGCCTCTATTTTTGACCATTCGTGTTATCCTAACGCCGGCGTAGTCTTTGATGGATCCCGTATCTTCGTGAGAGCTCTGCAGGACATGCCTGACTTCCAGTGGTCCAAGGTAACTGACTTGTTCAATTGAACGAATGACTCAAGTTCTTTAACTTGTTAAACTTGAACTTAGTTCTTATTCTATTTAGCAATGTGATACTTTAAGTTGTGAGGCCAATCACTTTTGTTTATTGCGCACAAATTATCCCTAAGCACTATTGTTAAATAGGAAAAAGTATCCTAAACACATTTGTTGATTAGACATAAATTACCTCAAAAATATTAATTAATTACAAAAATTATCCATGAGCACATTTGTTCAGTAACTAAAACTTACCCTACGAAAACACTGTTACAGTCTCAATATAATTCAACGGACAGCAAGTGATTATTAAATTTCTCATCCTAAAATTTGAATAAGACTTACTTACTGCATCACTTCCTGAACTCGTAGTTCTTGTAATGTTTGAGTGGAGTATAGTACTTAGATCTTGCTACCTCATGAGAGCTTACAGTAGCAAGCATACAGTTTACCTCCTTCCACGTCTTTGATTTCGCCAATTCTTTTAGTTTTACGTATAAAGCTTCGTCTTATTTGAATGTATTTTGACATGACTTTGGTTTAGATTTAGAACATCAGCTGTCGGTTCACCCCGTACGCTGCTTCCATTGTGTTCGATGTTCTCTATTCGTTGTGTTACATGCCAATGAAGTAATTGCTTGCCTTGTTACTTACTTTTGAATACTATTGAGGTTTCTTCAAAACCGTACGAGGTTTTTACAGCCAATGCACTGAATGTTTTTTTTTCTACTGTTAAATTTTTTTCTCATTCCGTAATCATGGTTTGTGTTGCACAAGTGATGAATACATAAATTAATTAGTGTGGCAACAATGTAGTACATGAATTGTTCATTGTTTATGATGATAAAAAGACGGTCTTTGTGTCAGGTTCGCGTGAACTACATAGACTGCCTCACGGGGAGAGACGACCGCCGGCGCAGCCTGCAGCGCAACTATTTTTTCCAGTGTCACTGCGTCAGATGCGAAGATCCCGTCCACAACGACTTGGAAAATTCTTTCATTTGCGGTGAGTTGCTCCATTTCTGAACATTTCTATATAGGGATTTGAGTTGGAGTAACTGTTTCGGTACGAGCATGAAGTGTGTGTGTGAGAGTGTGATTGTTGTTACCGTTTTTCATGGTGCTGATATTTGGTAACGGGAAGTAGGAAAAAAGAGATTTATGAGTGTTAGAGATAATACGCTCCAAAAATATGTACCTTCCTACAATAGTTCAGTGTAAGAAGGTTGCATCAGAAGACTGGCGTGGAGTATCACGGTTGTTTATTCATGTGGGAAGAATAAATGAATGGTGTATGGTTAAGAAAATGATAGAGGCAGAAGTGAGAGGAAGGTGTGCAGCACTGAGCGAGGTATGAATGGATGGAGTGAGAGTAGCACTAAGAAGATATCTACTGGTAAAGTGCATACCAAAGACTGGAATAACGGAAGCAAGTTTACGCTTGTAAATCACCGACGTAGTCGTGATCTCACCGGAAAAACATACCGTTTCTACCGTAAACAAATACCAGCGCTACTCAAGTTATTAATGCTCTGCCTCATTCAAGTGCCAAGATGTGTGACAACGGGTCATTGTTACAGTACTTCTTGGGAGTTGTTAGTCTCGTCTTAAGTTACGTCCTAGGGAAGGAGTTCTGAGCTATTGTTACAGTTGATATTATCTCGCATTTTCCAGTGCCAGGTTTTTTTCATAGAAGTGATATTGTCAATGATGTTTATCTTATTTGGTTTAAAGCGAATTTCGGAGAGAAATAGTAGTGGAAAGTACACGATTATGAAATTTATTTAGATACAGGAAGACTCGTAAATTATAATATACCTTAGCCTCATCACTGTACGAGTGGAGAAGCTATTTCCATACGTTGAAGCTCTGTTCACGAGCTCAGTTTTCTTATTATACTGTATTTTTATAATGTTTTTACAAGTTGTCCATCGCGCTCAACGGGGATTTTGTTCGTTAGCTGACACAAATAAACTCGTAAATATGAAAGATACTGTACCGTTGTACAAAAATCTCGGTTCATTAACGTAGCATTTCAATGTAATAACATCAATATTTCCTCAGGTACGCCGTCCTGTAAAAATGTGTTGCCTGTGGGCGAAGACAGCGTGGCGCCGTGCAGCAGGTGTGGGTTCTCAGGCTACACCGACTGCGTTGCTCAGTACTGGGCCGTGGTCGAGCTGTGCAGGCAGCGGCTCCTGGACGAGGCTGGCTACGAAGTCAAGTGTGGTATCCTTTACGCGCTTTATGCTTCCTATGCTTTTTTGGTAAAGGTCAAGTTTGGTTCACTTCAACTTTAGAGATTAAACTGTGGGGAAAAATTAATTTTCGTTGTCCCACTTTCAAATTGAAATTTTGTTGTATTTTATTAGGCTTTGACAAGAGTTTATATTGCTTTTAGTTACTATGCAGGATTGTTGCGCTATCATTGTGCATTTGGAAAAATTTTGTACTACTTTTGTGAGGGATTGACTGACTGTAACGCAATTGAACCTGATCATCTTGAGATGATCTGACTGCAACGTGATTGGATCTGATTATATTGGAAAGATCTGACTGCAATGTGACAGGATCTGATTATCTTAATATGACTAATTATTGTCCTCTTACGACAGACTTACTGAAGAGTTAGCACGTTAATACTTAAATAAAAGGAGCTTGAATGATATCAAGTTTAGCGGCACATTTGATCCTGTTTTTCACTTGCATTTTGCACTCTGAGGAACCTGCAGGCATCTGGCGGTAATGCCTGACTAGGCGTCTTCTACACAATTACTTGTTGCACACACACGGCATTTGTTGCGAAATTTCAATTCTTTAAATTAGTGGTACTATCCTAGGCTATTCACCGATTCACCTATTCCACTAGAAGTCATGCAAACATTAATGTAGACGAAAAATCTACAGTTTACTTCATTGAACGAGTATTGCTATTATAACCGAATCTACTTCAAATGCTTAATGGGCTCTATTCTAGAACTTCTGTTTACTAAAGTGTCCGTTTTCGTTGTACACCATAAGGGATTAAACTTTCCTGCTCAACATTTCGAACACCTGCGTCCAGTAAATCCGCCTGCAGACAATTAGTATACCACTGGTAGTCAAAGAATTAAGTCGTATTCGAGGAAATGCACCTTAACTTTGAAATGTACCAGGCCTAGAACCGGCTAAGGATTTATTACTGCAGCTGTGCGCGGTGGGTGCACCTGCAACTAATGAAACAGAGTGTCTTGTGGCAGCGTTGGAGCACTGCGTGCTGCACCCCTTCAATATCTGGCGTGTGAAGGCACTTAATGCTGTGAACGAAGCGGCCATTACGGCGAAGCACTTTGGCTTGGCCATGAAAGTTGGGCTGTCGAACGTCGATGGCATGAGGTAATGGTTCAGGGAATATAGGAATTATCATTTATTGAATTGTGCTATACCAATGATATATTAGCTGTTGATTAGCAGTGTTGTTAGGAGAGAAAGTGTTTCAGGGCTCCAGGAGGTTAAATTTCAGTGTTTTAAATAAGGCTCTGAGGAAAAAATGGAATTCTTTGCGAGAGGAAAATAAGCTCAGCTTTAATACAAAATCAAGAGCTGAATGCTTGGTTTAGCGTCTCGTTGTATATTAATGAACCGCTTTTTTCATTTTGTTGCTAATAATTTGTACTCGTGCAATGGCTTTTACTTTCTGTGTTTTCAAATCGTTGCGATCTCTTTTTGGTAAGCATAACTCCATACTTGTGGAATTAATTCATGCGCTGTTGTGTGAAATGAACCCTTAACTTGACAGCTTTTAGTTCTTGAGAAGATGAGTTCGCGCGCCAACTTTCTCAAGAATAAACATTTTCTTATATTTTCTTCGATCGTTGCATTTTGATTGGTTTCATAGTCACACATTTTCCAAGTGGTGGCTGTTGCGTGATGATTCTCAGATATATAATGGAATGTTCCTCCACAACCATAACTGATTTTCAACAATGTAACAATTATAGATGTTTTCCTCACATTATCCTACAGCGTCTATCGTCATTTTATTCATTACATATTTTGTTAATGCATTAAGTCCAGGGATTTTCTAGACGCGCGTGTAGATTATGTTGAATGGTTTAAATGGATGATCTAATTCCTTGTTACAGTGCTATATGCTTAGGCGATATTTCCTTGGTCTCAGTCAGTTGAGCATTGCACAATGTCATATTACTGTGAATGCTTGTTGAAGATATTTATTATTATAGCATTGTAGAATGTCTTAAGTGTTCAGTCGTACGTGGGTAACCGTAGCACTGCACACAGGTACTATTATGGCAAGAACCACCAGACGTACGGCTTCTACCTGTCCAAGCTGGGCAAGCTGTGCGTATACGGCCAGGAAATGCGTAGGGGCGTCGAGCTGCTGCAGGAGGCGCTGACGAGCATCATTATTAGTCACGGCAGTGATCATCCTCTCGCTCGCAGTGTCACGGAGCTCCATAACCAAGCTCAACTCGAGATACAGTTCAGAAATGCCTCCGTCAGCTCCTAAATTTTGGAGCTGTTTTACTTTGTTCTATATGGAGGCTTTCAGCTTAAAATGTATGCGAATGAAGAATTTTCGTGTGCTAAATAGCGATGAACTGTTTTTACAGAAATGTGTAGAATTCAGTTTCATGGTGTTTTAATGGTAATCTTAGTACCGCAGTATAATGAACAAGTTTCTTATCTTTAATGTGGTCACAGAAGCGTTTTCTCGAGTTAAAAATTAAAGACAACGGCTCTCTGAAAAAAGGAGGTACAGTTCTCTAGTATTTTGATCACCAGGGGATTTATTGTTGTGTTAATCAGTACAGATCTTATTGAAGGACTTCAAGCTATTATCCAGTTAATGAATTGAGTCTTGAATCACGTGCATTTAGATTTTAGGAAAATAGAACGACCATTCAATGCGTGTATAAATCTAGGTGGATTTACATCAGATGTGTTAAGAATAGGTCAAAGTATCGATGTCGGCTATTTTCATGATACTGTTATCAGTTTGGGTTTGGTTTTATACTGTGGCGGATACTTTCTTGCTTTTAATATTAAAATCAGTACTAAACATTTTGCAATATTACTTTTGTAGATTGTGCCATAATAGTCGGAAATTACGGCAAATTTGTCCGCAAAGTTTGAGTTCATTTCTAGCTGTCAACTGTAGATCGTCCATCATATTGGCATTGGCCCTTTTAATTTCAGAATTCTCCCATAGAAATTAAAATTTGAATCGTCATTTGATTACGAATTGATAAACAATTTTATACTATAACTGAATTAAGAACTTATATAATTCTATGATTGTACAATGTTCATCAACTTTTACGTCAAAACAGTACACTTTCACTGCCTAGTATGTTGCTTAAAAACGGACACTAATTCTAACCGAATTAGAACTATTTTTTTGGTACAAAAGCATAGTTTATTGTTCTAAGTAGGCTCTGATTTCTTACGCATGATTGCGTGTGAACAATTCATCAGCTTCGGCTGAAAGAGTTCTTGTTTCGAGATCCTGTGCTCTTTAGGAGGATACCGCTGAGGGCTTGTAGCCTTACGCGTTCTTCGTTGACATCTGAAACTCTGAAAGGTCATAATGCCAAGGACTTGTATGTAGATTTAGGCGTTCATGACCGAAATCTGAAGCTTTGAAAAGTGAAACCGATTGCGGGTCAAAAAAGTTTGGAGTAAGGAATGTAAGATTTCGATTCATCGGCCTCCCTCGGCTTATTGACGTAAAGGGCGGGCGTAAAGGTTTTAGATGTCCCTTGAGAAGTGCGACAATTCATGTAACTGGATGTTGATTTTGTATTTGCTTCTGGTACACTTTGAGCACGCATTAATTTTGAAAACATCTGACTCTGAACTGACGTAAATTCAAAAATGTACTAGTTTATCCCTATAGGAAGGAACACTTCATTTTATTTGATTAAATGTTCTATTGTGGTGTTTCCATTTTATTTTTCGTTCTTACTTTGAAGATGAAAGGTATCTAATTATGTATGGCATAGCCTCAAACTCCGGTACATAAAAAGTCTGTTGTCCCCTGTTTGATGTGCTTTAAGTGTTGGAAAAAGGCATTTCTGGGCTACAAGATTTTTAAAAGCGAATAAATTAAAGCTTATAATCATAGTGGAGGCTGAATCTTGATTGTTGTATTAAAAGCCAATGTTAAAGCGCATCAGTTACTAAAACTTAAATGGTGAACTTTGCCTTTTTCATGTTCCTACTAGACACAAGAAACATTTATTTTAGACGGCCCTAGCTATCTCATGGTAGGATCGGCAGTGCTTGTCACAGGAGGCTGTTATGAGTTTAGTTGTGTAGATAGGCATTATCTTTCTTCTATTTCTGTCTCATGGAGGAGGCCAACGTCCCCTGTAACCGACCGTGTGCTCCTGCTTCAGTGTCTTGGATACTTGACTTGTTTTCCCCAATTTTCTTTGATTGCGATGCTTTCTGTTACTGCTGAAACACACTTTGAGCGGGTATGACGGTTAAACGGAATCATGTATAATATCATAGTATATAGTACTGTTGTAGATTAGATGTGGTTACGAGTATTTTGTGTTATTGATTTGCAGCGTATTATGAGGATGCCAATTAGTCGTGTTTATTTTAATTCGTCTTAATTTGATTCATCAAGTGTTTAGAAGATTGAAAGGAATTCTTGAGGATTTTCTCGATTCAGTCGTATTGAATATTGTACATGCTTAGAATAGGAGTTAGCCTTTAGTTGGTGGATCGATGGTGAAAGTGCAACATGAAGTATTAATGAAAGTAGATAGATGTGTACAATATGTACACTTCGTCATCATTCTTGGTTATTTGCGAGGACTGAAGATGAGTTATACCATGCAGACAATAACCACTGGCGTTCAGTCTTGAAAGTTTGTCGTAAAGCGATACTTGTGAATCTTCGAGAGAAGATTCAAAGGTTCTGACCTCGTTTTGGCTGAAGTAGTGTACTGACAATAAAATAAAGTTCACTGAATTGTGTTTCCCAGTGTGAACTCGTTAATGTTTTGCTAGCATTGAGATGCTTTTTAAGCAGCCTTAGAGCTTTTGTTCCTTTTTAATGTTCTTGGTTAACTAGGTTAGCTATGATCTTTAAATAAGTCATCAGTTAATAGCATTTTACCTGATATTGTATTCATTCGAGTGTATTGATATTATTTGGCCATTTCTCTAGTTAATTTTCATCTCTATAGTCTTGACACTGTAATATGTTATTTACATCGTAGAAATGCTGTGACACGCCTTTGAAGTAAATTCTCCTTTATAATGAAACGTCTTTATGGTTCGATTTGAATTGTTTAAGTTCAAAAGCAATATTTCAATACTGGGTAGTATTTCTGGGTCGTAGATCCCTTTAATGATGTGTAATGCAGGTAACTTTTCTTCATACAGGACATTTTATAATTTAAGAACAAGCCTGATGAAAATAGCACTTGCCTTATTATGTAATCAATTTGCACGTGGTCCACGCACTTTCAAAATTCAACGTACATGAAGGAGTCTTCAAGTCCAAATTTTGTCTTCTTAACATCAATGTGCGCATAAATGTATAAAATTTGATTGTCTTAAATAGTGCACTGAGGAATGAACCAAGAATTTAGTGTTCATGTGAATAAAGAGAAATGGCTGTTAAGTTTAAACTTTTCTTTGAAGAGATTGCCCTCTCCTGTAAGATTCAAACATAACTTGACGTTGTTTCTGCTTACAGTAGGGATGTTCTAGTGTACCTCAAACACAGAATGTCACAAATTTGTGCTGGCTGTGATGAGTAAATAAAGCTGCTCCCCTTCCTTCTGTTTCACTTCCCTTGCTGTGAAGAGGAGTTTGATCAGATCCTGGCATTATGGATGGAACCTTTCTGTCATATTCATGTAGCGTCTTGTTCATATCCTTTACACATTCTTTATTTGGGATTGTCCATCAGTGTGGTTTAAAGACGTGGCCTTTCTCATGGCGTACACAGAATTCCTTCGGTTCACTTTGATACATCTGATAGTGTCAATCCTTCTCAGTGTACGTTGAGGAAATAACTGTAGTTACCCAACGCAGAATCAGCAGCGCCTGTTCTGGAATGTTATTTCGAGTTTAGTTTTATTATTATCGTAGGCTTTCGTTCTCAATTTTACATTCTCTTTTATGAGGAAGAGACCGGCGTTTCCTGCAACCGACCTTTCGCACTAGTGTCTTCTTTGTTTTACGTGTCAACTTCATTTCTAAAGTTTTCAAGTCGACGAATTGTTTTTAGCCACTTATACTTTTCGATAGAGTATAGGGGTTAAATATGCATAGTAATGAAAGCGAAAGAAAGAGCAGAAAAATAATAATGAAATCTGCATTGCTAGTTCGGTTAACAGGAACGAGATGCAGAAATAAGGGTATTAGAAAATGAAACAGTAAATTAAGTGTTGGTGCTGTGCTTATAAGGGAATTCATCAGTAGTTAGTTAATTTTTCCGAATTACAACATCCATCCACCAACTACAGAACACATCTTTATTGTTAAAATTATCTTGATTGGTAGATTGAGGCACCCTTTCCAGTCTTCTTGATATTTTGACATGTTGTTTAGAAGCATTCTTTGGAAATATGCACGTTATTATTTTTAACAACCCCAACCTGAACTTAAGAATTTTCGCGTCAAATTTTTGGTATATTAACTAGGCAATGCATCACGCATGATAGTTTCTTAAAATGAAAAGGTCCTTCAATAATTAATAAAGAATAATTTTTACGAAATATTTAAATCAAGTAGTGCAGTGAATAGTATAAACATTTCTCTCAATGACGTTAAAATTTAAGTGGAGAACTTGTCCAGTTCTTGTTTTTATTGCACGGAATGACTAAGCTCGTGTTCATTACATTTGCATTTAACAAGTAAATTAAGTTTTTCTCATTTTTCCATGGAAGCTTCCAGTGTACTTCCTTTAGAGCGTTCCAATTGGTGTCTTGAGGGGGAGTAAAGACAAGAGTTAATCAAGGAGAATGAGTCGCTTTAGGATAGGGCAATAAGTTTGAGGTGTTATGAACAGCTTACGACCAACGGACAAGAATAAGTTGAGGGCTGCCTTAACAGGTACTGCTTGGCAACAGTTGCTTCTCAAGGTATCCATGTTATAGTTTTTTTTAATGTCTTCATAGCAGTGATTCTGCTGCCGACATTTATTCAAGTTTAAAGTTTATTCTTTATAGCATTGACTGTACTCTCAATTAGCTCCTGTTTTGTGTTGTCTTTATGAATTCCTTTCTCAACCAAAATTTATGGCTTAAAAGTTGATGGTAGAGTAATGGAAGCCAGAGATAATGTACAATTTTTATACTAGAAGCCCTTGACATTAGTCTCATGCTTCGATGCTGATTAAAGTTACCATGATAAACTATAGCGCTACCACTGTCGGCTTAACATTATTATGATAAACTATAACGCTACCGTAGTTAACTGTTACATTATGCTGTGGGTATGGTTGAAATGTCTGTGAATGATTAAGGTGTATGCAAGTGGCTGAAATGTCTTCGTAACTAAGGTGCATGTGAGTGATCTTTACGTTAGAAGGCATAGAACTTGGGAAGCAGCCCAAGAATAGACCAATCGGCTCGTACCCTTGCCATATTCTATTCTGTTATACTCGTATTCTTTAGACTAATAAACTATAGTGAGACCATAAAAAGTATAGTGCTACCGTTCTAGCCTATAATAGTCCTAATATAAACTAAAATGCTACCAAAATGAACTAAAGGTACGTCACTACTACAGGGTGTCTCAAAAAAATGTACTCACCCTTTAACCGTTGCTAACATGCTGTCTTCTTTGTGTTGCAGGTGTGAGGTTCGAACCTTTGCGAACATGATTCTTTAATCACATTTAATCATGTTCGCAAAGGTTCGAACCTCACACCTGCAACACAAAGAAGACAGCATGTTAGCAACGGTTAAAGGGTGAGTACATTTTTTTGAGACACCCTGTATTGTACCTGACGATCTGCCCTTGCGAGGTGACGTACCGCTGCATTTATTGGACTCATTAGTCAAGAGAGAGCGTGCCCTTGAAATAGATTGTGAGTGTTCTGTTCTGTGTATTGTGTACATGTTGGCAGGAGTTTATCTTAAAGACCTTTGAGATTTTTAATGTATTTACTTTGTCAATAAATAAATTCATTTCTATTCCTTGTATTGTTAGTACATATATAGTTCTTTGTGTGCTGTTATTGGAATTAGTACTTGTCTGGTTGATTTGTGTTGTGTCTATTTATATACTTTGATCTATTTGGCTTGTTGTTGTATGACCGTCTGGAAAGACAAAAAAGGCTATATAAATAATAGATTTATTTCACCTAGTTCATTCAAGTTCAAATGAAAATTCTGGAACGAGTCACATGCAAGGAGATTTTATGAATATTGGGGCAAGAAAGTTTGCCTTTGCGTACTATTCGTTCGAAGCGCAGCTAGAACAAATATGGACAGGGTAAAAGGACTTTACTCGAATGATAGAGAACCATTCAAAAACAGAGCTTTAATATAAATTTTACATATATTTAAACTGAGTGAAGGCAAACAACTAAAAGAAGCTATCATGCTAGTGATTGTGATACTTCTTTTAACAAATTACATGATGCCAACGTTTTAAGTTCATCATTTAGTGTTCAATTAGTTTTCAATTTACTGTTTAGTGGAAACAGGTTACGAAAAATCTTTTCAACCTAGATGATTTAACAACTGCATGCTATATTGAACCTATGTAGATACCACCATGCATGAAACTGGCAGCATTGCTGAGAACGACACTGATGGCAGCCTTTGCAACGGTGGAACTCGTTTTTTCAAGTCTCTAACCGTAACCTGTACTATTCTTTACCATTGGCGTCAGTAATTTGAACCAAAAATTCTCTTTTTCAATCCAATGTCCTCTGTTGAGACTTTCTAACAATTGAACCTGATGTGATTATTACCAACATGCCAGTCCTCCAATAAATTTAAAATGAAAATCTTAAAAATATTAAGGCCAGTTTCCAAACTATAAGCTCTGGCTTGTATCCAAGTATATAAACATGATAAGCTCAATGCCGGAAAGATTGCATTGTGGGGGCAGGTAACTCTGTGTAAAGCAATAATAACGAATGGACGGTGATTGGTCAGTTGTTCAAAGCTATAATAAAGAATGAACTGTGATTGGCCGGTGGCCGTGCATGCAAATGAAGGCAACCGTCATAGCCCCACGCTGTAAAAAGAGGCATAGGATCCGTAGCAAAATTATCGCCATGGACTAAAAATAATTACTTCTAAAATAAATATTTTTGCAGCAAACATATGATAGAAACGTGCTCATTTTTGATTAATAAAAATCAGAGAATAAAGATTTATTTTATTGCAGATTCGAAAGAAATGAATTTTACGCGTACCTAGTGTATTATGATGCACAGACAAGTTGCAATATTTCAAGGGAATATGACACCACTTTCGTACAGTGATATTGAAAATATATGAAGTAATACTGAGAGATGAATGTGTATTACTCAATATTTAAAGCAGATTCTACGTACTCTAGGCTCCTGAGCGTAGTCAGTGGTTATAAAGTTATTCCTGATTAAAATAATCTATTCGAGGACATGATATTTGAAATAAATTTTTTAAATGACTTACTAGTATTTTCCGTACCGTACTTGCAATATAATGATTGAATCCAGTCTCAACTATTGCAATACATTTTTAATGCTGCTCCCTGATGCTCTCTTACATAAACTCTACTCATTTCAAATGCTAGCAAGTATTAACTGATTTTTTTTTAATTTGGTCTCCTTTCATGCTCAGAAGAAAAATATTATTGTTTCTCCCTGCACTCTTATTTCATTTTGTAATAGTAGTCATTATTTTTACGGTTGTTCTTACAAACACGTACGATTTGGTGTGTGTATTTGTAAGTGCAAGTCGTGGTCGACGTGCTGCAGCGGTCGACGAGGCGAAGCAGCAAAGACATTACCACTTCTTAGGACCTGCATCACGTCGCACTGGCCGCCCAACTCTGCTCTATGAGACAGGGACATAATTAAGATAAGGGAGAAAACGATATTTCTAGAGTGTATAGCTTCTGCTTACGGTCTTACGTGGCTTTCTTATATATTTGTAATAAGAAATAATGTGCGTAAGATTAGTACAGTATTTGTGTTTGTGACTTCGAAGGTATTTACAGTTGCGCCTCCTCGTGTACCACAATAATATATCATCTAGCCTTCACTTCTATGTACGTTCTCGGCGCTGTAATACTGCGCTTGTAGAGTGATTCATTAGATTGATAACTTCAAATTTGATGAAAGTTGTTAGATTTGAGTTGGACTCATCAAAATCTCGGAATTAAAATCACGAGTTTAGTGACGAAGTTCTCGTGCCTGTCTGGTATCCAAAGAATTATTCTCTCATGTGGAGGAAGCGGCGAATGGGAAGGTAGGTTTCCACAGCCTCTGCCCCAGCTGCAAGTGTTGTAATGTCAGGGTGCAATCATGATGAAACTACAAATAACGGCCAACTAAAAATTCTATTAGCCATGGGTAGTCCACTACTATTTTTTCTTCACCTTAATAACATGCTATTAATATTCATTTTTACAATTGGCTCAGCCATTTTTGCCTGCAGTGAGGCAGTGCACGATCTTACGAGTACTTTTAATCATACATGTTAGGTCAACGGATACGTAACAATGTGAGTAACTTTTCAGATGATGAACATCTCAAGTCGTAACTGTGGGTCACAAAATTGAATTTTAATCTAAATACACTATTATTGGTGATATGAAATATGTTTACTACTCACGCCTATATTCATATTCATAAGGAGTATATATTGTCAGTTTCATAATCTTGTATGATTATACTCAATATATTACTGCATTATGCTAGATGAGTGTAAGATTTTTTAGTTCTAGCCCAAGGTAGAAAAAACCATTAGCGTTGTCTGTGCAATGGATTTTTACATTGGAACACTGAAACCTAATCCTTGCAAACGCAAAAATTTCTACCAATGTGTTCTTGAAACCAGTATCATGTGACTATTTGCATCATGTTCATTATGTTTGATCAGAGTTATGATCAAGGGAGGGCATCGTAAGAAATATTAACAAGAATATTATCAGAAATAAATTTGAAGAATTTGTTCCTTTGAATCTTGATTCTTTCACAGAAATGGGTGGTGTAAGTTGGCTACGATGAGTTGAAGTGTGGACTTGAATAAAGTTTAGATTTTATGTTTCATTGAGTACTGAGAAATTTGATCATTATTATTTAGGTATGGTTCAGTTGGGTATCAGTAGAGGAAAAACGTGTGGATACAAACCATTAAATTAGGGTCAACTTTTCTTCGACATCTAATCAGAATTGGAAACTTGGTGACCTTCATTTTGAATCGTGACCTCACATCTGTAACTGGGCCTCAATTTGTGAGGAATTAAAGCATGACTGAGAGTTGGATTGCCTCTTGTGTGTGATTGAGAAAATTGGGATGACTTGATGTCGATGACTTGCAAACTTGACTTTAAAATTGGCACGCAACTCAGGGGTTTGATCTCAACCTAAAACTCAGAACAAGAGTCAAGAACTAACTTGTGAGTACCTGGAAGTACTCAACTCAAAAATTAACCATGAAAAACTACTGCTCGTACTGAACTCATATTTTATTGAAGTGATATCTGACGTGCGTTTTAAATATAGAACTTTTATAGAATAATTTATATTTCCAACTGGTTCAATTTTTACGAAAACATGCAAATGGATTTTAAAATCTTTAAATACTTCGCAATGAGAACTTACATTTCAAAAGTATGTCGAAGAATTTAATGCCTTTCAGAAAAAGTAGAAGTGAAGTGCATAGTTTCAGCTTGAAGGCTTCTACGCATTACACCTGATCGACAAACATTGGACGACGCGACATGTTTTTCGCACTGTCATGCGTACTTCCTGAGACTTGACAGAGATGTTTGTTTAGGAGACACCGAACACTTCGGCTCCACACCTCCACTGCTGTGCTCCGACACACAACAAATGGCCGTACACTTATTTCAGCGTGAACGTTTAATTTTAATTTACGTGGATCCTGGAGTCTGCGTAACAAATATTGTGTAGACTTTTCTGCCACCTTTGCTTAAACTTTACTCATCAAGAAAACTATGCATTAAAAAATATTAACCTTTGCTTAACCTCATTTTAAATTTTAAACTTAACTCGACCGTGTTTTGAATTTAAAAGTTTGCCCATTCTACTTTAAAATCAGTTGTTTCTTTGAAATATATTTTTGTGCTGGGATTTACCGAGGAAGATGATAGAGAACACCTACTAAAACACTGTGATGTGGTTTTGAATGTATGCTTCGGTTCTATAATACGAGTATATTTAATGGCATGGGACTTGGGTAGCAACCCATGAATGCACCAAACGGCTCTTTCCTGTTGCCCTATTCTATGCTATTCTATATATCACAAACTTTAGTTAAGCTTAATAAATACAACTCAGTTGAAAATTTGGAAGAGTTTGTTGAAAATACGAACTTCGCACACGTACAAAAAGTTTTATATTTTCACATTCACTGTAAATGTGATTAGGTATAAAAATTTTTGAAAAGATTTCATTTAAATTGTAAAATACGGTATTGAGAAGATGTGACAATGAATGTAAATTTAAATTTGTAAATTTTATTGAAATGATCACAGCGAATGTGCGTGATATTTTTTTTACACTAATATAAGGAAGATAATTTTGCCATCACTAATGAGTTCATGCAATACCGCATTCTTCGTCACGTTTTAAATACAATAGGTTCTTATGTTGACCAGCCCAGCTCCGCTAGTTCATCCAGTTTTTCGCTTACGCGTGAAACAATTTTAGCAATAGTGCAACTGATGTGTAAACTTATAATGTTTGCACGTCTTGGAGTTTTCGGTATAATAATTATTTGATTTATTGTTTGTTGAGATTAAGCGTATGCTTATTCATAAATATTTTTTAGCACGTTTCTTCTTGCTCTTCGGTCAGTGTTTTTCTTGATAAAATGAGTAGCACCTCACACTCGCGGAAACAATTTCATGAACAAAATTCTTACTAACGAGTTTACGCTTGAAAGTAGAACGAACTGTAACGTAAATTTGATAGGTAAATCATGCTAGTAACTCTGTAATAAAACATCTCCAAGTTGCAGTCTACGCAAGACTTCATATTACTCTATCATCAAAGACCGCTTGCTACGTAGGTGAACTGTGTCTCTTCAATCGCTGTAAAAGAAGAGAGAAGAAAATCTAGAATAGACGTCATATTTAGACCGCAGTTATTCCCGCAGTTAGTTTCTTAGTCTTAATTTGCTCAAGAAGAAAAGTACAGTGAAGAAAAAACTGACTCGAAATAAAGTTCGAAGTTCATTGGCTGGGCAGTTCTAGGAAAAAGTCCAAGCCTGTCTGGGGAGCTAAGCACTGACCCACAAACTTTCGAATGAAGGTCAAGTTTCGATGATCGTTAAACTAGACTGGTTTTGGTATGATTTTTGTCAAAACTCAGTGTCGTTGAGGAAAGTGTTGTTAGAAGGCAAAGTTGGACATTTTTGTAGTGGGTCAAGAAATTTTTAGAACTTCGTTTGTATGAAGTCTTCCAGTTACGTCTCTTCAGTGTCATCTGATTTAAAAAAAATTAATGCTATTCCATGCTATTATTTCTTGAAGTTGTAACATAAAACGTAATAACTTCTCTTAATGTTTTATGAACCGGAACATCGTTTGCTCAAGATACAGCAGAATAATCTAATCAATCCGTAGAACAGAGCATCAAAGACCGATTTCTTAAATTTAAGTGTTATAGAAAATAAACTCTAATTAGTATTTTGTGTCAAACAAAATGTAAAATCCAATTTAATTTATTTTATGTCAAAAGAAACAAAAAATTGTCAAAACAGTAGTAACTGAGTTGTTGTAATTGTAAACGTATACATTTATTTTCATCTGAAGAAAAATTTTGGTATCGTTGTAGAATTATCCTATAACCCTTACATTTTTTTCGCAGTACTCAAAGGAGTTTCTACAATAACCGAAAAATTATTCACAATGCCCAAAAGCTTCTTCTCAAATCTGAAGGATTTTTCAAATTGAACTGCCTGAAAAATGCATTATTGCTTTGTCTGTTTACATAGCCTGAATCAGAGATAAGTCCGCAAAAATATTAGTTGAAGGGTTAATGAAATTTTTTTTCAGATGAATGCACGAATACAATGATCTCACACAAAAATTATGACACTAATACTTTAAAGGCATAGAGATTAGAGTACATAACACAAAGGTTTTTGTACGAATACTGCCATTGACAATACTTGAAGTATAGCACTGTAGTATTTTACAAATTGTATGGAATTTGAGGGGAAAGACGCATGTGCCCTGCAGTTCACGTACGTCTGTTCTTGTATGGATGCTCAAGTTTTGGTACACACACACCTTTTCTGGTACAGACTCACCTGTTTTACTACACATGTGCGTACATACTTCTTTACAAACATACATGATTTGGTACACACGCACCTGTCTTAGTACAGGTGTGTGACACATCTGGCTCGGTGCACTCGTGCCTGCTGTGGTATAGGATTCAAATCAACCTATTATTGTACACACGTACAACCTGTCCTGATACAAACATGCATGCTTTTGTTCATAAGTTCCTCTTCTGGTACAGTCACATATGTTTTGGTACAGACGCGCCTGCATTTGTTATTGTGAAAAAACACAATAACACAAAGCAGATCTCGTCATAGCTCAGCCCGTCGCCCAGCTGTCTACCGCCGGCTGTTAGTTGCCTCAAGCCATACATTCGCTCTCTAGCATTTCCGGAGAAGCGTCGACAATCCTGGCATTGCAGAGTTACTATTCGTTACCTGGAAAATTGCCTTTTCTCCTGAATAGCAGGGCAGGGAAGCTGGTCGTCGAGGCACAGGTTTTTACTCTACGCTGAAATATTTTTCATTATTCCCGATGGTTTTCTAATTAATTGGAATGGACTCATTCTCCCTTGGTCTGTAGAGACCCATTTCTTTTCCTAGAATTCTTGCCTTTATATTGTAATACTGGGTGGTTTTTAAGGCGTTTCGATGTTAGGCCATGTTCGAAAACTGTTTCCACTTATTTTCCATATTTTTTTAGCGAATCTTGATTAGCATTCAAAAGATCCTGCACTAATTTATCACTTTAGAGCTCCACTCCATTCCTGGAAATTTGGTCTCCCTGCTACCCACACACAGACCGACAGCCGTTTTATTCTTGGTTGTTGTTTCGAAGCGAATTTTTTCTTACCCTTTTTAAATTGATTGTTATGCTATTTCTTGTAAGTCAATCATTTTCTATCGCTACTTCGAAGTAGGTACTTCCTGGTGAATTCTGTCTGCACGTTAGATTATTATGACTTAGTTTTTTTAAATGAGACTAGCTTAGAGACATTTGATTCCTAAATAAAGTCTTTGTTTTAGCATTGTTATTTACAGGGTGTGCCAATCCACCAAGGCCAGTCGTGTTACCTGTGGTCAGTAGAATACACAAGTGCACAAAGTCAGTTGGCTGAGGCCCTTGAGTTATTATATAATTTCTCCAGGAGGTTCATTGCCCGCTGCCGGCTGGGACGTGCTTGGGAGAGACATTATGGAATGTTCCCTTGGGTTAGCAGCACAAGATTCCAGCCACTTGAAAATACTAGAGTTATTTTGAATCATAATGCATCAAAAGAAACTTGTAGTACAGTATGTGGAATTTTTTCTTTTTAGTAGATATCAATTTACAGTTAGATCTACATAATTGCCATTACATGATGCATGCATAATAATAATACAAATATTGTAATTTCTCGGTATCTCGGTATCATCGCTTTTACCAGGCTCAGTCTAAATATGATTTTCATTAACCTAGTGCGGATCCCGGAGATGCTAAGTTTAAAAATAGGAATTTAGCTTTGAGTTTAAAATTTAAAACACTGATTTCGTCGTCTGGAACATTCGTCACTGTCCAAACTGAAACGTTTATTACGGTGATTTCTTTTCCGTTTGATTTCAGGAGCGTTTGATTTAGTAACTAATTAAATAGTTAAATTATCGTTTGTACTTTAAATTTAAAGTATCATCCTTTTCTTAAGTTAAGAGCATGATAATTTCTAGTTTGTTGGAACAAATGTGGTCCAGAAGAGGAGGACTTTCAATTAAAACTACCCATGCAGTACCCTTCAGGATTTTAAAATTTCCTGTCATTAATATTTCTAGGTAAAACATTTCATTGCTCAGTCACAGGCCTAATGAATTCTAAGCGTCCTTAAAAACCTGCACTACACATGCAAATTACCTTCAACTCTTCGTTCAGGCTTCATGAATGTTGAATGTTGAATAGAGGCTTGGAAAATTTGTGTGCGTACTCTGAGGAGCCTGTATTTTGACGGAAAACATCGTAAATTGAGCTTTATCTTGCATATTTCCCTGATATCAAAAAGTGATCTCCAAAGATTTATCTTAGAGACTCCATCTTCATTTTTTTTCTTACGTGTGATAGGCCTGCTTAGAATGAGCTTAGTTAGTTTAAAATCAGCCTAGACACACAGCACCGATTGACGTGATGTAATGTGTGTGTGCGTGTATACGAGTATGTTTGAATGAGTCATATCACAAGAAATATAGCTCTTAAAATGATAAATATATTTTTATTGAATGAAGTCATGTTTTGTTCATGCCATGAATCATCTTCTCTAAGGACATGCTTCACTGTACTGAAGAGCAAGTGAATTAAGCACAAGTTTCGTTCAGCTTTTTCAAGAAAATCTTAGACGCTCAGAACTTTTATGAAATTGTCTGTGAAAAATGTTCATGGACGCACTCAGTAAGATTAACTTTGAAATGCTAGAGTTGTCAGCACGATCGAAGGAAGAAATCTTTGACATTCGACAAGACGCTCCATGAAATAAAATAATTCAGATACCTTTTCAAATTACAACGCAACTCAAAACATAATGTTATCTGAACCAGTGCTTCTCAAACTATTTGAAATAGCGTTTCGACAGTTTTTTGAAATGTGCCGGGGACCGGTAATATTGCTTATTAATTCATGCCAGAAACGATACATAAGTTGACAATTTTTTATCTTATATATCTTTTATAAATAAAACATATAATATCACATTAGCATTTTATAGTCCTAATCTTTACTAACGTGAGAGGGAAGGCTGCTTTCATATTTCCAGTTTATCTAGTCGTTGTTCAATTGAGGGTAGTGCCACTCACAATGAAGAATGAATATCCATATTATTTTTGTACTTTGTCTTAATGACACTCATGATTGAGAATCCTGTCTCTCAAAGGCATGTTGAAGGAAATGGGATAAGAATTTTCCGAGTAATTTTACTAAACTCAGGATATTCTGCTTTCACTTTAATCCAAAAAAAAAACCAGGTGATGTAGTAGTTTCGAATCTTCTCTTCAATCTTTCGCCACCTGTCAGCTCCAACAATTTATTCTCCATAATGACACTTAAGTCATATTACCGTAAAATAAACAGATTCCGGATCCATCCATCCTTCTTTTACTGGAAAGTAAAACTGAAACAGGTCTGCCAGATTCGTCAAAAGTTCTCTGATAACATTTCGTAGAGATGTAATACATTACATAGAGTTGTCATAATATGGGCCTCGCCTACATCAGTGATGACTGTCGTTGATTGATGAAACATGTCATAACAATCTCGTGACACTCGACTCTTAAATGTTCAAGCAAAGTGAGTCTTCGCTTAAACATTCTTGACAGGACTTTCCTCTTCGATAACCAACGTGCATCGTCATGCAATAGGAGCTCTTTATGATCAGCTTCCATATTATCATATAATTCAGTGGATGGTAACTAATTTAAAGCATCCTATTTTTCATGATTCACAATTTTTACAACCTCACAGAGCACACCTCTTAGTTCTGTATATGTTTTTTCAGTTGCAAGACTTTTTCGATGAAGGGAGCAGTGCATTAACTTGTATTCTGGAGCAAGCACCTTAGCTTTCTTAACAACTTCACAATATCTGACAAAACGCAAAGCCTAATGTCACCTAGACAACTTTATAATATCCGATAAAACGCAAGGCCTAGTGTTATCTAGACAACTTGACTATATCCGGCAAAGCGCAAGACCTAAGGTCACCTTGACAACTTTAGAATATTCGACAAAACGCAAGGCCTGATGTCACCTAGACAACTTTATAATATCCGACAAAACGCAAGGTCTAATGTCACCTAGACAACTTTATAATATCCGACAAAACGCAAGGTCTAATGTCACCTGGACAACTTTATAATATCTGACAAAACGCAAGGCCTAATGTCACCTTGACTGTTCTACAGCTTACAACAAAACGCTGTATAATGATCTTCAATATCAGACAGCCGTGCGTCGCTCTCTGACTAGCAATACCTGCCACCGCGTCTCCTGAGTCCGTGTCTCCACGCCGGCTGCGCCGACCGGGGGACTGTGCGGTGACAGGAGGGACTGTGTGTAGAAGGGGCAGGAGTGCGTGCTACAGGTGCAGGAGTGCGTGCTGCAGGAGCAGGAGTGTGTGCTGCATAAGTGTGTAGAGCAGGGGTAGGAGTGCGTGCAGCTGATATATGAGTGCGTGCAGCAGGTGGAAAAGTGTTTGTGTAGCAGCTAGAGCAGTGAGTGTAGCAGGTGAAGAAGTGAGAAGTGTGTGTAACAGGACCAGGAGTGTGTGCAGCAACTAGAGGAGTGCCAGAAGCAGCCGACAGGACTTAGCCAGTTATGTATGTGTGCCCCCAAATCCTGCTCCGGCTCACCACTGCATGCAAGACAAGAAAGTATAAGCCTGCAACTTGCTGTTGCTAAGAAACTAATTGATGGGGAAGGTGACTTTGGGCAAATGTCCATCCATGTACAGTAACAGGAGGTCACCGTCAAAACCAGCCATTTGCTGTAACTTATAAAAGAAGTACGGGACGTATAAATGAACATAGTGTGAATGAATGAAAATTTATGCAGGGCTATTGTTTGGAGGAAGATGACATGAATTGAGAAAGATAATATACAATTTTTATTTGAAACGGATCTATTTGCTCTGACATTTAGAACAGTGCGTTGCTTTTATTGAAGAATTGATCATTGCCTTTATTATAGAGGTGAGGGAAACTCATATTCATGAGCTGAGCATTACTCGTATTGTCGAAGTGAGCATTACTCGTATTAAAGAATTAAGCAAAACTCGTACTGAAGAACTGAATATTAATCACATAGAAGAGTTTAACATTAATTATATAAAAGAGTTGACCATCACGCTTAGTGAAGAGCTCATCATTGATCATATCAAAATGCTGAACATTACTTGTTTGAATAAGCTTCAACTCATAAATTGTCTACCAGTATTTCTAGTTCCCACAGAGAAGACGAAGGTACCGCTGGTCTTCGAATGAATGTCATTCAAACGCCAAGTTAAATTTATCCATCGCTTGCTTTAATGCTGCATCTCCCAGACGTCTGGATGTGGTCTTTAGCAGTCTGAACATCAAGTTTTTTCACGATCAGGATTGCAGTTGGAAATCTCAGGCTTGCAATTTTCTTCAGCCTCTCAGGGATAAATTAAACCGATTTACGGCTCGAGCGTCGGCTGCCTCACGTAGGACATGTTCATAATGGTCTTTTCTGGAGTTATTGAACTTGGTTAGCTTAGAACAGACGCTGGGGCTAGTCATTGAACGTTGAAAAAACGGACTATCATGTGACGGCCGTATGACCTGAGCACTCCGGCCGGCTTATTAAGTATTCCTCGTTGCTACGCAAACTTACAGTATGTAATAGGGGTCAAATTTTCAGTAGGGAGGATTGGTAGTACTATGAGGACCTGAATACCAGAGAGTAACTCATCAAGCAGAAGAGTTGGATGCGCGTCTGGAAATATACGGGCTACTTAAATCAACATCAATTAAAGGTTTCAGAGGCTTCCCACGTGATGTTTGGCGCGTGCTGCTCAGTGAGATATCATATTATAAATTATCTTAAATCTAGTTTCTGACACCGATAGTGAAACTTCTACTTTCTTTTAAGAATTTGGACAATCGTCGATAAAAAAGTGGTTTCGTCTCTCTCATTTTTTCTCATGGCGCCTACGTGGTTACGGGCACTAGGGAGAATTATTCGTCTTTTGGTGATGATTTGTACATTTATCAAAATAATGTTAAGAAAATCGTAGAGAGATGAGCCAAAAGTACATTAAAGTGTCGATAGCAAATAATTTTTTATTCTTTCAATTATATTATCTATTAGTTTATGCTTTTTTTATTTTATATACAATCCCAGACCAGATCCCGTGTACTGATCACCTGACCAGATCCCGTATACTGATCACCTGACCAGATCCCGTGTACTGATCACCTGACCAGATCCCGTGTACTGATCACCTGACCAGATCCCGTGTACTGATCACCTGACCAGATCCCGTGTACAGCTCACCTGACCAGATCGCCACCTGACCGGATCTCGTGTACTTGACTAAATCTAGTCATGAGGGCCTAGATTATAATTGAAAGATGGAAGTTGTAAGTTGTCTACATGCATTTTGAGGAACCTGACATCGAGAAAGTGAACATGTCTTTAACATTTTTGATTATAACTTTGCAACAGCTCTAAAATTGGATTGTCGAGTTTGCATGTAAACTTATTAAACTATTATGGTAAAATTCATGGAGTCAGCGAAAATTTTCCATTCTTCAATTCCAGAATCACTTATAAGGTGGATACTCGAAGACAATCTTTAATATTTATTGAGACACCATCATAATCTGAATAAAAACACTGGTCTTGAATAGTCTGCTAACACAAAAAATTGTTTGTTGTTTTTGTCGGAAAAGGATTCTTTTGCTAAACGACTAATTTACATCAAATCTTACAAATCATCAAATGATATAACACCTACTACTTTCTACTAGGTTAAGGGTCAAGTATCATACATCTTTCGTGTCACATAGCCTTCAGTTGGCATGACCACTTCAGTTGACCTCTTCTTACAACACTCAACTCCTTAGTAAGATAAAGCCTTATTTTATGTGGTATTGACCCATCTGCCCTCTTCTTACCTCCTCTACATGAAATGCAGTAAATGTGCTGTTTGCTCTCAGGGTGCCTCAAGTGAATACATAGCCTTTGTATTTTTTTTGGTCAGGATCTAACTTCATGAGGGGCTGAGGTAGAAGGCTCGGATTCTCTTCACTGAGGAGTTAATTCAGAAGGGGGACAATAATGCTCATACTTCCAAAATGTACAGATAAAAGTTAAGTATCTCCGAACCAGATGTCCGTTTGGTTTAAAGAATAAGTGTACCATGTGTAGCTCAGCTTTTGTTTGTAGATTAGGGGAGTAGGTAGTTAAAAATAAAGAATTCTACTAAACAAAAGGTGTCTCAGTTGCATCGCTCCTGAGATTTTGCAGCCAAACTATACAAATCATGCTGTAAGTGCTAGGTCCAACGCTCAATAACTTCCCTTTCAATAATGAAATTCTAAGGAACCACAAAAAATACCGAGAAATTAATAAAATACTTAAATCCAAATCGTATATTCCCTAGTATTGAACTTTTAATTAATTTTAACCATAATAATAATAATAATAATATTTATTTCCAATCAAGTGCACAGTACATAGACATTTAGTACATTGGTTTTTCAAATTCTTAAGATTAACATTCTTAGAGTAAGTGATGGTGAACTCCATGCGACGATCCTGGGATGTGGCCATGGGCCATGGGGAGTTGAGGGCTTACCGATAAGTGCGAGCTCACGGCGTGAAACGAGAAACAGCTCGTATTCATTGCCGGGTTTCGAACCCGCAGTCTTTCTGCACAAGCAGAGACCCGACACAGAACACGGGCCGCAGACCACTCGACTACGGTGGCTGCATGAGTAATATCATATAAATCTATGATGATATCTATTAATAGCTATCATGAAATTACTGATGTATGTCTCTAATGGTCGACCAATGCAAAATTAAACAGACTTGTCGCTCGAGCATCACATTAAAAAATGAACGGTACAATAATAAAAAACGAAAAGTTGAAAGAAGCTCCGACAGAGATAGAAGAACACATTAGTAACATTGGTGCTGTATTTTAATATCAGTTAATGTGGTACCTTAGCTACAGGAATCAATGTCTGCAATGGTGCATTGCCTTTTAATGAATAATAATTTATAATGGACAAAAAAACTGCTAGAACGCGAATTCTTCCATTCATTTCAAAGCAGCAGCAACTGAGCAGCACAACCGGTTTGTTTCTCTCCCACAACCGGCCTTGTATCTGTGCTGCACTGCACTGCACTGTGCTGCACTGCACTGCACTGTACTGTGCTGCAATGCTCTGCACTGCACTGCACTGTACTGTACTGCACTGTGCTGTACTGCACTGTACTGCACGGCACTGTGCTGCAATGCACTGCACTGCACTGCTCTGCACTGTACTGCACGGCACTGTGCTGCAATACACTGCTGCGCTCAACGTTTTTCAGTTCAGTGCTTACTTAGAAATTTGCGTCAATGAGATTATGAACTTCTGAAGTCTATTTCCACTTTTCGATCACTGCCTGGTCATAGAAGCACCACAACAAAAGTTCAATCAAGCCAAATTCAGTTTAATTAAAAAGCAATTTTGTTCAAACTCAATTTAATTAAAAGCCTTTTGGGAAAATCAAACTTAATCAAGCGCCGTTAAACCATAGGCAGCTGATCAATTTTCTTTGGGGAAGATCCTTCGTTGTTTGCATTCGTTTAAAGAGAAGTGCTCAAAGCTGTGGAAGGAAGCGGGGAAACGCTAAATAACGTAACAAATCCGTGATAATGATCGAATTATTGAATCAATTGCCTTCTATTTGAAAAAGAAAATTTGAAATTTTACGACTCTATGAAAGAAAAAATATTATGGGATCTAGTTGGATGACAGTGATATTTTTGCAAGAAGAAACCCGTATATAAATTAAACTTTTCGATGGGAGATCATTTCTCAACTGATTTCAATCGAACATAATTTTTGCTCTCAGCCCACGGTTACCTGCGTCTGAGCATATCTGCCACTCATGAGGTGGATTCAGTATCGATTGAGCAACCCAGGACTTGTTTTTGAGCGTTAAATTTGCCGACGGATGTAGATTCCTATTTTGAAACCGGTCATCTGACCCACGACTCTGCGATCTCACGGTCGACAGTTCGATGTTGCGTCAAAAGAATCTTTGGAAGACTAATAAAGTGATGCTGAAATTCCTTAATTTCACGGTTGTGTTTCAATTAAACGGCCAAACGTGATATTGTAAGAGTGTGTTTCAGGTTTATCGAAGTTTGAGATGTGCAATCTGTTGTATCTTGCACAATGGACAGCGAGGAAAGACTTCAAGGATATTTCTTTGACAAACGGATTCGTAGAGTTCAGCCACAGCTTGTGGGTTTTGTGAACCAATGTGAACAAGTTTTAAATATTCAGATGAGGGGATGCAGATCTGGAAAATACGTTGAGAAGTAAGTTTTGTTCGGTGTTTGACTTTTTAAAAAAAATTATTGGTAGCTCAAGCTGTGCCTAAAAGTTACGATAGGTGAAGAATTTTGGATAATAGTAAACAGTTGATAACATAAATTCATTAAAGTCATATATCAATTTTAGCGATAATTATTACATTTTGTGCGTATAACTCAAGGTCTCCCGGTCCAGATGTTCCAACAATGTTTTTAGAAATTACAAAATTCCAACATAATAAGTCTATTGTTACGGCACAAAAAGTTACAGAAACATTTGTAATGCTGAACATTCTAATAGTCACAAAGGACACTTGGTCTAGAAAAATGGGCTCAACAGAAGAGTCGCACATGCTAAAGGAAATACGTCCATACATAATAATTTCGTATTAACCGTAATTCTCCCAGATTCTTTTTTTAAATTGTTGCGGAAAAACGTCAGTAACCGACAAGAGTTAGTTACTGACTGATTAGGAGTTAGCATTGCATGAGGCACAACGAGCTCGCTATTGCATCATTATTGGACATCTGTCACGTTACTTTAGCAATTTATTTGTCTTTTTAAAATGTATAGAAGGTGTTGCCATATGGCCACACTAGTAGAATTACGGTTAAGGTGACGCAGCATGGCAGTTTCTATCTCAGAAATTGAATTCTCTTAATTTTTTCTCTGGACTGAGGAATTTGAATTGGAAGGCTTACATTAATTTACCTGATACTCGAGCCACGGTCGACAAGCTGCCGAGTCTGAATTATGAAATTTTGCCTCATCTTCCCTATTCTTCTGCTATATCTCTCTCACTAATCATCACTTATTCAAGTTAAACTTTTTATTCGTGATAAAACAATCTTAAATAGGGAAAGTATATTTGAAATATTTGAAAGTTTATTCGTGAAAAAGATTTTAAGTTCATTGAAGATAGATTGTATGCTTTAGAAAAGCGTTGGGCTAAGGTCGTAGAAAAGGGAGGATCATATTTAGATTAAAATAAACTAAATAAATTATTTTCCTATATTTTCAAATGTGGCATTTTATGTGAGACAACCTAATATTATATCGTATTGTATGACGATAAAACTGTGTTATCTCACATCATCACATCTAAAAGTTGCATAAACTTTCCCGTACGCAATTGAATACAATGATTAAAATCGAATTTACAGCCTGATTATTACTTAATTTATCCGTGGCTTAAATCTGTCGCTTGCATTGCGTCTTAAAGAGCTCATCTATTTTACAGCCGCTGCTGTCTATGCGACGGAAGACCAAGTCTTTCGTTGCCATGCGAAAACCGGAATTTTTGGACAGAGACTTGTAAGTTCATAAACTGGTTGTATTTTAATTTTTCATTGAATGCAATAGTCCTATTAATGCAAGATGGATTGCGGATTAGCGTACTTTTTTCTTCCTTGACTTACAGCGTATGTAAATATTACTGCTCGAAAAAGTTGTTTTCCTGACGTCTCTAAGATTTACATGATTTTGAGTTGTAATATCATGCAGTGTACTTTTGAGGGCTGCTTTTTCATTTAAAAGAGACATTTCCGAAACAGAATATGGAAAATTATGAAGAATATTGGAAATGATTTTGAATTAGTATCCAATTTCAAGAATCATGCGCTGTGTAGTGATTGTCTAGTAATTGATTTTTGTTGTCCCAATGTTCAAATGAATGCATGTGCCGCGAGTTGTTTACTTAAGTGAAGGCAGAAAGCAGTAATTCTTATGTATACCTTATTTGTGATTAAGTCGTCTAGTACAGTGCATAAATGCTTTGTTTAAATGTTCATAATTTTTGCTGAACAGAAGCTTTCAAGGGGACTAGTTTGTACGCTATTTTAGAATAAGTCGAATTAAAAATCACTCCTCCGCCCGATTTCACAGGATCATTTACCAGTTTTGAATAGGAGTAAAAGAGCACAAGCTTGGAAAATGCAGGCAAACATGCAAGTAAACGTCTCAAATTTGATGACAGTTTGTGAAGTGTTACATGAAGGCCATGGGCTGTTGCAGAAGTGCACGATCTTTTAAAAATACGACGAATATGTTTGCGCACATCAGAAGTACTAGAGGGTTCGACAACATGACTTCCTTTTCTTAAATGCGTTTCGGTTTGAAAAAAGGAAGTTATGTTGCTGCACCTTGTATTTAACGAGTTCCCCTATTGCTCTTCCTCTAACTAGGATTGAAGAGATCCAGGATTAATGGTGACGGAGCTAACTAATACTTGGAACACTAAAATTCTACATTTAAAGTGATAAAGTTTTACAAGAGAATACAATTGCAATCCCTCACCTAGCATTTAACTATAGGTACTTGTAGGCCTGAGGGAAGTTGCGAGGTTTTTTCAGGTCGCTATTTTCCTGTTCCCTATTTTGCACATCTTGCATGATAAAACAGTCCTGTAACGACACAGTCCAAGAACAACAATGACTCGATAGAGACCTCATAAGCGTGTACTGCCTCTAATATGTTACACAAAGACATCGTAACCTTTGAGAATCTGTATACCAAGATACAGCCTGTTTACGTATGCATCAGGTCGTGACGAGGTCTCTACAGGTCAATGGTGAGTTCTTTGTAGGTCGCAAGTTAACCCCTTCAGCCACGGAGGAAAAATACTTCAAATTCCTTTCAAACAGTTTATTAATA